>MU006094.1:1024613-1045140 GCA_010093705.1 Patellaria atrata CBS 101060
TGACGTATGCGACGGCATGCAGAGGGTAATAATCTTATTTTCCATACAGTATTGGTCAAATTCAGGCGTTGCGTGGCTACCATGACCGTCAAGTATAAGTAGACGGTAGATCCCCTTTGTATAAGACTTTGTACAGTTGTCAAAGTGCTTAATCCATTCGAATCCTAACTTATTTGTTGTCCAGCCATTATCGCTAACAGCGAGCATCCAGTCACCGGGTAGATCCTGATACCAGCTTGACTGGTGGAGCTTTCCTGGAAGGATAACGAAGGGCGGGATTGCCCACCCGGTGGCATTAATACATTCAATCACCGTTGACCATTCGCGATTGCCTGGTTGTATGAGAATTGCTCGGCCTATAGTATCAGAGCTTGTAACGACTTTTGATGTCGCAGATACACCCATCATAAATCCAGTCTCGTCAAAGTTGTAGCTATCTTCGTCTAGGATGCCATACTTCTGGCGCGTCTCGTTTACACGCCCATACCACTCGCGAAATATGTCTCGATCTTCGCATTTCGCGCGTTGAGAATGGAACTTCCTATTCCATTTTGTCTGTAGGTCTGGCTGGTTGTTGATAAAGCGGCATACCCAGTTCTTACCAACGGGTGTGGGAGGAGGATTCTGGCCGCGTGCCGCGAGTAAATGGTCTGCCATTCGTCGTACGTCGATGATATGGGGCGGAAATCCGCGTCGGTCGAGATCTAGGACCCATTCTACGAGCGCCTACTACTCAGATAGCTGTAGCTTTCGTTTTTGCGAATTAGACACGCTCTGAGGTGTTATGCCATGTACGCGACGATGGAGAGTAGACTTTGGAACATCGTACAATCCGGCGGCCTTCCGGACACTTGAAATTCTGTTTTCTTGAAGCGACTTAGTAGCAATAAGTAATCTACCTTCTTGCCGGAGCTTCTGAAGGTTCTGTGTTAGTGGCATTGTTGATTTTGTTGAAGACGTGGGGTGGTTTTGGTGGGATGTCCCACTGACTGGTGTGTCCCACTGACTGGTAAAGCACGTTACCCGGGCCAACCTCACCTCCTCTTTTAGGATGCAACATCTCCTTGATACTGTAGCTGTGCGTTCAATCATTATATTTCAATATACACGGTGTGATGATACTGGGAATACATAGACAAAATTGATGCAATCATGCAAAGGACTATGAGATCAAACTAACATCCTCGCCAAGCATCATCCCCACGTTGAAGCGAAAGGTGTTACCCCTTTTGCCTTTTGTAGGTAATATAGGTTCACCACCTCATCCGCATCTCCTATTGTCTAATAATCCTTCTAGACGTATTGTACTCACTATCCAAACCTCTCCACTGATCTCCCGAGTGGCGAGGGCGATAGATTGGAATCTTCTTTGTCACTAGTCGATTTCCTACCAGTAGTGTTATGGTCTACAGTTAGCTGCCAGTTCACATCTGTAGTTTCGTTTTTTATGACACCTGTAAAGACCATTATATTTCTGTCTTTTGGTCTCTTGAATATTTTTTTTCCCCTAGAACCGTAATAGCAATCTGATTCGCATTGTCCAAAACGTCCATGACTCCGTTGATATCTAAACATAAAGTTGTCGAAAGTATATACAGCTTGTCCTAAAGCGGATCACCTAAGCATCATCTCGTTCTTATCATGGTGGCGACACTTCCGCCATATGTAACAAACTCGACTGTCCCAAAACCCGCAGTTGCACAGAGGCTCAAGTTGTGATTCAGAGTATCCCTTGTCACCCGACTTAACTTAACCAAACAATAATTTCAGGCTTACCGTTGTCAATCTCACGGCGGTCTTATTGCAATGGTTTATGTATTCAGTCCTTTCCCTCCTCTACATTTTCCAGAGATTGGTTTCATAATCGTTAGTGGTGGAGAAGTTCCAAAAGAAAGTTTCAGTACTTTCAAAAGCAGACCTTATTTCCTAGTCACCATCGGGTGGTTTTAATATTTCGAGATCTTCAATTGTAGGGAACTTAGTCATTAAACTGTTAAAAGTTACCTCTACTGTGTGGCTCGCTCGAGTTCTACAAGCTCATCGACACCTTACTCCAAAAGTATACACTCGCAAGGTGGATTATGAAAGAGAATTCGAACTTTATGACATTACAGGGAATGCTAGCTGACCATATCTAGGCTATTGTCATGTGAGAATGGCTTGGGTCGATTTATGCTTCACTGGTTAGAGGTGATCGCCACTGTTTCGTCCACCTGCCTATGTGGGATGGTTTTAGAAATTGCTCGAATTGAAGGCGGAGGGCAGATATGTATGCATAGTTCGTATCACCTTGGAAATAGACCAGAATGTGAGTTAAAGGATTCCCATTATGAACAGTTGTTGATACCTTGGGATAGTAATACGCAATGGACATTTTATTCAGCTCAAATCTCACAATACGATCATCACATGGTCACCGAATCCAACATCCTTTTCAGTAAATTTTCATCATGAGATCCAGTCCAAGGTAGTGAGATACGTCCCTAGAGCAAATTCTTCCCGTCAAAATACTGATACTTCAGCTTATCCATTTCGATATCCTTAAACATCCGCGCCTACCACTAGTCAGCTCACAACCTCCCACCATCAGCCCACCCAAACTCTCGTACACCCAAACAAAGGGAAAGAAACCACAACTCACATTCAACCCCAAACAATCATTCCCCTCCCACCTTCCCCTCGGATCAAACCCAATAGAACTAGCACACCTTCCACAACTCAAATGGCGAAAAACCCCATTCCCAAACCGATACTCCCTCAACCCCAACTCCTCAAACCCAACCCTCCTCTTCCCCTCACCTTTCTCCCCCTCCCCATTACCCCTTTCCCTCTCCTCCCGCGCCCTCTTCGCCTTCCCTTCCGGACTCTCCCTCATCCAATCGAAGTCTGGCTTCACCTCCTCCTCCCCCTCACCAAGCGTGTCCTTAAGCACCACGCTTTCGGGAGAGGGGAGGTGGAAGAGAACGTCGGCTCGACGGGGGTAGACGAGCATGTAGCCGGATTTGGTGCAGAAGGAGCAGGTGCACACGTTCACGCGGTAAGTCGAGAGGGAGGGGTAGAGGGTTACGGTGTAGGCGATGTTGCCGCAGTGACAGGAGGCTGGGTAGGTTCCGGAGTCGGAGGCTGCGAGGAGGGTTAGGTGAGATGGTGTTGAGGGAGGGTTTGGAGTGGTTGTGGTGTGTGACTAGATGGGGGTTGAAGTTTGGTTTGGTGAGTATGGGGATTGCAGTGTAAGGGGGTTACTTACTGTTTTCCGTCATATCTGGACTGCTTCGAGATTTTGAAGTTTTTTTTTATTATTGCCTTCAATGGTTCCAGTTTTTAATAGATCTGTGCCGTAGTGAGGCGTCTGGCTTAGACACTTCCGAGCTCTTTAACTAGACCCGTCAAATACTAAACAGCTTCTCCAACTAAAGAATTGAACCTAGCAGAATTCCTCAAAGGGATACGTTGGAATTTATATGACAGCTCTAGGGAAAGTCAGAAGTTGCACAACATATGACGCAAAGCGAACGAATCAGTCTCGCCGTTCGAAACGCATTCAACTACAAAAATTGCTATTGGGACAGATGTGTAAAAAGAGTTGGCATCTTATCTTTATATCTGTCCACTCCCCAACCGTTGAAATGGGAATATCACAAAGCGGCACGGGAGATAGCGGAGAGCTGCATAATGAGGAATGAGGTAAGGTATGTTATCAAGCTGTCTACCTGGGATAGGCGAGTCTAGACCTCGAAATCCGAAATACGATATCCATTAAAGCTACGAGTTTAAGGAGATAGAGGTATATCGTACGTGGTAAGAAAGTAGTGTACTGCACCAAACAATGAGGAAGCATAGTATCATGAGTTCAGCTTAAGCAGTTTGTGGGGTAACTCTAGTTCTATTACAAGTCGCGTAGATCTCATATCTATAGCTATTTTAGATGGCAAAATAGATCCTTGGCTTAATATCCCCCCCTTTGTTCTTTGGCCCCTAGGTTGTAAAAATCTTACGATCTAAACTTCAATAACCACATCTCGTCTTCTTCTGGACAGTATGTAAGCGTGCCATGAGACCCACAACCTCAGGAATCAGTGCGGGTCAATTTTACACGCTCTTAATTCTCGGAACAGTTTCGAGGGCCGGCGACGAAGTGAAAAAGTGCTTCGTGCTGGCGTGACAATTAAGTTCCTGATATAGCTCCCGTTTGAGCGAATATTTTGCAGTATAGTTCGCTGACAATAGCGGAACCCCGGGTTCAGTGTAGGACGAGCGGCGTGTTGCCTTCGCGTTGGGCAAAGGGGAAGAAAATTAGTCCAATTCAAATGTAAAAAAAAGGCAAATGAAGAGGTACGAGGAGGGAACTCACCAAATAACATGGAAGTAGGAGCCATGAGGAAATTGAAGATTGAGTCTTCTGAAGTAATTTGACGAGATTTTACAGATCCTTATATACCTGCTAAAGACTTTGCTCCCATGGAACACCCGGATGATGAAGAAAGAAAGCGACAGATAACTCCAAGTATCCCATGAGAAAGAAAATTTGCAAAAGAATTACATGCCTCCTGTCGCGGTGCAAAGCCGCGAACATACGCAGATTACGTACTTACAACCAAATCCAAATGTGCAACCCAAGTTGCTTAATGAACAAGCCACCAAGCGCCACCACAAATAGCCGCGAGAGCAAAGGCAGTCAAAATACCGGCTCCAGCTTTGTCGCCGGTCGTGATCTCATTAAACTTCAATGGAGTTGTCTCACTCTGACTTCCGGCATTATTATCGCCTCTAGACCTACCGCCGGTTCTGTTCGTAAGGGGTCCAGAAACCTTATCAATCAGGTTCGCTTGGATAACTTCGAGAGCACTCATTTGCTCGCCGACACCCACGCTTCCGTCGAATGCGGCGGCGTTTGTCCAGCGAAGACCGCATTGTTTACCGTCGTCTCCACCGGAGCATTGAAGCGCAGCATTGGTAGCAGATGCTTGAAGTTTGGGCATGATGTAATCTCTAGTCCAAGGGGCAACCTTAGTCGTAGCGGCCATCCAGCGCGCAAGATAGGCTTTGAAAGAACGTTGATCGACGTCGCATTTGCCGTTGGGTTCGCAGGCTACCTCGAACATAACGTTCGTATTATCCTTGAAGAAAACAGATGTTCCCTCAAGGATTCCCTGCGTCCGCTGGCGCCAGACGTCTGACTCGGTCTGATATTATTAGTAAGGCCCCAGCTTGATTCTCTGTGATAACTTACAATATTCCACATGGTTGCGGCTCCTAGCAAGTACACACCGGCATTGTAGCTCCATTGGATGTGATTGACTCTTGTGCAATTGATTAAATCATCGGATCCGTCGAAGAAATGCCACCGCTCGTTCATCAAACCAACATTCTGAGTCCACTCGAATGCCCTCGTGGCCCATTCCGCATAAGTCTGGTTACCGGTGTATTTGGCTAAACGAGCGGCCATGTTAAAGAAGCAACCATTAGAAATGGTGTTCTTATAGTTATAACCATTATTGAAAGTGAAGATTTGCCATTTCAGCCCACCACCGCAAGTGCTATTATCCCAACGAGGAATCTGTGTGTGAACAACAGCTTGAGCTAAAGCGAGCCAATCTGGTTGATCGTCCGGAGGTGAAGGGAAGTTGACTTCAGCAGCTTGTAGAGCTGCTAGACCCCAGAATGCTTGATCGTCGTTACCCAAAGTTCGTGACTGATTTGGTGGCATATAATCATTATTAGGCCCAACTTGGAACAACATAGCTTGTTTAGTGATCTCGTTATAGGTCTCGTCTCCTGTGTAATACCAGTAATCCACCAACGACCCGAACATAGCGCCTGCTTCCCACCAGTAGTATGGATCCGGGAGATTGCCTGGTACGTCGCCGGTATTGTTTCCAGTGTAGTATTTGACCATGCCATATGCTACCTCGCTCGCTGCTTTCTTGATGGAGTCTGGACGTAACAAAGGACATTAGAATTGTCTCACCCGGTGTAGAGTTTACTGGGAGGTGCTTACCATCAGACCCTAAGTCTAAGTCGATTCCCTTTACTGCGGACATGCCCAGCAGGGCCGCCGAGGCTAAACTGCGCAATTTCATGTTCTGACTGTGAAGGTTTGTTTTGTCTCCTTTGAAGAACAAGAATGGAGGTTCCGCAAGGTTTGGTCAAAGGATATGATCAACGCACAGCGCTGAAAGAATACCGGGTAGTGATTCGAGCGGAGCAATGGCACAACTTGGAGGTTAGGAAGACTATTCGAAGATAATACAAATACGCACACTTCAACACAAAACGAAGCGAGGGAAATGAAGGCGCGGGCGGCAAAAGCGACGGTGAGGCTAAACGGAAACCTGGGAAGCGACCGAAGAGCGACTGTGTCTTTGCGAGTGCAAAAGAAACCCACGATCGCTAAGTTATTAAAGACGTATTCATGTGTCGTAGAAGGATGTTGAAAGAGTGTAAAAGCAGTGGTATGCTTTGAGTGGAAATGTAAACCTGCTTTCGATCAGGGGCCGGGCCTGGGGTGTGATTATGGATGAACACTATGGGTCTAGTTTCTTGGCTCCGAGGCTCTGCGCAATGACTACTATAAACAGAAGCACAACTCCCGTCAGTAGCAATAACTGTCACAGCGATGACAGGATACAACTAAGGGAAGGTATTTCAAGGCGTGTTAAACAGTGTGGACGAAGTGTTCGATATTTTGAGAGAACGATCAGTTGCATTTGAGATTCTAGTTCTAGAGTTGACCACTTTTTTTTCTTTCTGAAGCGCCAGTTGTTTGGAAAGTGCATCAGCTGGGCAACCAAAACAGATCTCTTGGAAGTCGAAGAAACTCTGCGAAAGGGAAATGTCACGGGAATTGATTTTCGTTCCACCTACTTGCGTTGATACACCGTTCATTAATTCAAAGAGTCTTTCTGAGGTTCTCGTATCTCAAACCAGGAGGCACATGATTATATTATTATCCATACAGTTGCGGGGTACTGTACATTGTCCTCTTATACAGTATAGTACAGTAGATGCGTTAGCATAGGCACAGAAAGCGAATATTTTAGATAAAGAATGGATGTTGATGTACAATAACTGTGCAGAGTACAAATTATTAAAACAAATTCGAGGCGCCTTCGCAAAGTATTCGCGGCTTTCATGGTTTGCCACGGGCGTCAACTGCACCGCCTACCAAGATTGCTCAGCTCCGAGTGGTCACGTGATTCGTACTTTGCAGCTGAAGTGAACTGCTGTTATTCTTGGTCGCTGGCTCACAAATCCTGACAATCTTTATTCAACCTCATCACCATCCTACCAACAAAGCCAGATTTCTACATTTTCCCTTCTCTGTGATACCCATTGAAGCTCGGCGTCTCCGCTCAGCTTCTTCCATTGTTTACGATCGGTCAGCCACTTCAGAACTAACGTCGACAACGTAATATCTCGCTTCCACAATCTTCCTAACGCTCACTCTCCACGCCTTACGAAAGACCACCTCCCATCGGTCGCGCAACTCGACGACCCTTATTTACGAGCCGCGTACATTCAACAACTTAACGAACAAATCACAAAATGGCCGACCGCGAGCAGCCGTACGACCCTTACATTCCAGCTGGAGGAAATCCCGGTGCGGGAGGAAGTCAAGGAACAAATGGCAACCACCGTACAGCGGCGCTTCAAGCGGTAGGTGATCCCATATTTTCTATAGCAAAGAAGATATCGTAAAATTATTTTGTTCTGCGAACGAGAGATGTTTCATGCATCCGAATCCTCCGATGAAAGGAGTTACAGCATGGGATGAAGTTGACATCACGATGACTTATCCTCGAATGATGATCGCATCCGCTTCTACTTTTTGGATATGGGAGGATACTGGAATCTATAAGAGCACTTCTGTGTGCCAATATACAAAGCAACTCCGACCTTGAGCTTTTCGCGCGACCATTGATTCCGTTCTCATCAGTAATACCCTACACACCTCCATTCATACCACTTCTCTTCATGTTTTTCTTGAGAATATGAGAACTAGACTAACACGATATTGTAGGAAATTGACAGCACCGTCGGTATCATGCGTGATAACATCAACAAAGTATCGGAACGTGGCGAGCGTCTAGATTCCCTCCAAGACAAGACCGACAATCTTGCAGTATCTGCTCAAGGTTTCCGACGTGGTGCCAACCGTGTTCGCAAGCAGATGTGGTGGAAGGATATGAAGATGCGCATGTGGTTGATATTGGGCATCGTCATTCTCCTCGTCATCATTATCGTGCCTTCAGGTAAGATCAAATGCTCATAAGGGAACAACCCTCCCTTGAGGAATATACTAATGATACATGCAGTCGTTGCCACCAGGTAAATGTCCAATATCGATTTGGACCGGACGAGTGTATGTTGAATTAGACAATAAATGGAAAGCTTGGTGTGCTCGCTGGATCAAAAGAGAAGATTAAATTCTTCGATGCAGTTTGTTATTCCAAACGGACCATAGATGGATGTAGCTTTACGTTCGGGCGAAATCGGTGCTTTGGGATGCTTATGCCTTTTCTTCCTACCTCAAGTTCAGGTCTGTAGTAATCGATGCGTTTTCTTCACACGAGCCGCAGCCAAAGTTATGTTGTGTAACCTCCATTTTCCGTAACCTATGTGTCAAATGATGATACGGAAAGTGCATACAGCTGCTGCTCACATCCAGTACACTTGATATTCTCTCGGCTTTGTCCGTAGTCGACTTCTCAACCTAAAGGGACGAACCGAACATTAACTTAAGGATAAAATCCTTTGTTGAAACAAACGTACTATCTCCAGGTTTTATTATCTACTACTATATTGCCAGATCAAGCTTAAACCTAGTCAACAGAAAAGGTAACAGCTTTGAGATCGCCATACGTGATGGGATCTGCATCGGACTCTCAAACGGGGATTTAGCCTCATCAGTGTTTACCCAAGAGATTCTGGAAGCTGACATGAACACGAGTTCCGCAGGATGTCGCACATAGTGAAGTCCGGAGGATTACTGCTATAGGGACTGAATAGGTAGTCGTAAACCATAAGACCTCTGGGCAAAGAAAGAAGAGAATAGGAACTCGCCACAAGCTCCGAGAGGACGAAGAAAATACAGTCAATAACAGCTCGTAGATGATTCTGATATCCCGTGTGACTGCAACAGGTTTACCATGCAGGTTGAAGTGTAAGGTTAATAGGAATTCTCCTTCGATCTAGGCTTATTTGGATAGCAGATCAATTTCAATTTGTATATTTCAACTAATAGGATAGTGGATGGTAAAAAGGGACAGGGAGTGAGGGAAGAAAAGAGCAGTACCGGAGTGGTGTACTCTGATATCATGCATGCTGATGGTGAGGGAAATGATGCACATGGGCTATTTTTGCTGCTTTCCATTTGCCTATGCTTCTCCCACTTAACCTTTTTGAAGTACATTCTAACTGAGAGCGGTCAAGCTGACCCCAGCTGCTGCCATGTGGGGAGCGGACGACTGTACGGGAAGGATGGAAAAAGCCAAGACTTTGAGCTGATTGCCCGCAGCGCCCGCCTTTTCATCAGGAAACCCGTGATTATGTGACCGACTTCGGCTTCATACAAAAATCAGCCTCTTCGCACAATTGAAAAAAGATATCATTGTTGCTGTACGATTTCCTTGTATTCCAGTGCTGGTACTGCTTTTTGCTACGGTCTCAGGCCCGCTTGGGCGGTTAACTTTTCCGGATTGTCCTTTTTCTGGTGAGTGGGTTGATACCTACATGAGCATCCCTCCCACTTTTTAGGGCTATCTTGAAGTTTTTGGCACTTGAATTTCTTTGGACTTCGACTTCCTACACGTCTCCATTACGTCAATAACTAACGAAGTGCTGTCTACACCAGAGTTATAGCCCTCAATTAGCCTCTTCTCAGTTACAATCTCCACTCCATCTTCACATTACAATGTCTTCAATCGCTCTCACACGTCTACCGTCTTTGGCAGCGACCACAACCCGTACGGTAGCTCGAGCTGCCTCCCGAAACACCCCTAGGTTCGCGGGTAGAGCGGTTGCAGCACGTCTGCAAATCAGTCAGATCAGACGATATGCCGCACAACAAAGGGATACAGATCCCCAGGAACGAGCCCGTAATGCCGTCGTTGGTATCCTCAACAAGATGGTCTCGAAGAGAGAAGTGCAGCAGTACCTTTCGCACTTCAGCTCTGTCTCCTCCCAGCAGTTTGCTGTTGTTAAGGTTGGTGGTGCAATCCTCACCGACCACATCGACAAGCTATGCGACGATCTGAGGGATCTGCAAGCAATGGGTTTATACCCAGTTATTGTACATGGAGCTGGTCCCCAATTGAACAAACTCCTGGAAGAAGCCGGCGTTGAGCCTGAGTACGAGGAGGGCATCCGCATTACGGATGAGAAGACTTTGGGTGTCGCCAGGAAGCTCTTCCTCGAAGAGAACTTGAAGTTGGTCGAGGCACTTCACAATCGTGGCGTGGCGGCTCGTCCTATCACATCCGGCGTCCTCACCGCTGACTACCTTGATAAGGAGAAGTACAAGTTTGTAGGAAAGATCAATAAGGTCAACAAGAAGCCAATTGAATTCGCCATTCGGGCGAAGCAAATTCCTATCCTACCGTCTATGGCCGAGTCCGTAGAAGGGCAAGTGCTCAATATCAATGCCGATATTACTGCAGGAGAATTAGCAAGAGCTTTGGAACCCTTGAAGATCATCTATCTTTCCGAGAAGGGCGGCCTGTTCAATGGTCAAAACCAGAAGATCTCAGCCATCAACCTTGATGAGGAATATGACGATCTGATGAAGCAGGGTTGGGTCAAATTTGGCACCAGACTAAAGATCAAGGAAGTGAAGGCACTTCTGGATGATCTACCTAAGACATCCAGCGTTGCCATCATTCACCCAGATAATCTTATGATGGAACTATTCACGCACACCGGTGCAGGAACCCTCATCAGGAGAGGTAACAAGATCAAGTCAACCAACAACCTTGGAGATCTGTCTAAGACCCAGCTCAAGAATATTCTCGTACGTGACCGTGCGGGAATCAACTCCGATGAGGTTGTCGATCGATATATCGAAGATTTGGAGAAGCGTCAATTTGTTGCGTACTTCGACGAAAAGCTCGAAGCGCTAGGTATCGTGTTGGAAGCTGACAAAGACCTCACTGTACCCCAACTTGCCACTTTCACCATCACCAAAGAGGGATGGCTCAGCAATATTGCTGACAACATCTTCCAAAACCTAAAGAAGGATTTCCCCAAGCTTATGTGGACCGTGGACAAAAATGATGAGAATCTTACTTGGTTTTTTGAAAAGGCTGACGGCAGCTTGTCCACCGGAAGTGAAGTCCTCTTCTGGTACGGTGATTTGACCCTTGATGAAGTCCGTGGAGGTATCAGTGAATTCAAGCAACATGGACGCCGCATGTTTGGCGATCTTAACCTTGAATCTCAACTACGTCGTGCAGCAAGCGCTACCACGAGGATAAGAGAGAGCTCCTGGCAACAGGCAAGAACATATTCCACCTCCACCCGACCATCACCCCTACAAAGCCGTATCATCCGTACACCTACTTTCTCATCTCGCGGTTATGCGACAACCACAAACCCTAACCCACCATTCGGCAACAACTTCAAGAGCAAGGACTGGCCCTCCAAGGTCGCCCTCATTGGGGCCCGTGGTTATACTGGCCAAAAGCTTATCGAACTCATCAACAACCATCCTCACTTCGATCTCCGCCACGTCTCGTCACGTGAGCTGAAGGGTAAGAAGCTCCAAGGCTACACCAAGCGGGAGATCATTTATGAGAACCTCTCCCCAGACGACTGCCGTAAGCTTGCCGAAAAGGGCGCCATTGACTGCTGGGTTATGGCGCTTCCAAACGGTGTGTGCAAACCTTTTGTTGACGCTATCGACTCTGCCGGTGGACCACAGACCGTTATTGTCGATCTTAGCGCTGATTACCGCTTCGACAATACATGGACGTACGGTTTGCCGGAGCTCGTGAGCAGACAAAAGTATTTTGATGCTACCAGAATTGCGAATCCTGGCTGCTATGCTACTTGTGCACAGTTTGGCATTGCACCCCTACTCGAATTCGTTAACGGGCAACCGATTGTTTTCGGTGTATCCGGATATTCCGGTGCCGGCACTAAGCCAAGCCCGAAGAACGATGTTGAGAACTTAAAGGATAATTTGATCCCTTACAGCCTTACGGATCATATCCATGAGAAGGAGATCAGCTCACAGTTGCAGAAGGACGTCGCCTTTACACCCCATGTCGCGAGTTGGTTCCAGGGAATTACTCAAACCATCCACATTCCACTCAAGACCGAGATGAAGTCTCGCGATATCCGCCAAATCTACCAGGACCGCTACGCCGGTGAGAAGCTTGTCAAGATTGTCGGTGAATCTCCACTTGTCAAGAACATCAGCGGCAAGCATGGTGTTGAAATCGGCGGGTTTGCCGTGCACAGCTCTGGCAAGAGGGTGGTCGTTAACGCAACAATGGATAACTTGTTGAAGGGCGCGGCTACTCAGTGTTTGCGTAAGAATACAATTTCTATGTCGGACGTATAGATGCTAACCCTTTTTTTCTTTTTTCAGAAAACATGAACCTATCTCTCGGGTACGGCGAGTATGATGGTATCCCGCTCGATTAGAATTTCGACTTTTTGAACTATCGAACTAGAACTGTTATGCTTAATCCGTTGATACCCGAATCGTATATACACCCACACTTCATTTTTACTTCACGAAAAGTTATGACATAGAGGAGGTCCTACACTTGGGCTAGGATTTTTGATTTACATTTTTTTAGGTAGAGAGCGAAGGAAGTATGTCAGGGTGATGAGGAGACGGCGCACCATTTGTAAATGGGATGATGGGAGATTGTCGTTTTGTGCTTAACTTGTATATAGACCTGCACTTCAAAAAGTTTCAAACCCGCCAGACCTTTGCGCTCTTTTCTAGCATACCTTATGCGTGATTGTATATGGGTGGCTACCTCATGTTAGAGGCTAGAAATGTTATCAGGAGGTTATAGTAAGGCAGTAGCGGAGTGTCGTCGTACGTTGAGTTCTTTCATACCTTGGGTTGATTTCGTCACCTCTCTCCCCTCTTTCTCCAATCTCTTAGGTCCTCTCTCTCTCGTTTCTCGTCTCTCATCCGTCTCTCCTCTCATTCCGTTCAACTTTCTTATCTCGGGGTCTGTTCTAAGACTCATATCACTTCCTTTACCACGGCTGGCACTTTTCGTTGCTTGTATTCATGCTGCCCATACTCACTGGCGCATATATGATATGGAATATCGATGACTATTTAAGCTACGTATGTGCGCGGTTATAACTTGCAGGCTATTTGTGCACTTTAGTCCATTGTATACAGCGGAGTTGCAACCCTTTTTAAGAGCATGTTCAAACCTGGCGGAGTTACATACCTTTAGCGGTGATGAACCTGCTATTTGAAGCTCATTCATGTTAATTGCTTACCACTGATCTCAAATATCATTGTATTCTGTCTACATATCTCTCCTCCTTTTTCTCCTCTTGTATCAGCACAGCTAATATTTCATCATCCCACCATCTCAGAATACCATCCTTACACCACGTTGCCACTCGCCGATATCTTCACTGAAGGGCTCCAAAATACCTTTGAACAAAGTAAGCGCCTCTTTCCATGACATATCCATCCCCATACCTAGTGAGCAAAGATGAAACGTCGCACTCGGCCTGGTCGAATGCAAAACGTGCCAAATCACTCCCTCCTTTAGTATGTACTTCTTCAGCAAGAAGTTCATCATCTTCACTAACCGCTTTCACGTCATTATAGATATCGCCCATTTTTGCAGTCACCAGGGACGGTCCAATCGCCTCATAGGCCGGGACGATACAAGCAAAGCTCCAGTCAATTATCCCAGTAATGTTGAACTCTTCGTCAACGAAAATATGGTCGCCTTTGTCATCCATGTGCTTAAGGAAGAAAGGACCATTGTTGAGCTCTGGATCGAACGGGTTAAGTCCGTTTATAGCCAGCCGCTCCAGGCGTTTGAATATGACGTACGCATTCACCCTGTAGCGCGAAAATAGTTGACCAGAGGAAATAAGGGACAGATACTCTTGCGCCCGGGATGTGTAGTACACCTTTCTATTGTTGAACAGGCCTAGGTATGCTAAAGTGCCCGTCCGATCACCAACTATAGGTCCAATAGTGGGTTTTCCACGTGGATTCAGCGTCAGGGATCCAATGCGCTCGAACGGATGCTAGTGAATGGTGTTGAAGATACTAGCCAACTGGCTGTATACCTTCTCCCTCTGCGTCTTCGACCCACCCAACTGGCTAAACGCTCGGCCAGGCAGCTCATCGATCAGCATAAAAGCAGCACCAACGTCATTACCGGGGCCATTTCGAAGGCCATAATCATGAACCTTGGGTGCAGGGATAACCACAGATTCCAACCATTTAAGAGGGGGTGCATTCACTTTGAAGGATATCGTTGCTGAGCTTGTCCAAAAAAGAAGTGAAATTCTGACGGAGGAGGCGCGCCAGCCAGACTGACCCGTCCACAAACAGAATGCGAAGATGCACATGCATGCCACCCATTCGCGACCTCCCTAAGAAATCTGCCTCGTCCAACTTACATTCGTCGCACTGGTTGCATTCCGAGGCTCGCCGAAGGAGGTTCTCATCTTTCACTTTGGCACAGAGGCTTTCCAGCGCTTGGGTTAGAGCAGCGTCCCAAGCAGCGTCACTAAGCGGTTCTTTCTAAAGGAACGTTAACCGGAACCTAAGACGGAAAATTTAGTGTTACGGACGAGACAACAATGAAGGGTGGATAGTGAATGAGTAGCACAAAAGTGCTGAGTGCAATGTTCGCAGTTGCTTATGTCAATCGCTGCAGGATTCGGGCATTCGAGAATACAACAACTCCAAAAACGATGGTCGTGCGCTTGATGAGACATGATGACTGAAATCGTAGAATAGTAACTGAATTTTTCTGGTGAGGTAAGCGTTATAAGTGTAAAAAAAGAACTTTAAGCCCTAACCTTCCTAGTCCTACAATAAAACTACTTGAAATACTAGTTTACTACTGCGTCGGGGAGCAGTGGGGAGACTGGAAAATAGTCCGCGCCTACGTGAAGTAAAATAGCTGCATACCCCAGGTCTAGGGACTATATGTATAAACTACCAAGCACCACTCTTATCTCGTAAAGAGTCGAAGACTGTTTTCTTCCAGCTTTGGTACCTCGAAAACCCTTCCGTCGAGCGTGAACGTTTGAAGTGAAACCGTCACTTTAAGCAAGTCAAGTCATTCCCCAAGCCCAAAGTACCACAGAGCTGACTCTACACTGTAGAAATAGAAGACTACCGACGATTCAGTCTCCATGGTGCAGTCCCGCTTCTCCTCCTCCCAATACTTCTCTGACTCCTTCGTCGAAAGTGCCGGGGCCGTCCTTTTCCGCCTGTCCACCCGCGAAATATGCATCCTCCACCTCCTCTCCCGCGACGAATACGTCCTCCCTAAAGGCCGACGCAACTGCGGGGAGACGAGGCAGAACGCCGCTGTCCGTGAAGTCCGCGAAGAGACCGGGTACGTGTGCCGCATTCTCCCGGTAAACATATCGACCAGGAACCCTCCTGCGATGGAGACGGAGCACGTTCCTGATGAGCCGCGTTTGCACGAACACACGCGGGAACCTTTTGCGTTGCAGGTGAGGAGGTTAGGGGATGGGATGAAGGTTGTGTGGTGGTATGTTGCTGCTGTGAACGAGGAGGAAGGGTTGAATGAGGAAGCTTAGGAGGGGAGAGGTTTTGAGTCGAGTCTCATAGCTATACTGATGTGCTCGACAAATTGACGTTCGCAATGGATAGAGTTATGGTTGAGAGGGCTATTGAGCTTGTGGAGGGGACTTACGGGGGTGGGGATACGGTAGCGGAGGGATCGTAGAGGTATATATGATTGATTGTGTTTGAGAGGGAGGGAGATGGGGTATATGGGAATTATGAATTGTTGTGGTAACGGACTCGGTTTTCTGTTTTGATGTGTAATATGAATTAACTGCCTAACCAGATATGAGATCTGCAGATAGAGAGGAAGGTGGTGGTGCTGGTTAAGACTAGATAGGTAACGTAACTGAATAGGGAAGTCAAATAACGGTATAGGTTATGTTGGCCCTGCCGGCACCTAGGATTCATGGAATAGTAACTGAAATGTTCTAGAGAGAATAAACAGTAGAAGAAAGGACTTCAAGGCCTCACCGTTCCGGTCCTGTCGATGAAGCTGCTTGGAATAAAATAAAGGAGGGGAGATTGCGGCCGTACTTTACCATGGGAGATCAAAATCCTACACGAATAGGGATATATATATATATATTCATCTAAAGCCTCAAGCTTAAAGTCCAAATCCAACCCCTAAAGCCCAACCCTCCAAACCAAACCAAACCAAACGGCCCAGCGCTAACCGCCTGACAAAGCACAAAATCATCACCGAGGAAGAATGATAATCATGACTGATCTGAACTGAACTGAACTGAACTGAACAGAAAATAGATGGCCTAATATGATACACGATATACAATACACAATACACGAATCCTTTCCCCCCGGTATACAGCATACTAAATACCCATACTCGACTCCATCGGCTCGAAGCCTAAGCTCTTAAGTGGAGACCGGAGTAGTGTTCGAGCCTACGGTACCAACGGGGCAGACTGCACCCAACCGATAAACCCGAGCAGCAGTACGGACCGGTGCAGAATCCATGACAATCGAGCATAAAGACATCGGGGCAGTTTTCAAAACCGCAAGATGCAATTAGCAATCCAGGTCCAGACGTAAGGGTGAAAACGACAAGTATGATAAACCTGGAGGCGTGAAGACTATATCGGGATACACGCGTGAAATAACATATCACTTGACATCCTGAAGAGCGCCCAGTGTAACCGAACTTAGATTTGACCAAATTTCCGTAGTGAATGGCCCTAGGTCTACTCCTAGAGGTCAAAATACGTCTACACCCGGGGGAAGAAGTCTTCAACATCCCCTTCCATTATCTAAAACGCACGAACACTCTCATCCTTACCCCTCCTTCTTCCCCAACATAGCCTTAGGACCATAACAACAACTTGGATCATTAGGATCAACGCTCTGTCTCCTAACCTCTTCCCTGACGAGACCCTCGATCTCCGCCTTCCGCTCCCCCGCGCCTCTGAAGCTCTTCCTCCCCCTAACGAACCAGTCCACGCCCATGATACACACGACGACGAAATACACCGCGGAGACATAGTTCATGGAGCCGGCGGTAGCGGGGTAGGTGTACGGGAAAGAGTACATGATGACTGTAAAAGCGGTCCAGACGAGCAGGACGACGTTCGCGACGAGGCCGATGGGTCCGAGCCAGAAGGGGCCGGGGGCGATGTTTTTGCGGCCGCGGATCAGGAGACAGGCGGTCGGGACGCTGTAGGAGAGGTAGAGCAGGACGATGCAGGCTGTGATCATGCTATCGGGACGTTGTTAGTGCTGGACTCTGAGGTGCTTTGGTTTGGGGGTTAGGGGGCACGTACGAGTTGAATGCGGTGTAACTGCCTAAATAGAGACATCCCACACAGGCGACGATGAAGGTGGTGGCTGTATGTGCGTAGAGTGGGACACCGAGCTGCGGGTGCACTTTTTTAAGGAATTGGTGGCCGGGGAGTCCTTTGTCTCGGGCGAAGCTCCATGCTAGTCTGGATTGCCAGGTATGGCTCGCGACTAAGCAGCCAAAGCCTGTAGCCAGAATTAGGGATTCCAGAGCGATCGCACCTGCTTTACTGCTGGTAGCGCGGTAGAAGAGTTCGAGGATGGGGACGAGAGTGGGTGTTGCGACAAGTTCGTTGAAATCGCCGACGATGCTGAAGAACATTGCAATGGAGTAGGTCCAGGAGGTGATGAATCCGATGGCGACTGTGCCGAGGATGGCGATTGGGATCATACGTTCAGGACGGTGAACTTCCTCGGCGAGATGGGTCGCACAGTCAAGGCAAGCGAATGACCAATTGGTGTTGATGAGACCCACAAGGAAGGCGATGCCGGATTGGCTCCATCCAGTGTTGTTGATAAATGTGGCGAAGACGAATTTGGCTTGCTGGTGTGTTGGAGCTACTGACGGAACGGTGATTCCAATGATAAGGAAGGAGATAAGAGAGGTGTATAGAGTGATTTGGGCCAGTATTGGGAGATGGCGGTTATAGGTGTTGAAGAAATAGCAAAAGAGATTGGAAAGCTGGTAAGCTACGAAGACCATCCAGGATTTGATCTCCCTTGAAGAAGTCAGATGTTGGACTCAAAGAAGTAGAATCACACATATCAAAAGGAATCAACTCACAAGTCTGGATGTGACAATTGCCAGCAACCGACCAAAGCGCTTCCTAAAGCCAAAGCCACACTAGCAGAGGTAAAGATAGATCCAGCGAGAGCAAACCATCCAGTTAGGTAACTCGCAAATCTAGCATACTTCTTGGGTGCCAGCTCGTTGGCCCAGAAATACTGACCGCCAGCATTCGGCATAGCACTCGAGAGTTCGGATAATGTGATACCTACGCATGTTGAAATGCAAGTTATGATGATGATGCCGTAAATGATGAGAAGAGGTCCACCAGAGTTGATACCGGTAACGAGAGCAGCGGAGATACCGAACCAGGAGTTCGTGAGGGAGAAACCGACACCCAGGACAGCCCAGACAGAGTAATTACGGCGTAGGTCCTGGGTATAACCCATCTCGGCGAGTTTGAGGGCATCTTCATCGAGGAGGGCCCTGTTCGGACTATCTCCTGGGGTACGTGAAGTGACACCTACGACCTTCTCCTCCTCCATTGAAGATATATCTGTTTGAGACATGAGTGATCGACTGAAGCTTCGAAGTCTCTTTAAAATCCAACGCTCATATATGGATGTAGTAAGCCAAGGACCCGTGCGTGAGAGAGACGTGCTCTTTCCCTGAATAGGTGTGGAGAAATAAGCCAAATACCCCAGATAGGTACGACCTTAATGACTGGAATGGGGAAGTGATACAGTCAGATGTCCTCGTGTAAGCACCCGACGATATTGAGATCTTGAACTGCCGCGGCGTCGTACAAGTATGCCGTGATGCAGTAAGGTACAATATAACAACACAGTGAAGTACACGGGACCCCTTAACGATAACAAAGACAACACACAACCGCGAAACCACGAAATAGTTCAGAATAGAGCAGAAGCTGGGAAAAGCTCGAATTCGAAATGAAACGGACATGATCGGGACGAAGAGCGAGATATATAAACTTACCCAGCAGCAGAGTCAACAGCTACTTTGGAAATCCAGTGGAGCGGATATGCCTACCGAATCTGTACGATGTGGTAGGTTCAGATGATCCAATGTCGTTCCTCCAATTCCTGCAAAAAGCTACAAAGTACGAACGGGCATTTTCATCCCGTCCCCCATCACCTGTGAATCTGGGTCCAACTTTCGTTTGTCAAATACTCGTCGTCCAAAAACGCCTCCACCTGCGCAATTTTACCTACAAAGTTCCCGATCTCTCGGTATCGCTCGTCCAGGGGGTTGAGCAAAACGTGGATTGGGGCGGCCTTAAAGGTGACCTTCCTTCTGTTCGTTACCCTACCTTAGCTCTATCACCCACCTGCGAACAGCTGCGGAGGAACATGCCTCGTGTTGATGTCGACGAATGCGGGATGGCAGGAATTCGCTAAACTCCAGACTCCAGAAATCAAGACGACGTGGAGTTTTCTGTTCACGGCCCGCTGCGTGCTTCGGCCGGGTCAGCTACCTACCATTAAACCATCCCCACCGACTTTAAATAATCAGATATCAAAGTCAACGAACACATTCTACAGGTCGATATCGCGTCTAAGCAACTTAAGTCCCTCGACCTGGATCTCTTGTCTGCCCTATCCCTCTCGGCCCAAAGCTTGAACTCCTCGTTGGAACCACGCCGCACCAGTCCTCCACCTGCTATCACCACTATCAACCCGTTATCTACACTACCTTCCAGACTTCCCAACCGCCACCTATCGTTATTATTTCAACCCTACCTTACCAAACCCATCCCCAAGCAGGTTCCCCCATGGCGCAAGCCACAAGCCCTTATCAAGCTTTCCCCAAGCTCCATATTCGTCCGTCCTCTCCCTTCCTCTCTACAAATCCACAACATCACTTCACAAACACCCCAAAACATCAACAGACCTTAAATCAAAAACCTAAGTGACTTTACTAACAACGGGGACATAGCCCATTCGCGCTCCGTCCGCCCCGGTCCCCGCACTCGCGCTCGGTCCTCCTTATCGGGAGCGGTGAGCGACGTCTGCCAGACGAATCACAACCCGCTGCCGGATGTTCTGCTAATGTTCACCTAGGGCAGTATGGTCGTGTCGTACAAAGATATCATGGGGGCTGTATTCCTTCCACTGTAGAACTATAATCTCAGAGCTCGGAGATTTGAGGCAGTCTGTCCACTTGTTTCCATCAGCGCCAGAACCTTCTTCTTCTTCTTCCTT
Organism: Patellaria atrata CBS 101060; assembly: GCA_010093705.1. Lineage (NCBI taxonomy): Eukaryota > Fungi > Ascomycota > Dothideomycetes > Patellariales > Patellariaceae > Patellaria > Patellaria atrata. Next base: position 1,045,123 of record MU006094.1, read on the forward strand.
TTTTGTTTTTTTTTTTTT
>MU006094.1:1045240-1127318 GCA_010093705.1 Patellaria atrata CBS 101060
ATTTCTTCGCAGATATCCTGAGCGTTCGAGACTGAACTTTTGCCGGAACCAGCCGTCTCGGGCCGAATGGGTTGCGGATGCCTTGAACCCGCCCTTTTCCCAACCCTCTTTTCCGGAACTACCTTTGAGGTGCCCTATAAGGCCCCTAAACGGTCGAAACTGACAATGACACTACCTTGCTCTTCCAATGCTGACCAGAATATACTATACTGTACTCTACCGACGACAGACTCACCGGTTCAGAGTGTGCCTAGTAGGAATGCTCGGGACCATATGATTCCGTGTATAGAGTGTACTTCATAGTGTATAAAAATTGTATTGTACATATCTCGTGCTGTACATACCCCGTACTGTACATATCTCGTGCTGTACATATCCCGTACTGTACATATCGCGTGCTGTACATATCCCATCCTAAACAAAACACCCGAATGCAACACTACAGTAAGTACAGTACAATACAGCACTACAAACCCTAGTAGCTGACTGTGCTGTACTGGAGTATCACTGCGCATGTAGACATCTGGCTGTATCGGAGGACTACGGTACCGTACAGATGGTTGAAGCTTGGATGGTGAAGTGGGTTGTTCCATCGGGTGAGGTATACCCGACTTATACAGTACACCACCCGTACGCTCCGTAGCTGTATCTTCTGGTTGTCCTACAGAAGGAGCTTTCGATATCAACTCCATGCGTGCGTTACAAATCATTGCCATCCCACAGTCACAGCACCTCAAATGTAACAGACTCTACTATGCAAAGAAGGGTATATTTACTATCTAAAGCCCAACGAGTGCGGAAAAGCCAACAATCCCATTACCCCAAATGCAGCGCTAAAGACAAGACATGTTACTTTCCATTCAGGAAGTGGCCTAAACGGCGATATAGGAAAATTCATCGATGCATTGCAGGTCGCTCATAGCCCGCCGATGCCGTTCTTCTCGTCGATGTGCTTGTAGCGTTCGAGTTCCTGGCGGTGCTTGAGCAGCATCGCCGTGCAGAGCAAGAGCAAGACATCGATACCTGATTATCGATTAGTCATGGGTCTATAAAATAACGAGAATGAAAATTGAAACATACCGACACAGCCGAATAAGGCGGTGAAAACGATGTCGAGGAAGCTGTTTGCGTAATCGCTGAAGGGACCAATGCAGCCCTGTCTCTGCGCAGCAACGAGGGAATTACTGCATGTGGAGTCTTGCACAAAGGGTGGAGAAGTGCTGTTGAGGTAGCCACAGCATTCGAACTAGTCCGGGTTAGTGGCGTTTTCTCACCTCCTCCTATAAGTGGTGACCAACCTTCTGTTGAAGCAGACTCTGCGCCAATGGTTTTTCCTTCGCCCACATGGATTCTAGGTTACTCCTTGTCTTCAAGGTCTCGAACCAGATTGTCAGGCCGAGGATGAGCGTGAATAGGGAGCAGAAAACGAGAAGCCAGCCTTGCAACCTCAACCAGGCTTTGTTGGTGGGGATGAATAATGCTGGTAGAGAAACGAGGAAGGTGACGAAGATGAATATCGCGTTCACGATTCCTGCGGTCAATGGACATTGACTGAGTAGAAGATGTTGTGCTACGGTATCTGTTGATGGAGCTGCTCGCATTTCCGTCTCTGACATCAAGGCAAAGGCTAGAATGAGACCTCCGGTTGCGGCAAAGATGAAGTCCATGCTGAGGAACACGAGAGTGAGCTTTTCCACCATCCTGTCGGTTGTATTTTTGATCTCTTTGAATGCTTCCTTTTGATATTGCAATAATTCCGGACTGAGGCAACTTTTTTATGTCGTGAATTTCGTTCAAAAAGAAAGGTCGACCAGCGCTGCAGAAATGAATGGAAACAGACTGGCTGTATGAAGGAGAGACACAGGACGGTCAAGAAGAAGATAAAATAAATGAAAGAATAGTCAAGAGTTGAACGATCTTGCAGTAAGAGCGCTCGCGTTCTTCACTGCAAAGAATTGGAGGAAAAAAAAAAAAACGCTATAAACAAGAAAGTATACGCACTAAATGGCGAGAAAGAAACAAAAAGCGCAGAAAAGAGTAGAAGATGGATGGGAGATAGGCAAATATGAGGGCATTGACAGTGATGGTAGCATTGTCAGAGGTCATGATGGGCCGGACGTCAAGCGTTTCAGAGGTGTGGCAGACCAGGGGATGGGCGAATCATTCATCGGCCCACAAGGGGATTCTAGGCTCACGGCGACACATGAGGTGATTCTGGTGTGAGTACGTCTCAAATGCGTCGATACAGATATGTCTTCATATCAATAGCATCATCAGAGTTTCGATGATGGTTGAGATTGTTGTTGTGAAGTGAGCCGACGTGTGCGAACCGTGGAAGGGAAAATACGTGATTTCCACATCGGAAAATTGTTACGGCGAAGGATATGGTACGCTTACGTGATTGGATGAAATGAAATCCGCGGATACCGGCAGTGCAGATCTAGCACTAAGCTAAGCGAAAAGGAGGATAGAGAGAACCAATCATTAATCACTGTGAGTGAACATGATGAAGCATCACGTGCAGACGGTACAGTGCAGCCCAGGGGGTAACAAGCCTCCCTTTTCGTCCTCGAAATCTTGTTCGTCAGGTATGGCTTGGCATGTGTTCTCCTGGTTGATGGGGTCAAAAATTCGCAACGTTCATTCGTTAATAATCATTATGGTGGACCCTTCAGGCAGGTAATTCAAGGATCCGCAGCGCATCTGATGAGTGATGAGTGAGGGCGGAATTTGGGGGAGTTGCGGCTTGCTGACAACATGGGTTACGATTCTTCTGTAAGCAAATGTTGCTGACATGGACCGATTTGGAGCGTATGGTCAGTGAGAGATCTGAATCTAGAATTCAGTTGAAGAGACAATAGAAGATGATGTCGGGTGGTATGACTTTTGGATAGAACTATGTAGAGACGGATAACCTGAAGGCGGTTGGGTGTAACAAAATACGGTTCGTAACAGCTTCAGATGGGAAGGAGGTCTGAAGTGGGATTTCTCTTCAGAGGTGTCATGGAGAAAGGAAGCTAGCAAGCCTTCCTAAACTAGCTTTATGATCAGAGGGAAAGTGCAGACGGTGAGCATGACCGTGTGTGATACAGCCAGTAAAAGTGAGTAAAAGTGAAGCCCCCCACAGATGAAAGTCCGAAATACAGCCCTTTCCCCCTTCCCAAATTCCCCCCTTCCTCTTTTCGAACGTGCTGTCGTTTCACTCGCTCCCCCATCAAGTCTCACTTTTCCTCAAGGAGAAAAGAAGCACAGCCCTTGAACTGTTCGAGTTACGAGCATCGTTCGTCCATCGTTGGAAGAAAAGGCACAAGTTCAACGTTCTTTCGAAGCTTTTTTTTTTGACCGTCTCGTTAACCTTTCCTGATCCTATCGAATCATCATACGCACCAAACCTCATTTACTACAAGTACGATCCAAGGTCAAGGCTTGGATACAGTTGGTAGTCAAGCGTCAAAACCCGTAACGATCTCCCATCACGGTAGTTGCTACGCTAGGAAAGGAAGAATTACAAACCCACAGACCCTTCCTTTCATCTGGGTAATCATCTGTAGATTGTACTGTAAACGTGGGACAAGCGATACGGTTGAGGTGCAAAGAGGGTGGAAAGTTACTGTAGGTGGCCAGGTATGGTTACTCCTTTACCTCCTTCGTCGTGCGTGTACGACTTGCGTTGCGGAACCGGGGGTTTTCTTCAGAACCTGAAGGTGGTAAAGGGTCGGAGTTTTGTTGTACAGGACTGCCCAGAACTGCCCAGCGTAGTTTTGGTGTGGTAACTGTGGTTCTGGTGTGGATGCCCGCCCGCTCGCTCGCCCCTTCTTTCCTTGCATCCCCCATCCCGCCACCGCATTTCGCAGGGCAATACCGACCCAAACCCAATCCTTCCCTTTTCCTCTTTACAGTTGTCCGCTTTGCCTGATCAGTCTTTAACAAGCTCTTGTTTTAGAAAATTGACCTCTTAACAACCAGCATTTCAACTATCCAGCATCTGCTGTACCTGCTGAAGACAAATTACCATTAACGAACTGCAAAGAGACGAGAATTTGCAGTAAATAAACCCGGAAAAAAAAAAGAAGAGGCATCGGTCGGCATTTCCCAAGTCAGGCGCTTTTTGCGGTGCGGCAACTGCCCAGGCTGGCTATTAACTGCTCTGTCAAGACAGGTTCCCTCACCACCAAAAAGGCAATCCCTCCCCACACAGTCGCGAAGCACCGCAAAGAGTAAGGCCAAACAGTATACCCAAAGCGTCATAGAGCTATCCACCAATTCAAATTTACGTTGCATCGCGACAATCATGGCCAGCGAAATTACTGATCACGATCAACAACAATCTCCCGGTCACGACGAGGGCAATGGCAACGGAGCTCTCGCATCTGATGCCAATCGAGGCACAAAACGTCCTCGTCCCAGCGCTGCAGACGACGACGACGACGATGATGCCGCTCCAGGTCGCGAAAGAAGAAAGATTGAAATCAAGTTCATTCAAGACAAGTCGCGAAGGCACATTACCTTCTCGAAGCGTAAAGCCGGTATCATGAAGAAGGTAAGCACCAGAAACTCCGTACCTCCTCCGCGAACGCGAACGCTCTTGAAGCAGCAACCACCACTTTTTTCGCGACATCTAGTTCCATGTCGCGTCGCGTCGCACTGCATATATCGCCTCTCCAGATATCGCTCTGACTGACTCACCATCAAGGCATACGAGCTTTCTGTCCTTACTGGTACCCAAGTCCTACTTTTGGTGGTTTCGGAGACCGGACTGGTCTATACCTTCACAACACCAAAGCTACAGCCTTTGGTCACCAAACCAGAAGGCAAAAATCTTATTCAAGTAAGATTAATCCTGAATGAATCGAGTAATTGCAGTCGTACTGATAAGTTTAGGCATGCTTGAACGCGCCGGAACCCTCGACGGGTAACGAGAATGGAGTCGATGATGGTGGAGTTGACTCGCCAGAGGACAACTCTCATGCACAAGTACAACGACCTGGAGGAATGCCACCCAATGCCGCCATGCCACAGCAATATGGTGGTATGGGTGCTGGTATGGGTAACGCTGGCATGACCCCAGAGCAAGCACTACACTACCAAACATACCTTCAACAACAACAACAGCAAGCCTCAAATCAATACCCAATGCCACCACAAGGCAACTATAAACCTCATCCTCACCAACAATAAATGGTACAACGACACACGCATCCTTGACGAAGATGAAGGTAATAATGGAACATGGTTAATGTTTGGTCTATAGCTTGGTGGCTACTAGCGGATGGGGGGTTAAACAAGCAACGAAAACAACTTCCCCCTTGGCTTTGACAGTAGAAAGGAAAGGTTGTTCCATATACACATGTATACCCGAAATACGTGCGCACACATTCAAACCACTGAACTTTTTCGCGGATCCGGTGGGAATGCTTGAGGTGTTTTGCTACTAATTTGGGGCTGGGCTTTGAAATCGTGGGAGGGAAACTTTTTTTCCAATTCTTCTCTTTTTCGATCGAGGGCTTGGTGGTGTCCGTGGAGTTCATCCCTTTCTTTTTATCTAATATGCACGGTGAGAGAGTCGGTTTTGATGTTGTCATGTATTGAGTTTTCAGTATCAGAATCTATAAAGTTTTCTCGTACCTGTTATCATGCCATTGTTTATCTCACTCAGCTCTTGATATTTATTTTGTTGCTGGAAGATGGAAGATTGGAGGTGGGATTGGAGGATTTGGGTAAGCAGAATGAAGAGGAAAGGGAATGGAGAATGTTGGTCTCTTTATTATTATCGTCTTTGTTGTATAGTACTAGCCTCCTCTATATCACATCTCTCTGTTACTCTCTCTCTCTCTCTCTCTCTCTCTCTCTCTTTCTCTCTCTCTACTCAATACTTTCAGTCACACTAGGTTTATATGGCATAGTAGCGTAACTACTTCAAATCAATCAGTCCCTCACTTTCCTAAAAGGGTAGTCCTGATATCCCTTTTCTAGCACCATGCCTACAACCTCATTAAGTTGCAATTTCACATATTTCCAATCATCAAAGGTCCTTATTGTCCCCAAATTCTATTTCATCCACCATCATTCCTAACCAATACATCACAAACCCAGTTGACCTCATCCTTTTCGATTTCATTCCTCAATCTCGAAGTATGGTTCAACGCTCGTCACTTATTCTCTTGACAAGCGGGCGTCTCATCTTCAGAACTTAGAAGGAGCCTATTCTCTCACTCAGCCTTACGATCTTCTTTTCTTTTCTTTTCTTTTCTTTTTTTCTTTTTTTTTTTTTAAAAAAAAAAAAGATATAATACACCATCAAAACTCTCCCATTTCCCAAACATCCTTCCATTTCATCCCGAGTCAGCCGCACCTTTCCCTACCACAAATTTTTTCCCTAAGGTAAGGTGAGGTAAAGGTAACCACGCCGACACCCGACACTTTCAACGTATACATCCTAACTTAAGTCCAATCCCATGGAAACCCAAATTGGTTTCCTCCCCGCCTCATTTTGCATACCTCGTACCCCCGTCAAATCTAAATCTCCACCACACCCAAAGACTCGAACATTCACGTGCCACCTCAATATCACCCCACCTCAATCACCCATCCCATCCCCCTCCTGGATACAACACCCCCCTTTCAATCCTGATAAGGGATTGGAAGTGACGTTGATAGATAGACAGCTAAAGGCTATTCGGCTTATCGAGACTTGCGGGGATGGGGATACCGTAGAGTGTTGTGCGGTATATGTGACCGTGTGCGTTGATATGGGTATAGGTATGAAAGAATACGAGGGGGACTATAGGGTTTGCCCGATCATACATCATTCCTGTTAAGGGGACTGGGTTGGGAGTGGTACGGATTATGAGACTGTTTATATAGTCTGTCCCTTACTAGCTAGTAGCTACCGTGTATTTCGAGTTCGAGCGGCGTATTTTTGACTCTTTGTCTCAACGGCCGGATTTACATGGAATAGTTCTACGCTCGAGACGGTCTATTCTAGACTAGCTCTACTGATCTCTTCATTCCGCGGGATTCCTGACCTCACCACCTCCACCCCTATTCCATTTTGTGAAAGGTCACTATGGCTACCTGACCAAACTCTAGAACTAACCGTGCAATAGCCCCGATCCGAACGCACACCCAAAACCGTTCCCTTTGCTCGGATTCTGAAATCAATGACGAAGGAACGATTCTGTCTTATGATTCGGCTTGTTATCATCAATGACCTCCATTCCTATAGAGCCACACACCCTCACCCCCTCCCCAAAAAAAATCCATCAAGTTAAATAGACACAAACAGTAAACCCCTCGCACGAAGTTAATAAACTCCCCCACACCTCCAACCCAAGTCCGAACCATGGACAGAACTCCACTCTAGGCTCTGTATATACCTCTCCCATATCCCATATCCCATATCCTATATCCCATACCTTAAACCCCCCCCTCTCCTTTTACCCCCAACCACCTCACCAGCCCCTGAACACCAAACCCAAAATTCCAACCGCAAGACGCATGGAGAATCGGAGAAGCGCAGGCCATGGCTATCTAAGTCCCTGAGAGTAAGAAAGTGTTGGAGAGAGTTGGAGAGAGTTGGAGAGAGTTGGAGAGAGTTGGAGAGAGTTGGAGAGAGTTGGAGAGAGTTGGAGAGTTGGAGAGTTAGAGAGTTAGAGAGGGGAGATGTCTTCAGGAACTAGAACGGTAGGGTGGGTGAATGGTATGATATCCTCATATTCTTAGTTCCAGTTAAAGAAAGCAAGAAAAGATAGGTATGGGATGGGTTGCTATGATTACGATTGTGACTGCGGTTGTGGATCTTTGGGTGTTTGGGTCTTGTCATCCTACCGAACTAGAACTATTTGGTGGTACAGTAAGGATGTTAACTTTTAGTTCTAAGTATCGACTATCAATTCTTCCTTAAACCTCTCATCACCCTAATCTCTCATAACCTACCCTAGATCCATTCCCGCTGATGGAAAATCACGGTATAGCACTATATCACACTAGCACTATACCTCAGCTCAATTTTGTTCTATCTTATTCCACCTTACTCTATGTTAAGCGGGATGATCCGGTATACAGTTCACTGTCGAGTTATGACACAGTATTAAGGTAAATACAGCTGACGCATTGGTCGTTGGCTGAAATGATGTAGATCTGGTATATGGGAACCCAAGGTGAAATTTCACACTCGAACGATGAACGGGTAGTTAAACATTCACACTAACCGACAATTCCTCTCTTGCATTAACAAACTCGACAATAATAATAAATAATTTCCACAATATGATAGGCTGAATTACACAAAAAGACCGAATGACACAACCACCACCTACATTCCATTCCTCCATATGATCCCAAAAAAAAAAACGAACGACTCCTCCTAAAAATCGTGGGTATCAAAGCCAGCCGCCCTCAAAAGTGAAAGTTAAACTTCCCCTTATATCCTCCGTCCGAATCGAATTCACAAAAAATCCGATGAAATAGAAGGAAGTCGCGAGTAAATAAGTTTGAGCAAAAAAAAAAAAAAAAACAGATTTATAGAAAATGAAAGCGGAGAGCGCCTAGCTTTTGACACGAAAAAATATGATGTGAATACAGATAAACGAAATGGCTAGAGCGGTGGTATGCGGTACGCTCCCTTTTTCTCTCGAGTGCGAGCATTATCAATATAAACGGGATAATAAACAATGAGAAGAGATAGTGGGACTTTTCGGAAAAATATTAAAATGATAGACAAAAGGATTTGAATCAATTACCCCTCAACAACATCTCTACGGCGCGATCGACTCTCAATCCGTCACCTAAATCCGTCATCCTGAGAGCCCTTTTCGCGTCCTCGCATGTAAATCCCATCTCGACGATTCTGCGGATTGCCTTCTCGGCCGAGTTCTCAGCGGGATTGTTATCCGCCATCTCGCGCTGCAGTGGATGCTGAGTTAGCACCATGCGGCGGGGAGTCGCTCGGGAAATCTCCCGTTTAAGGCCGGTATTATAAGAAGGTGATGCTTGGCGCTGTGGTGGAGTATAACTGGATGGCGGTGGGGTAATGGAGGGCGGTTGAGGAACTGAGGCGGGTTGAGCGAGGTAGCTTGGTTCGGCGTAAAGGTTTGAGGCACTGGATTCAGGTCGAGGATTGGGTTGAGTGGGAGAGACTGGACGATCGTACATGGAGGGAACGACGCGAGATGAAGGACGACCTTGGAGCGTGGATTCCCGGAAGGTTGGTCTTACAACATCCTCAGTATGCATGAAGGAGGTTCGAAATGCGGGTTGGGATAATAATCCTGGAGACAGTGGTACCATCTGGGATTGTCGGAAAGCCGGGTGGTCGTGAATATTAGGCATAGGAGGGACAGGAACGGTAATGACTTGGCCAGCGTGATAGATCTCTTGTTCAGCGTACGATGACGCCATGGACATTCTTGGAGTTGGAAGAAGAAGCTGAAGGCCGCGAGGTTGTTTCTGCAGTGGCTCCATTGTCTCCACATTGGCTGGAATTTCAATGGGAGATTCGAGTCTATTCATCACACTGCTCCACATACTCATCGGACGTTCCTGGCTCATCCTTACATGAGTACCTCCGCCTGTCGCTTTCTTGAGACGAATCTCCGCTATGTGACCTGCCATTCTTCTTGAAGTAACCTCACGCATCTCCTGCTTGATGGGAGAGTTTGTACCAAAGATAGCGGCAATTTGTTCTTCGTATACTCGCGATAGCGCTTCTTTTAAGAACGTGCTACGGCCTCCGTCGAAATCGGGTGCGGGCCAACTCGTCCATTTTTGCTCAGCAGCGAGCATGAAAGCGGTAGGACTAGGGTCGTTGGCCCAGATGGATAGATCGAGTACAGCTGATAGACCAAGAGTTTTAATCCAGTGACACCATTCCTCTATAGATATTGTTAGAAGAATTAGTAGAACGAACGGAACAGAGTCTTACCTAGCATGACCTCTTCACCATCAATATCACCACCTTGTACCGCAGTGCAATCAAATAACCCGTAAGCTCTAGCCTGCTCTGTCCGGCCTTCCATACCTGACACTCCTGAGATAAGAGCACTGAGACAGTTCCATAGTTCGGTCATGTCAAATAGTTGCTCCGCACTCAATCCACCTGGATTGCCTTTTCCAAAGCATTCAGGTGCACTCATCAACACACTGCTGGACTCCAATTCTGGAGGCTCAACAATGCTGCATGTGCACGTTTGTTGGTGTGCGAGAACACCACCTTTCAGCCAATCCATTTGCCCGATAATATCCTCTTCCCTTCCCTTTCCACACCCAAAAGTCTGACAGAAAGTCCAAACTCTCCATGCTGCGTCGTTGAAACGAGATGCAACCTCAGGATTGATGCTAGTAAGTGATCGGATCGTCTCAGGTCTGAGAAACGTCTTGCACTGCCTGAGTACTATGGATTTAAGACCAGCAATGACATAAGCATCGCGAAGGTAACAAGCGAAGTAAGATTTGGCGGTGTAGTCCGGCTTGGGTGCAGCACTATTAATCTCAGTTGATTCATTCGGAGTGCAGATCTCGCGGAATTCCCATGCAGCTAGACTCTGCCGCTTCAGAGTCATGCGCATCAAGCGAAGCTCATTGTCTTTGAAGACTCGATAAAATGCCTTGTTAAGTACTGCAGTCGCGAAAAGGTCATCAAGGCTGTCAAGATTCTCGAGGATTTTGAGAATAATCGACTCGGCATCGCCGACCGAAATGTTAAGCTCAGGTTCAGCTTCCCCAGTGGGCTGGGTAGCCTTGGGCTGGGGTTCCTCAAATGAGTAATTTTGTACTACCGGACTTTCAGCCGGATACTGTACTTCATGATGATTGAAGGGCATCGAAAGCTTGCCCACATTTTGTTTGAGTTGCCTTATTCGCGAATTCTTATTTTTTCGTGCTCCATCTATCGGGACAGAACTAGTCGTGCGTCGCACATCGATATTCTGTGCAGCAATATGATTTGGAGATACGCGTATTGAACCCCGCTCGCTGAAATACCCGCTCGGCCTATTTCTGGGAGGAATTGCTGGAGGTGTCTCTGCAGTTGAGGGGACCATCGCTAAAGGTACTTCTTCCCAATGGAACGGTGACACCTCTGAAAATGCGGTAAGTTGTATTTCAAGATCTTGCTCAGCCTGACTCCATGTGGGAGTGTCCGTTCTCCTACAGAATGGAGCTTTAGGCATAGGTGCATCGACAATTTCGTATCGTGCCGTTGGCCGGCTACGAACTTTAATTGTAGACCGTTTGCTCGCAATCGAGCTTTGCGAACCTCTCCGTCGGCCGGTACTCGAAGCTTGCGAAATCCTGCGTTTGCTAAATGAAGTTGCCGATGATCGTCTCCTTCCCTTGCTCATGGAGACATAAGAAGGTCGGCGATTAGGACTCCATGCTACTGGGGGATGTGCAGTTGATGCCGCACGGCTGACAGCTATTACTTCTGGTGGTGCGGGTTTACCTCGCGCAGGTTTCGGTGGAAGTGGCTTGTTTAAGGAGAGACGACTTTCTCTCCCTGATGGTGAAGGAGGTATGGCGGTTTCAAGTTGCGGAGATCTCAGTTTCCTTCCTGAAAGGGGAGTTGAAGGGTTAGGTTGATCACCCCGAAGGCTTACTCGGTGTGGAGATTTGATAGAGTACGTGGCACTACCAGTTTGTCTGTCGAATTTCACTGGCTTCAATATTTCTGGAGCTTGCTCCGCCTCTTGTTCTACGCTTGTCATTGATGAACTTTCGCTATAACTAGAAATTTGCTCTTCTTCTTCTTCGAAAGAGGTATCCGAATCGGAGACATCCGAAGGCCTATGTGGTTCTGGAATGGCATACAAAGGCATACCGAGAAGCTTTGACGCTTTCTGTCTAGATCGACAAGAACTCGATGCTTGTGAAAGAGGAGATATCATTGATCCGCGGCTTCTAAGAGTTCCATCTGAACCCGGAGGTGATATTGTGGACATGTTGGTCCCGTTTACAGATTTTGAAGTCCTCTTCGAAGTTGATGGAACCGGTTGCAGAGGTCGACCAGGCTGCTGTCCAGGAATGACCACTTGAATTCTTGGTCGTTGTTCTTTACTCGAACTAGATGCTCGTTTAGGTGATGCCTGAGAAAAAGTTGAATTTATAGGGCTAGGATCCGAAAGGAAAGCCTGACTGGCATTAGCAACAAGAGTGACAGGCAAATCTTGGTCCCAACGAGCCTTTCCATCCTTCCAAACCCCAATAATGCTAGCAGTCGATTGCTTTTTGCTTGCCTTTGGTGATAACGCTGGGCTAGCACTCCTGTGAGAGCTAAATCTGGATGCTGGTCGAATTTCCGGCGTCGGTGATGGAGTCATACGTCCAATTGCTGAAAGTACCTCATCATTCGGAGATGTTGCCATTGCGATTTCATAGTTCGAGAGTCCCAAAACGTTTGCTGCTTTCGAAGGTACAGGTCCACCTTGAGGTACGGCGTGAAGAATGGTTCCATCATAGCTATGGGCCTTCTTGTGACTCTTGCCTAACATCCATCTCTTCGACCTAGGTGACGATGACTTGGTGAACTGCATGTTTCGTCTCCCGAACTGCACACTAGGAAACGTCGAGTTTCGTGTAAAGATTGAACCCGAACTCTCATCTGCTTGAAAACCGTCCTCAGGAATGGGAGGAAACTCGAGATGAGAGTCAGTGGCCATGGTGGGTATGCGACGTGTATACAAGGGCTGAGTCAAGGTAGCATGAAAGGGCAAAGTCCGTGAGTGGTGAGCACCAACAGCATTCGCATGCGCACCTCAGAGTCTGGAGCGGCTTTTGCTGTGGTTGCGATCTACAGAAGATATGTATCAAGAATTAAGATCCGAGTTGGAAGCAATGAGTTGCATGCAGAAGTCGTCCGAACGCACTTTTCTTCTTTTTTTCCCGCGCTCTCACACTCTTACGCTCTGACTGTAACACTTGGCTGGGGGCATGACATATATAGAAGAAGAAGTAACATGCCTTTCATCACTGCATACTGCATCCACAGGTCTGCGCCCGGGGCCATATGGTCGGGTCGTCAGCCCTTGCACAACCGCTGTTGGCTTGAGACGAGGGTGAGGACCAGGGCAATCAGTCCACAAGATGAATTGTCGTTGGTTGATTTTCGCAGTAAGCATACACCCATCTGGGATGCCTCAAGGCCAAAGTGATGCATCATTACTCCTGTAGGTAACTTGCAATCTATCTGTACGGTTGGCGTTGCAGGGAGGTTGAACATTTTCGGAGCCCTACATGGAGATTATTTAGTGAGGGGTATGGAGAAATTTGGAATGACTTGGAGGACTTGGGAGGTAAACAAGCAGGGCAGTAGTGTATGGAGAGGTGGTGACATCTTGGGGTGGGTGTAGTTGGACTCCCCTTGGATAGTGGAAGAGAAGGTGCTCTTGGTGGGTAAGTGCCCCCGAAAATAGACCCCAACGTGGTGGCTGTGGAACGACCTACAGGCTGCAGTAGGCTGATGAATTTACAGCAATAAACCTTACAGCAGCTACGCTTTCCATTCTCACAACCCTTCCATGACAGCCACCCTCCACTATCCTTATCCCACAAGGGCATAGAGTTATATGCAGTCCAATATCAGTGAATAGCAGTAGTGTTAGCTTCCTAGGGCTTCCCCCCCCCCTCTCTCTCTTGTCCCTACGGACACTTACCCCCCGGACTACGGATACTTTCTGCGTGTCACATATCTTCATTGCCCTTCTTGATTCTCAAGATGAATTTCTATATCTAAGGCCTGCCGCGCTCAGTGCAAAAATTCAAGAATTGTGAACTTTGTGCAGATCTAGACAATAGGAATGGACTACCAGACTTCATTTCAAAGTAGAAGCCTTGTCTCAAACCGAAGTATCACATTGTCCCCGTGAGGAGGAAATGTTTTTCAAAGATAATTTCTTGATCGGATACTTTCATTTTCGGCTTAAGAAATGACCTCTTAGCCGCTCTCCGTTTTGATAGTAGCAAGCCGTCCCCGATACCAGATCGATCGAGGAAGTCGGTTTCTGATCATATCTCCCCCTTATGAGCGATTTGATAAATTTTGACGCTTGTAGCTCTTGGACTCGGAGTAGGAGCGTGCACTCAATTTCGTCACTGCGCAAGTTTGAGCACAGATAACCTTACATCTTATATCTTCTAGGGGTACTTGAACGTCCATGAGGATATTTGGGACACCTGCAGGAAAAGAACCTTTTTACCTTTTGCTCTTTTGCAGACTGATATCGGCATTTACTAGCATCTTCCTAGATATCGATAGATGGGGTGTCCTAGCTTGTCGGGCTCTCCCCTTTGCGTGACTGTATTCCGGAGCTGGGAATTTGACGTGTATCCTACTAACCATCTTTCCAACGTAACGGGAAGGGTGGTAGTAAATCCCCTAGTGCATCGTGACCAATGCGATTGGCAAGGGAACATATTGAAGCTGAGCTGAGATATTACCCGGTGGCCTTACACATGGCTGCGTTTGTCGAATATGATAATGATGTTGTGTCAAGGACAGGCCACTATCTTCAATTTCTTTTCCTCTCCAGTTCCCCGTCCTAGGTATAGATTTTGATTGCAATTCCACTGAATTGCGTTATCATGCTAGAGCTTGATAACACCTCAAAGCGAGCAAGCGAACAACTGTCCAGTTGAAGACGTTACCAACAGATTTCCCTTGTACCAACAACCACAGGTCGAAAGTTGATCTAACAACCCTTGTTTGAAAGTCCTTAGGCCCACCTCCCACCTCTCCACATCTTCCGGCAGTCGATGGCGTGGATGGATGGATAGGCAGTCGGGGAGACGCGCCGTCCGCGCCTTTCCCGCCGCCCCTTGTCCGTCTTTAACGTTGATCAGCATGGATATGCACATCACCTTCCTTCCGCACGTGGACTTCCTTCAAAGTTCGCATCCTATTTCCTAAAGATGAATAATCTCGAGAAGAGCGCCATTGTGCTCTCCACTACTCACTTTAAACAGTACCACACTCACATCTTCCTGGAGCCGGTGTCCGAGGAGAGGCCGTAGAAGTTCGACAAAAGTCGCTCAAGTCTTAACTTGTTTGAGAATATAGCCTTGGCCTGTGGCTGTTGGACAATGAGAAACTGCATACACTTCTGTACCAACAGATGAGAAGATATGTTTTAGTTACACTAACCGACTGTCCGCTCAGAAAGCATCAAGTGATTGGAAAGCTGTGAAGTGGACGTTGATTACGCGTACTACTCGGTTTTCCGACAAAGCTGATCGTGTAGCGGAAAGACCGTCAACACGAGAAATGACGTTAGCGGACGGACGATCGTATGGACGATCGATGAGGACAACTATAGGGATATCCGCCGTCGCTGAAACTTTCACTTCCTGATTGAGGACTGTCTTAACAGATCAAGATATCATCTCAGACACGAACGTTATGGCTTCGTACTTTGTAAGACTTATCGTCAAATTCAGTGCCTCGGTTTCCCATCAGCAAACACCATGCGCCGGTTGGATTCTCTTAAGTCTGACACTGCAGAATTTCCCCTCTTCCGCGCTACATCGGCGTGTAGGCGGTTAAAGAGATGCATTGCTCCTTGTTTTTGCCTGCTTCTCCTCCTTTCAGACCGGAGTATCAATAACGTTGTACGACATAATTACTTGGGGAGGGGGGTTTGCGTGGGGTATTTACTTCCGTGTAACGAACTCATGGACTAGAAAACTTGCTTCCTAAAAGAATCAAAGGTATGGACTAAACTTCTTATTCGCTATAAGAGACGCAATACCCTAAAGGTTCGTTTAGATGGGAGGTATGAGCCCCATACCGTAACACAAGTGAGCTGAAATCGCTTCTGTCGCCTGATCAATGCGGTGCCACCACAGGATGTGCGGTTATGTGATGCTTTCTGCCTCCTCAAGCAATCCAAGGGAAGAACTTGATTACCGTTATGGAAAACTGGCCGTTGAATCAATCCATATGGAAACACTGCAGTCAATTGACGTTTCAATATCATTACTCCATGGACTACATCCCCATATAGTATGGATGTATGTCTATGCAGGTTCCCTTTCGTACCTTGTCGTGCTTGTCCATCTCCTGCGAGGACGGGACGGGGGATGGACAGTGAGGACGAGGGACATGTTCTTATGCCTACCCTCCGTTTTGTCTTCTGTGGTGCAAGTGACGATAACGGCATTCCTGAAACAACCATGACACATTCCTCAGGTTACCTAACAAAAGCGTTTTTGAAACGTGTAATTCTCGAACGTAACATCGCTTCCAAGGCATTTTCTATGAGACCGCGTAGCGAAGGTCAAGGAAAGTAGATACAGCTCCATAATACCCTGCATGCGATAGCTGCAGGGCGAAGTATCCGGTCACGAGTGGCTCAGCATCGTGGTTTAAAAAGTACAACTGATAAGTATCCTTTTCGTAGACTTTATTGAGCTTCAATGTTGGTGGCGGGCCTGGCCTAAGGCCGCCGAAACGGGATCATAAGGTATTATGGCTGATCCATGTATGTGATAATTTGTGATGCTATTGGAAGATTTTGAATAAAATTGTTAGTTGATATGCCGTGAAATACTGAATTGCGACAATATGAGCGTATGCCGTTGGAAAGAGAGTTGGGATTGAGGAAGTACGCTAGAACGGAACAGGGCTGGGACGGAAACTCCAATGCCAAGGCGTAGCTGCCAAACTCACCTCTGGAAAAACAACCTCATCACTCGGGAAAGTCGTGGTATCGTCAACCTGATCCAACAATGGGTGTAGGAGGTTCAAAACCAGAATCAGAGCGGTCGCAACACGTGTTTGAAGCGTATGTTAGCCAATTGTGTTCTTTAAACCCTGAATAACTGAAAAGAAGCTAATCTTATGCGAAGGGATACCCCAATCCGATTCTCCCAACAGCTCGTAGATTCTTTACAAGGCAGCCCTCAGGTGAGAGAATTGGCGTAATGGACTTTTGATTTGATATGCTAACGTGTTGAATATAGTCCGACTCCACTCGTGCTAAAACCCTCGAGCTTCAAATACAAGAACGAGTGACTGCCGAACTAGAAAGACTCCGAGCAGAGGAAGATAAGCGGCTAGTCGAGCTATACGATAAGGTATCAGAAGAGTCCGAAACTTCATCCGAGCCCTCTCTTGTTGAAAAAATTGGGGACAAGTTCAACACCTCCTCTGCTTTATCCGAAAAGGAGAAGCAACGGAATATGAGCAGAGACACTGTCTCGAAGGAGATTACGGAACTGAAGAAAAAGCTGGATGCGCGAAAGAAACTCGAACAAGCTGATACTGCTGTGCAGAAGGCGAAAGATGATGTGGTGACTTGTTTGAGGATGAACGATAGACGGCCACTCGATTGCTGGAAGGAGGTTGAGAAATTCAGGAGTGAAGTGAGAATATTAGAAAGGGATTTTGTACAAAAGACATTACAATGAGGGACTACCCATAATAGAAATAATATAAGGATGGAGTGTAGTATAGGAATGTCTAATCTTTACAGGTAAAGAGAGATTAGGTCCTTTCATTGTCATAAGAAGGGCGTTCCAGGGTCGCCATACAGGTGCTGTACACATGGCGGCATAGAGATAACTTGATTTCGCCCAAACCCTTGGTATGTACATGTAAGTTGTGGTACCATTGGATTGTACTTTACATCGGACTTTTTCTTCTCTTTATACCTAAGTTGCAGCTCTTTTGGATTTATAGACCATACTTTCCTTCCTTCCTAGATTTGGATTCGGCTTCCCCTTAACTTGCAGGCGTCCTTTCATTGTTCTGCACGACCTAGTAGGAGCTCTTTTTGTTTGGAAAACTCTTGTTTCGTTCATCCCTGGAGCTCACTGCGAGTGATTTTCGGATCAGAAGCTACTATTTATCTCTATATCCACGTATGTCAGGATCTTCCTCCAATTACAAGGAATAGTTCCGTTTCTCTATACTATTCAGTCGGTATCCTTCTTATACTGCACCGTATTGTAGTGTAGGAAAATCGTGCCCAAGGACCGAATGATTTTGCCGATCGAATATCTACTCCTAAACATCGTTTGTACTGCTAGTTCACCTAGATATGAACATCTTCAGGTAGTCAATCTCCAATATTTCTTTACCATGGGTGCTCTTTTTTCGAGTCGCTCCTTTTCTCACTTACAGTGATATTTGTTTTGTTCGTTCCCATCTTAAAGAAAGCACACCCCCCTACTTATCGTCTCCCCAACTTTCAAACTTCGCTTATGCCCAATACTATCCCTCAAAACCAGCTGCTCGCGGTGTTCCAAATCTAGTCTCATATTTTCTCTGTACCTCATCCTCCTTTCAAACCATACATCTACAGCAATGAGCTGAACATCAGTCTCGCCATTAACTTTGCAACTGCGTCGATATAACGACGACAACTACGATAACGAGAACAACAGCAAGGACTTATGACGTCTCGCACCAGGGTACTCGAGAAGATCAAGAAACTCGATGAACAATTCCGCATCCTGGTTCCACATCCAGTCATCCACCCACCTTTCGGAACAAAATAGCGAGCTTATTGGGCAGTACAGAACTGCACATGGGTACAAACTGGCCGTGGAGCGATCATGACGATCACTCAGTATCTCGAAGATGGAACGCTAGTTCCAGTTCCGCCGACATCATAACATATACACATCTTACCATACTGTACAACTCGTACAAAAACTTCTATCATATTCAATTTACCCAGCTTACCTCTTATACAGTACCACCCTCAAAACCTTCTCCGTACAAATCATAAAACATGCACTGTGCACCTGGGCAACCAGCACACCATAGCACCCCCTCGACACCCGCACCCTGTACACCACCTCTCCACGTCTAGAAGAGCTCAATGACCTCGAGGTTTCATCAAGTGATGCTGGTACAGATCGTATCCTCATAGGGCCTTTAATCCATGCCGCAACAATACTAAACCCCTGCAAGAGGATCCTTTAGCGACACCGGGCTCGCCGTAGCATCCGGGACTTTGGGGATGTCAAGGCCTTTTACTAGGTCTCCGATTTCACGTACTCTGGTATGGGGTGGGTCAAAACCGTGGAGGATAGACGGTGGTAAGCATATCCTTTTATATCCTGATGGTCATAGACATTACATTTGGCCTTACTGCTATCTACCGACGATGCGCCGCAGGCTTATTTACGATCACAGTGAAAGGCGAACCAGAGGACCACTTCAAACTCGAGCGCTACTAGACTATCCGCTGAACAAGCGCTAACACGAAATGCGATCACTCTCCTCAGAAGCACATGCAGACGAGGATGCAGACCCAGCGAAAATCGAGGAGTACAGACAATCGCGAAATTCTACCAACACAGTGAGGTCTCAGGCTATTCAGCAACAACTTCAGCCCCGTGTGAGACGACGTTGAACTAGGCGAGCCCCTCGAGGTAAATGTTCTGGAGAGGGTCTATTGAGAGAAAGAGCACGGTAAATCTTCTATGTAGATGTCTAGGGGCTGTGACGAAAAGTCCCGTACGATCGGATCGACCTAATTTTCAACCTCGAGCCACGGCCATTCATCAAATTCAATACCCTGTCGGACCAACAGAATAACCTGCAGTCTCAGAAAGATTACTGACCACGCTCCGTATAATCGTTGTCAAGAGAATGACGGTTCTTATACGGGGGTTTGCCTTCTAGGTACGGACCAAAGGAGAACTTTTATTGTATTTGTACAATGTAGAGCAGCAATGAAGAATTGATGGCGACTGAATTAGCGTCTGATATCGAAACCTATGTGTTCAACTAGGTGTTGGTACATTGTAATATCTTCCTGTGAAGGGAAGGGAGGATTGCAGTTTGGGATGATCTTTCATCAGCAGTCCTAGGATATACAAAGCTAACTTAGACGTCGAATCTAAACTTCAAGCTCGTTAATGTTGCCCCCTTTCCATCCACTAACTGAAGTCTGCCACAGGCAGCCAGATATCAGTAAATCACATGTCCAAGACCTGACATCACCTGCGCATATCTCTTTACAACTTTCTTCACAACTTTTATTCCCCTTCCCACTTGTATCGTCCACAATGTTTTTCTCGACGCATGTTTATGATAATCCTCCGCAGGTATATAAACCCATCTCCCGCATCCTAAGTTTTCGAATTTCACTCCTCAACATCAGGGACACTATAGATCCCAGCACCTCACATCATACCATATCTCCATATCTCCATAACTCTGTTCGCCCAGCGGAAATCACCACCCCGTACCATAAAAAAAATCTACACCATACTCAAACCCCGTCTAAACAACAACAATGCCCTTCTCCCCTTTCCGCCGCAGACCCGCACCGCCCCTCTTCCCTCCAACATCCCATCCTAACGCGCAGGAGGACTCAAACGGCCAAACCCCACAACAACATCATCCCTACCATCCCCCCACAGGTCCCAATCCCACCTAGCTCACAACTCCCCATCCTCAGAACCAGAGCCAAGACAAAGACAACAACGCAAACGAAATTGACGACCCAAGAACCCTCCTCGCGCTCCCGGACGCAGGATCTCAGCAATCTTCCCCGTCGACAATCCGTGCCAGTTCTTCAGGTGCCAAAGTCGAAGTCGATGTAAAAGTCAGGGATGAAGACGAACGCCGAACCGAGTACCGGACTGACGCGATCTTGGAACGGGAATCCCACCGCACCCGCACCCGGAACCAAAACTATATAGGCGCCAGGGCCTGGAACCTCTCACCGCGCGCGATTGTTCGGACTCCGGATGCGAGTGGGATGGGTGGAACGGGGTTGGTGCCGTTGCGGGGAAACGACGTCAAGACGAGGGATTTCGCACTCAACCCAAGCACCCCCTCCAACCAAACCAAAGGAGGCTTCCCCCTCGGGTTCGAGACGCCTAACGTCGCGGTATCGGACCTCTCCGACCCCAGTAACCGGATGATCGAAAGCGCCTCCGAGCTTCGTAATGTGTCGCGCGGCCCTTCAGCAGCCAGACTAGCCGAAGATATGGTGGCGGGACGGGCGCTTGTGCTTATACTAGCGAAGTCGATACCGAGGATGGAAGTCCGACGTACGAATATGGAGACGGGGACACGGTATATGTATTTATTCTCTTATAGTAAGGTTGTGGGGGTTGAGGGGTCGGTGAGGCGGAGGGGGGTGGGCGTTGGACGGGTTGAGTTGAGAGATGTTGGAGAGGGAAGGGGAGAAGGGGAGGTGGGTGGATGGACGTGGGGAGATGTCTTCATGCTGCTGTTGAGTGCGTGTTGTGTGTTTGTTGTTACGATTGTGGTGGTGAAGGTTTTGGGATAGTGTTGTGAGGAAAGGGGGTTGTGTTAATGACTGATGGATGCATGGATGCATGGATAACATAGACTTCGGAGTTCTGGGTGTATTAGGGACGATACCCTCTTTCTTGAGTAGCAAGTAATCAAATAGCTCTAAGCCTCAGTCAATAGAACCACTCTATGCAATAAAATGCCCTCAACTCTATCCAACAAATCCCACAAACCCCCTACCTCCCCTCCTCCCTCGCCTTCCCCCCCGTCTCCTTCTCAACAACATCAACAACAAAAGCCCCGCCCAACAAAATCGCCGGCTCCCTGATATTATTATGCTCATAGCTCAACGTGCCCACGCCCCCCGCCTCGAGTATCAGGCTCGGGTTCTCCGCGATATTCTTCCCGACCCAGCGAGCCGCAAAAGCGCGGAGGATATGTCCGTGCGCGACGATGAGGATGTCCGATGGTGGCGGATTATCGTCCTGCGGGGATTGCGCGGAGGACGAAGCTTCCGGGTCGTCGGGGTTGAAAGATTTCATGACGGGAGCGTGGTGCCGGGAGCGGAGGTGGTGGATGAAGCGGTCAAGGCGGTGCGTTATATCTTCTGGGGACCTGGGGGTGTAGTATTAATACACGTCTCACAGCTCATGAAAAACAATAGAGAGCGGAGTGGAGGAAAAGACCAGACTCACTCTCCCCCCGGACATCCATCTCGCCAAATATCCCACCGCCCCCCTCGTCCTTCTTTCCTCCGCTTTTCTCTTATCTCTGCGCTCCGTAGACCTTCGTAGTCTCCGTAGTCCCACTCGCGGATGTCGTCCGTGATTTCGATGCGGGCGTGCGTCCGGATCTCCTTGCTTCCGTCTGTGGGTGTGGGTTCGTCGTCGCTGTCGCATTCGGAGTGTTCGTTGTCCACGTCTTCTTTGGCTTTGCGCCAGGGGTATTCTTGGTCGCAGCCGAGGTGGAGGAGTTCGAGGGTTCGTTGGGCGCGGTGACGGGGGGATACGAAGCTGTCGGCATGGTTAGTCTTGACATGCGAATACCAGCTCCGCTATCGTGAATTGGATTTCTCCTCCTCCATATAGTCGTGAAACTTTTACTGGCGAAGTTTTATTCCATTGGGAGGACATCCCCCTTGAATCTGAAAAGAATGTAAACACCTACACTCGCCCCAACCGCGCTGGGACGATCAACCTCTCCCGACCGACCAACGCCCTGCCTGTAGCTCTAATCCTCTTCTCCCCATTGGCCGTGAGAGGCAGCTCAGTGGTGCCCGTATGGCGACCGTTGAGGGACCATTCTGTCTCGCCGTGCCGGATGATGAAGACCCTTGGTGTCGTCATCGGATAGGCTGGGCAATTGACAATTGAGGGCTTGATGGGATTTGGGAAGAGGAGTAGAAAGAAGGGGGGGGAAAGGGGGTTTAATATAGGGAAAATGGAAGGAGACTTATGCGACGTAATATATAAGGTAAGGACTTGTCCGTAAATAAAAACGAAGATGCGATGAAGGTACCTTGGGATGGCGGGGTGATACAGACGACCCCGCCATCTCCGTGAAGTCCAGTAGACAAATAAAGGGGTTAGTCAATGCTGCCTGGCATCTGCAAGGTGATGAGTGAGCATTTCTCACAAGACCAAGATGAAATTATAAGCAGAGATGATATATGAGTAAAGAACCTGCATTCACTATCAAATCCATTCCGCCCTAATGATACAAACTCGCTTGAAAAACAGCAAACCAAACCACCAATGACCGTTGGTGTAAGAAAGACAATGCTCGCTTGAGTTACAATCTCAATGCCCATATGCTAAAGTGACAGAAAGATGCATCATACTGTCGTGAATCGTGAGTCGTGAGATGCAGTGTATGCAATGGAAAGGTTGAGTCGATGATGGTTGAAAAGAAAAGCCCTATCCGCAACATCATTGTGTCCGCTATAATGCATGAGGAATTTTCCTACTCCAAGACTGATATGTAGAAATACAAGAGTAGAAAAGTTTATGCCGACGCTGATGCAAATCGAACCTTGTCGATGTAGTGAAAGAGTCGCGAGTCGCGCCATATCGTCCAGTCGTTAATGTCGATGAGAGTCTTTATCCAGAATCATAATCTTCATATGAATAAAGTTCAATAAAGGTTGCAGTGGGAAGGTTCAGTAATTGTCGTAATCCTCCCAACGTCCCTGACCAGACTGTTTCTGGTCATGTGAAGGTTTATTGGTAGCACCAGCACCGTATCCTCTTACAGCACCTGCTAACGTGCTGAAGTTGCCACGGCCAGTATCATTACTGGCTCGATCGCCAGTTAATACATCGGCTGGCCCATTTGGACTGTTGTCGAAGGTATTAGCGAAATGAGTTTTGTCATGTCGTGAAGGGGAGCTTGTACCGCTACCGCGGCGACGGGAAGTGTCATAACCGTCGTCATATCTGCGATATGATGCATATGCCTCGTTTGGATAAGTGGTTTTGGTCGCAGAAGGGACGGCACTTGGAGGAACGTATGTCGAACTGTATGGTGGATTGCTCGGAGGCTGGTATGCCGGTTGATTCACGGGAGATGGAGTATATGAGCTTGGAGGACTATAGCGACGGGCAGCGCTAGACGGCTTTTCATTGTTAGTGGAAGATCGTAAATTCAAGATATCAGTGTTACAACTTACCTCCTGAGGATGTGACTGATAAGCTTGATGATAGCCCTGAGTAGGATATGCTGATGGATATGAAGGGACTGGTGCCGCAGTCGGTGGTCGTCCGTATTCTGCTGGATTGTATGGTCGAGGTACAGCATATGAATCCATGTTTGAAGGTGCGGCACCATATCCCTTGGTATTATGTCTACGCCCACGATCATAATCGGGGGACGAGTCCCTAGCATAGTCTGTCCTATGTCTCCTACGAGATGATCGCGCATTCAGGTCATCACTTTCGTGTCCAGCGTAATCGTCGTAATCCACTCGAGATGGTGGAACAGAGTTGTATCGTCGTCGATTGCTCTTATCACCCCTGCGATCTCGTTTGCCATCGCGTTTACGTTCATAGTCTCGCTGTTCCTTGTCACGTCTGTCCTTTTCCTTTGCTTTGAAATAACCGCCAGGAAGAGCCTCGAAGGCCTTGTCGGGGAGCTTTTCCACTCCGAGGGAGAATGCTTTTAGTACGAGGGCAGCCATATCGCCATCTAATAATCAAGAGTCCTTAGTATGGAGCGGGTTGGGATTGAAACCTAGGTGCGTGTGGGATATATGTGTTATCAGTACAGTGGGCTCGGAGAATCTGGTATACAGTGGGTTCGAAGTTAAATTCGAGGATGGAGTTTTTATAGTATGTTACCTTCCCAAGCTACTTCGACAAAGTTGCGTGCGAATTCTAACATGGACTTTACGAAGTTAGTAATCATGTAGCATAAGTTAGGAGGAAGTGAGTGTACGTACTTTGATGAGTGAGACTTGAGAAGAGAAAGGTGGACGTAGAGATGAGTACGAGGATATATAAGCTTGTGGGTTAGTCGATGATCTCAGCGCACTGGTGTAGCAGTATCGTTAATTGAATATATGAGGAGTGAAATTGTTATTGGTGAGGTTGACGATTCGGGACTTGTCGTGGAGGCTCTGAGTACGGTAATGCTCAGAAGGTATTAGCGCATGATCGCAAGTATGCATCATTGGTGGACTTGAAGGCGGTGAATCCCAAGTTAGGCTCGGCCGAAAACCGGCAGGAACACGGTTGGATGGTTCAGATGTTTAGGGAAGGAAGGACCTGCATCGCCACCGAATAGAGAAGGAGTGAAATGTACGGAGAAGTCGTCTGACACTGGAAAACCTTCAATATGACGTAGGTAGGCTAAGGTTTAGGCTTGACCTTACAGTTTCACTACCTTTGGCTACGTACACCGCCTCCGACATGGAGCCAATGATGAGCCGAGTTAGAATTAGCGAAGATTGCCGCAAGGATTAAGCCTCGTCCATCTTTCTTTCTTATTTGAACCCGACCGTCATCATCAAATGGAGAAATGGACGCATCTAGAATTACAACATCATTGTGAGGTGGCATTATTCCCCTGCTAACGTTCTGTACTCTCGAGTATAGAGAACTCGAAACTGTATAAAAGGGGGCTTGACCGTATTGTGCCAGACACTTGACCATACAAATGTCAAGGAAATCGTTTCTACTGCAGATTAATGCCGCGGACCGTCCCACCGTCCAGTAAGTAATTGCTCAAAAAATGCACAGCCGGGCGGGTAATGCCATTCGTGATAGCATATAGGATAATACAGATATGTGTTCCCCTACTATTGGATATGTCTACTGGCTTCTCTCACTCATCATGAAAACCCCACATTCATCCCATCAATCCCCCACGGCATCCCATTCAAGCGGAAACATCCTCCAGTCTCCAGTTGACGGATGACATCGTCCTTTGACATTTTGCCTTCGAATCCATAATGTGTTTTAAGGGACGCGTTTATACATGGCCTGCAATACCGTAAACCACACCCGATGAGATCAACATTGAATATCTGGCTGTCTGACATATCCCTTCTTCCACTATGGCATTTCCCCTCCTCTTGTTCACTTCGTCTACAAGGCCTGGCCAGCCCGGCTTGCTTGTACAGGAAAGGAGAGAATGTAAGGGTGACTCTGATAATTGGAAGACCTGAAATTGTTTCAACCCACTACTGTACGCTCACTCTCCAAATGGAAGGTTCTCTGGCCCTACTGCCCGTAAAAGTCGAGATCGTAGAAGACCTTCCAGCTGTACCAACCACAACGCCATACCGGCCCTAGATATTGTCGTTACTTCGGGCCTTGCAGTATGCGAGAATCTCTTTAGCAGGCATACAGATGCCGAAGAACTCCATTCTGACAGAGGAGAAAATATTTTAATGATGACGGCATCTCGTTGGTTATGAATGGACACAGTATGCTACCTCTGTACTTCTCCGTGCAGTAACACCAACGTCAACCTCTCACAGCATGACATCATCATACGGCTATATCAGATCTCATAGGACTATTCTTCATTTACCAAACAGCATCTCTAAGTAAAGTGTTATCATAATTCTACCAGTAAAGACTCAAAATTGTCCTAGTGAGAATGCTACTGGTAATTTGGGATACCCTAAGTCCTCGATTGTATGGTTTCCCTATGGGATGCTTAGGTCAGCTTAGGTCAGTCAGAGTCAGTTACTGGAATGAAGTCCACCTATAGCCCTCCCTGCTGCTCCTAATCAACAAGCGGCGATGATAATCCCCCCCATTACAGACTTTTTCTTTCTTCCTTCCTTCCCCTATTGAAGCTTCCGCAGGCTTCTAAAGCAACACCAGTTCGCCTTTACAATGATGGCGTAAGAACAGTCTAACTACGTCTAGTGCCATAGAGCAGTGCACAGTTCAAGTCAAAGTGATGAAATTGTATCAGTCATTTGCAAATAAATAGTTTCTATCGGGCAACGGGCTGGGCGCTGGGTTATGTCATTGGAATTTATAAGATCACAAGGATATGCACACGAGTGCTACCTACAGTGGGCGAGCTGCAAACAGTCGTCGGGCATTTTCATATGGCTATTTAAACTGATAACCGCCAATGCAAATATTTCTTTCAACTATCCGCTTTTCTCCAGTTCGGGAAGATATTCATTTCGCCATTGTGTTGCAAGATGGGGCGTTATAATTATTCGCTTGTTCTTACAACGTACTATTTAACTTGCTCAATCTCAACGAAAAGTTATTACCTGCGGCTGTTACGTGGAGAGTAGTATCACTATCTAGGTTTGTTGCTATTCATCAACACTGCGCGTTATCTATCTTCGTAGGTTACGCAAGCTCTACTCATGTGGTCCAAGAAATCGCTCCTAATTTGTCCTGCAAGAACAACAATAAGCTGAGATCGGAATCTTGTTACTCGCTTCTTTCGCATTTAGATCCATGCTCCAACTCCAAGGCTTGTAAACTCAAGAAGTAAAGATTCTTTTATATCTAAGATCTGCCCTTTAGTCACGCAGGCCGGACCATCTGTCAAAGTCAGTTATGCGTTGTCTGTAGTCATCAGAACGGATCATCTGCTGTCTTACCGCTGAGGAGGCTATAATCACCTCCTTTTTGTCCAGACTCCCTCCTCTTTGAAATTACTCTCGAGGATACTCTTCAACTACGGGTTTGAAGCATCAGAATTCATATTTTCCATTCCATGTTCGCACATGATTTGGATCTGAATTGGGCTCGTGTCGGTCCTCATCGCATTTGGGCCTTTGGCTTTGACTATAGGCCACTTGAGAAAATACCCCTTTATGTTCTCACTCTAACTCTAGTGATGATGGATCGTACCACCATATGCTGCGAATACTCGTCAATATCTCAGTATTGTTCATACTCCTCATTAACTACCAGTGATAATGAACTATATCACCGTGCTATCTATCTCTTTCCTCTTCTACTCCATCGCCTTCAAAGTATCCCCAACCCCCCCAAAATAGAAACGGAGCCAGAATACCCCTGAATCCCGCCATCCTCTCCCATTCGCAAATCCCGTCTTTGAGCGGGGAAAATTTGCAGGACGACGACTGGGCCTCCAATGACACCCTTTTATATCGTGTAATAGCCAACGAGGTCTTCCTTGCCCTTTGTTAATTCTCGTTTCGAATCTCAGTCGCAAAGTCTCTGGAGGAAGAAAGGGAGGCTGGGTCGAAGGGATGGTGCTTTAATACTAACATCGCGGTAAGAAATAATCAGGGTGGACGTGTCATCCACAAAGATATCTGATCACTTCCCCTCCAGTTCTGATGCAATGGTGTGATCATTCACTTGCCGCCCCAGGGAGGAAGCGGTCTAGACATCGGTATATATATACCTTTCGCTCTCACCTTTGGATTCTCTAGCTTCTCTGTGCAAAATCCTCATATCGAAGAAGAACAGAGAGATAAAAGAAATATATTGGAATCTGTCGAGCAACGTTCACCGACGAAGGATTCGGCTTGCTTTCGCAGTGGAAACCACGACGCTATTGCCTCAGAAGCGGGGAATCGGGCATTGGCGTTCGAGAGCTGGACGCCATTGGTAGGATGTGCGCAATCTCAAATCATTGGGTGATTATGGTCTTTGTTAAACGCCCCTATTTCAACTTGCTTTAACCTCTGCGGCATGGAGCGCATCGGATACCGGCGCTGATGATGCTCAACACTCAAACAACAATACAATACTCCCCACCATCACCCTAAACTTCCCACCCTCCAAATCCTTTATATCTCCCCTATCCCGAAGCGCCAGGAATATCATAGGTGAGCTAGTGAATGGGGAAGCGACCACAATCATCTGGTCCAACTCTGGCAGCGCCCGAATAAGGTAGAGTTATTATTGAGGATACCGGCCCCACCCCGAAATAGCGGAGAAGCTTCTTTTGAAGCTCCGACGGTGGAAAATTGCATTTTGCTGTCTTTGTCCCACTTCTGCATTGAAGTGCAATGTTGCTGGTTCTGAGTTAGGTCTAAGGGGGAGGGAGGGGAGGGGAGGGTTTATATATCCCCGCCAATTGCCTTCGTCATCCCCGTCGCTATTCACTTTGCACGTGATGGGGGTGGGGATATCATGAGATAGATCTGTCTCTCGATCTGTGAGTATGGTAGTCTGATCCCCATTCCCTATGCACGTGGTAGGTGGTGGGGATGTCATGGGGTTATAGCCTATCTCATGTTTGGATGGATGGATGGATGGATGATACTCCTATCTCATTGGCGTCGTATAACTTCTCGGATAGTGTAGTGTGCTACCGGATACTGATAATGCTAAGTATTTATAATAGCAATGATGATTGTGATCGTGCTGATCATCGCCACAAACTCCCTGTCACGGGTTAAGTGGCTTGGATGATCCAGTGGCTTAGTCATACTGTACTTTAGCAGAACAGCATATGCTGTCTCAACACTTTCTTTCCTTAAGTTTGAGCTTCAGGTACATATAGCAATATACCTTTCAGCTTCCATCTGAGGTTGAGCCATAACACTCCCCACCTGTATCGAGTTGTCTCTTCTCGTTTCTCGTACTCAGAAGGAAGGAATATGGTATGAGAATTGAGATAAGAGACTTGACAATAGTTGTAGTGTTTGCTTTCGTATCTGGACCGAGGTCTCCTCTATAATATAATCTTTTCGATGCGGTGGACAAGGACAATACCGCGCCGTCTTATTTAGTGTTTTGGCCTGGGGTGGATGGTTGTTGAGTGGAGGTGGAGAGTATGGGGAGGGAAGGTATAACAGGCTAGAGCCTAGTGGTATGGGTTGCCCTACATCCGAAGATCAGTCAGTAATATTTCCCTCAAACCTACCCTCAGACTCTTCTCTTCTTCTTCATATTGATTGTAGATAGCATCTGGACTAGATAGTTGGAACACAATTACTAGAGGCCGCTCACAGAAGGGGGTTATGTTTTTGATACTGGCTGCAGGTTAGGGGTGATGTCATGCTTAAGCACAAGACAACCATAACACAAGACAGTTACAGCACAAGACAGTTATAGCACAAGACAGTTGTAGCACAAGACAGTTGTAGCACAAGACAGTTGTAGCACAAGAGAAGTAGAACACAAGATGTCCGTAATACAATCCAACGAGAGCATAAGGCGTCCGTAACACAAGACAGCTATACCAAAACACCTCCTTACCACAAGGCCCCTTAACACAAGACAGTCATAGCACAGCATCTCCTCACCACAACATCTCCTTACCATGAAACCCCTTCTTACAATACAGCTATACCACAAGACAGTCTTAATACAAGAACGTCATATCCCGATAGACCTATATCGTGAAATCCAAGCGTACAATCCAAAGGGAAAATATCAGTGATGCTCACCATCCCCAACAAGCAACAACACTCCTCATCACCTTCATTCCTATTTCCCATCCTCAGTATTCCTTGTTCTCATCTATCCCGCCTCATCCATCGCCTCCCCTCACCTCCCCCCTCAACCCTCTACTATCCGAACAGCACAGCCCCCATCAGATCCACGATCCCGAGACCACAATCAACCGATAAACTTAGCGCTTTCAGCCCACCCAGCGAAAAGGGGGGTGCGTGATGATGCTCTCTTTCAACAACTGTTAGTGGAGGAGTGGTGGGGATCATCGCCTCCCCTAGAGCACCTGGACAATCACACTTGACACTTCCATTTCCTCTCCTACAAGAGAATAATAAATCAAAGATGTTCCGGGCAGAGCACCACAATGGACGCCTGTGATGATCTTGGACAAATGTCGGAAGTATTTCATACAGTAACCGCAATGATACTCCTACATGCAAAGCTTCAATTCGTGCTCGAATGCGAAGGGGATGATGGGTTTGAGTTGAGTCGAGAGCTGAGAAGGGGGTTATTCATTTAAGGTAGTAGACTAGAAGCTTCCTAGGGGGGTGGGAACGGGTCAGGAGGTCACTGTATGCATGTTTTTAACGGTCATAAGGGCTCAGGGGGGACTCTGGGAAGGGGAAAGGGTCGTATGTTAGTAATGCTGATCATCAGCTAAGGTCATACCGGTCGCCGTTATGGGTTATATATCAAATCAGGGGATTCTTTCTTGTGTTGGAGTTGGAAAACTAACGTAGGTCAAAGACATGCGCCCCAGAGACCACAGTGCGTGAACCTGATGAATATTTCAGCCGGGAAATAGGTTCGTTCTGCTTCTCTGATCCTAATCAGCTGCTTGCGTTTGTTCTTCTCGCAATTGAAGTGGATGGCTAGTTTCGAGCTTTGAGTTAAAGGAAGGAGGTTATATACTCATACTCCATCCTTCTTCGAGTCATAAGGCTACCTGTGGCATGTGATACTGTACAATCGCCGACGGAAAACCGGAAAAGGGGTAATATATTGGTGCGGCCCAGCACCTACGAAAGATGATGGTAGTGATCATCATCCTCCATGAATATTCGCACTTCTGTCTTCTTCCTTACAGTACCGAGAAAAGGCATGGACGATACGGGGTCCCCGAGACGACAATGCGTTGCGTGTATGTTTTTTGGAGCAACGAACCATCAAGATCTGAACTCCTCAAGCGGTCCAAATCCAAATTAATCGGACTTGTTGCAACATCACTTGGGTATTGAGAGATTTTGGTTCTCAGTTCGAAGTGGAAGAGAAGGGTTTATATACCCCTAAGCTCCCCTTAACTTCCGAATTTGGGGACAATTATGATAGAGTGACGTCACGACGTGAGAGCGAATATACACCTGTGATACTCACCATCTACTAAAGATAATGAGGATATTATTTTTCCTTCTCAAACACTCCATCCTCTAGGTTCGCTTCTAACTTCCTAAGCCTCCCAATGAGAGTAATGATATTGAATTGGAGCGGCGCTCCAGAGAGCGGAGTGGCTTGTTCTCAGCATCCTCAAAGAAATCCGTCAACGCTTTTGGTTTTCCAACCCTGAACCGTATTCAGTGAAGTCTTTGTATCTTGCTTATCATGGAGTAAGAAGCAGTAATGTTAGTTTCTCAGTTGAGAGTCAAAAGGCAAGGGGTTTATACCTAAGTTTTGGACGTCCCTTAGCACTGATGTCATGAAGAGATCATTACACATGATTCAGGGGTATTTTAAAGGGGTAAAAAAAGGGGGTAAAGGGAACAGACCGTTAGAGTATGGGTGAGATATTGAAGATGCTCAATGTCTGTCGGAGGTAAATATGATGATTATCATCACTCCATTTATTTAGTTTCCATCTTCGTCCAGGAACAAATCTAATACTTTCCCTCAGGATTTGTTGGTCGAGAGCTCATAAGAGAGTTGATTGGTTTTGGCGTCCGAATCTCAAACAATAGATTTGATCTTGTATCTCAGGATTCGTGAACTTCACTTCATACACGGAATAGAATACTGGTTTCTGAGTTGGAAGCGGAAGACCGGAGGAAGGATTTATATACCTCAACTTCCCCTTCCGTTGGCATCACGGTCATATCGGGATATTTCGAACACATAAGACGCGATCCCACAACCAATCCAATGAAACGGTAGTTGTGCAGGCAATACCAACGCACCAAGCAAGCCCTGGGGGATGTTGTTTCTAAGGTGAACGCCTTACAAAGATGACTTGATATACCCGACATCTCTCTTCTATTCAATATCACGAGATACTACAGCATGTCGGGCGATAACGATAGGAAAGGGGAACATGCGGCGATGCTGCGCATTTACCTCCAACAGAGACGGTGATTACCATCGTTTCAGACTTCTACTTTCAGAATCGCTGCATACCCAAAGCCTCTAACATGGTCTCTCGGAGTGCTTATCTCATCCCATTTCCCACCAATAATAACAGGAACGGGGTGAAAGCAGAACGTCAGAATGGCTCTGTAATGTGGAACCAATTCTTCATCGCGACGTTATCTGCGACTTCTTCTTCCCTTTAGATTGTAATAGAGGATAGGTCTGGGTTTGTTTGAGGTTTAAGGGAAAAGGGTTTATATATCCAACATTCCCCCTTCATCGGCATAACTGGACCATTTACGGCACGAGGTCTATGAATGCGCAACAGAACCGTGAGAACTGCTAAATCCCAACATCTATTGAAAACGGAGTTAACAGTTATCATCATCCTAGACTTCTCAGTGTCGCGACCATTTTCATATCCAGAACGCCCATTCAGTCTCCAAGTGCTTATCCCGCCCTTCACACCCAATAGGGTTAGACGTATGATCGTATGAGAAATGGCCTAGCGTAACAGACTCTTCAAGTGCAGCCAGAATGATCGAGATAGAACTCTAGCATTTGCTCTCGGTATGTTGGAGTAGAAGATGGATTTCTGAATTTGAGATTAGGGGAGAAGGGTTCATATATTGATGACCTATGCGGTATTATGCATGGCATCACGAGATATACAGCATATTGATCTATGCCTCGGAATGCGGTAGAAAGGGGTTTCTCAATGTGGTGATGGTGAGTATCCGCCATTAGAGATTACGGTTGTTATGATTTCCAACTGATCGCTATCAAACCTTTCTTGCATTCACAAGTCCATAAGACCCCTTATAACGTAAGGATTCATAGGTCGAGCGACCACAATAACCAATACCCTGATACGGGTTCAGACACACGCCGCACACCAGAATACTAGATGATGATTTTTTTTAAATCCTATCCGTAATCTTTACGTTCCAAGAACATCTTCTCACGGCCGAGGTTGAGGTGGATGCTTTATATTAAACGGAGAAGCTGTGAGAGAACAGTTTATATATTCAGATCCATTTTCCCCGTAGGTCACGAATTATATGATGTACCCCATGTGGTTAACCCCTGAGCGTCCAGCAGTCACATGATCGTTATTCCTTCTATCTTGCAGCTATAACAGAGATCTCCTTCTAAGGTTGAACATTTCCCATCTACTCAATTCACGAACCTTCAGCAGGGTTAAAAGGTAGAACACCAACAAGGCCCCTCTTATTTCGCGATTCTTAACTTCGATTTGGGTGGAACAGAAAAAAGGGATTAGCTTATTCGGCCGACTTGACCCAACCAACATTGGCTTCTTTGAAATCTATGGATAGATGTTCCATAAACTATCCCAATGACCGGGGAGTACCACTACCACCTGAAGATAATCAACGCCATCACTATAATCCCACAAATACGCAGTCAGGGAAAACATTTTTATTCTGAAATTCAACTGAGAGAAATTCCCAACGGTGAATGTTCCATAAATTCTTCATGTAGTGCCAAACAGCCAATTAAGGAAAGGTGCTTGAGCATGACCAATTGACTGGCTCGAGTATAGGTTAACCTCTCTCACAAGGTCGAAACAACTTGAAATGAAGTTGGAAGGAAGCTAAGGGATGAAGCTATATACCCTATCCTTACCGCAGTTGACCGCCTCATGCACCCACCCTTTCCCGTCATAAGATCCCAACCCAGACTGCCAGAGTGCAAGTGATACAGTTGGACTTCTATTTAAGTAGTTCTTCCTTCTGATATTCAATTCATTCGAAGTTCTATCCACCACTTTGCTCTACTTGGGATTTCCGATAACGGATACGTTTCGCCTATTGGAGACCTTAAACGGCGCTGAGCTGATGACAGAGAGACACATGCATAGTACAGCAACGCAGTAGTATAGACTCAAGGTAGCTATCATCATCTTCCACTGAGTATTCTATCCGGCGACTCATATTGCCTGGCTAAACTTGGAACCTCAAGTGTGTAGGATATTGGCTCCACGCCTCACAATCTCGTCATTTCATGGTTCCGATTTTCCTACATATGATTTCCAAAAAAAAAAACGAATTGATCGCTTGTCAGATGCTTCCAATCTCATCTGAGTCTTGTTGGTTTCCCAGTTCTAGAGGAAAACCAAAAAAAGAAAAAAAAAAAAAAAGTGAAGAGGTGGTTATCTATACCCCTACCAAGCCCCTTACAAGCTGTCTAACGAGCGCAGAACATCAAGTGATATCCATCCCACGGCGCTGTACGCTTATACGTCATGGAGGTAATGACGACTAAGTTATCTAGGTCAGCTGGATGGAAACTTTGGTAATAAAACCCTCTTCCATTAACCTTTAGCTCTGTTTAACTGCAACTGGAATGCTTCGTGAATTGCGTACAGCCGCCGAGAGATCAATTCCGAGCTCTTAACCCAACAACTATATCAATTGGGAGGAAGGTTCTGCTCTGTCTAACTTAGACGTGTTGGTTTTATGGCAGAACCTCTCCCTAGTCTTCCAGAAAAGGGGATGGTGACCATCTACTCTTGGTAGGATTGAGTGCGCTCACCACGGATTGACGGTGATCTCCCCTAGTACTCAAGCGAAACGCTTATGAATTAAGTTTGGTACGAATGATAAAGGGTGAAATCAAAGTCGCTCTAACCCGGATATTATATTCATAAATCACTGCAAGCAACAACGAGCCCACAATGTGGCATGTACAATGACGATTAACAAAGCACCCCCGGAGACTGTTCGATATGTAGTTGCAGCAGTCGTCGTAGAGGAGAAAGAGGAGGGATTTAAGTAAACCAAAATCCTGCTCACAAACTACCTGCTCACCCATAGGAACTGACCTCGCTCCTATGACGTGCTCAAGCGATCATCTTCTGCCTAAATCTTATCATACGCATCTTCAAGCGTAGTAGTAGATAGTATTTAAGACCTTTCAACCGGAGACCACTTCATCTGTTCAACAACAAAGCACTCGGGAAAGATTGCATATCTGATAGGTTCTATGGAAAATTTGGCCGGTTGGAACCGTAGAATAACCAGGAAAGAAGATTGTTCTCCGCGGGTGTCCAGAAAACACCTTCATTTGGAGAGGGTTTACCGTTTATCGTGACCATAGAACATGTGATAGAAGTTCAATCGAGGATTGATGATCAAAAAGACCAGCGAGTATTGATGGTCAACAGTACCAGCTTGGAGTGATGATAACTTCCACGCTTCCGTCTTTTTAGACCTTATGGTCTAGAGTGATACGCCAGACCTGCACGGACCTGCCTGGCCATCTTATGAGAAATATTGGAGCCTCCAGAGCATCAGAATGGAGTACCATTTCAATCAAGCATCTGGCAGGTTTATTCATATCCTCCAAGAGCAACAACGAACGAATAACTGTTCTCCTAGATAGATATTACTTCCCATCTTGGAAGTAAGTCCACTGGAGAAGAAAAGGACAGCAAAGAACAAGAGAACGGTGGGTTTTTACCCCTATCCGCAATTTTGAATAGACTACGCGCCCTGTACCCCCCCAGTAGGACTCATTCACCGGTCATACATTTCATGGGCAATTCCCGGAAACGTCAAGAGTCACGTTTGCGTCCGTAGACTCCCGCAACGAGAATATAAGTCAAACTTCTTCCTCTTCCTCTCTTCCAAATCAAGTCCAAGTCCCTCCTTTTAAGTTCAACTCCCAGTAATCACTCTTCCGTTCCCCCGTTGCGTAATTGGTCAATGTCCGCTATTTCCTTTGTCGGCTATCCTATTCAAATTTCCTTACCAGTCTATGTTCGAATCCTATCAACACCAAACTTCTACGCGGCGGCGAAACCCTTTTTCTTTTTTTCTTTTTCCTCTAAGATTTTATTATTTTTAAGTATTTTTATTTTTTGATAAGGGGAGAGCCGGATTTCATGAGATGTTGTTAGTTAGGGTTAGGTCTTTTGTATAGTGGCGTGTTCTATGAACACTCCCTTTTCCTTTTTATACTCTATATATTCCTGTACAATAAATCCCCGCTACCATGGGTATCGGAAGATAATTATCACACGCAAGGGATGTAGGACGGTTTGTTCGACCCCCCTGCTCGAGTACAGTACAATTGCACGGTACGTTCCACCAGGAGTGGGATAAGTGAGGTATGTGATATGGATGGACAAGATATTAATCCCCTTACCGCCTTAGACGAATCCGAAGATACGTCACCTTCTGCATATCTAAGCGTTTCTCAACTGTACTGCTGTAGCGACTGAGATTTTGTTACAGCTCTTAGTTGTGGAGCGCGGAGATGAGATCCGCGTAATCGAGATATTGGATCATGGTATTCTCTTGTGTAAGAATGCGTCTTTTCCTTGATTTGGAGAGACTTGTTCATCTCTTCTATTTCCCAAGTCTTGGGAAAATTGTTGATGCTGATAGCTGATATTATCGAACGCTGGAGATGGTGACTATCTTTTGCCGCAATTGATTAGCGGAAACGTTATGAGATAGCCAAGGCTAATATCATTGAGATAAATGGGTCGAGGCGCAAGGATCCTTTTGGCCTTACAAGGAGCTATTGACACTAAAAAAGAAACGCGAATCTGATAGTTTCTAGTTGCCTAATAGCGCTCTTTCCGAGATGGAATTAGACCGGATCGGAAATTGTCTTCTCAAGATGGACTTTCAAAGTCTAATGTGAGGAGATCTTATAGCTCTAGATATCCCTGAGCACAACCCGCTACCACACTCAAAAGTCATTTGACATCGCCAGTCCCTTAGGGACTCGCTGCTCACCTACAACCATGCATTAGTATCATCATAACCTTAGCCAGGGGGTATAAAGCCCCTCCGTCTACAGCATCAATCCCATTACAGAAAGCCAGAAACGTTTCAGTAGTCCGGCCTTCGTACGTGTTCACAACCATGGATGTGACGCTGACTCACTGTGCCGTTCTACCCAGATGGAGAAAATGACTAAAATAGGGCAGTGTCTTTCACTTATTGCTTTTTTTGGTGTGGAGCGGAGCCCGAAGTACATGAATTAGGGAGGGCAGTTGAAGGAGTGTGACTGGGTTTTTGTTCGTGGACTGGATATTTTTCTGTTATGCGCTGGTGGGTATGAAAGACCTTATCTGAACAGTCAAAACAATGATGATGATGATGACGATGACGATCTCAGAGTAGTAAAAACAATCATTGTCTACATCCATATATGGCGAATATAAGTGGCGAGACCTACGGTATATCGACTAGCGGACTCCGTTACCAGAAAGAATAGTCGTGACCTCGCCCGGAACAGACAACCACTCTATGCGGTTCACTTAGGACGAGGAGAATCGAGGAACTCGCTCAGTTTGGTCAAAGGCCCTCCACCTTTGAAAGAATCATAAGTATAATGATGTTCGGCTTTGGAAAGTTCTAGACCTACGGCAAGAGAACCTGGCTGCGCGGGGTTGCGTAAGGATAAGGAGCTATGGCTACATGCGATTTCATGTATGGCCTCTACTGACGGTCATCATAACAACTAGCCCCTACTGTAAGATCATAATAGGCCTCGATCCGGTCAGGTATACGATTGCTTACGTATCGCGTTCTCAGTCGATTATAATAGTAGGGGGGGCTAATGCTTAAGTTCCCCAATATCGGCATCCTGAGTGCAGTTATGTGATGGCGAAGGGGATTTCTGCAGAATCGTGCATCCACAACCTCGGGGTATAGTGGAATGGAGTCGAAATTCCATTGTCCGAAGCGCCTTCTAGAAAACCACAAGCGAAGTGATAAAAATAATGGATGAAGCCATAGATGCCATCACCGATTTTGTAAGGTCTAAGCTAAGCTGTGCGAGGTGGATAATGGCCTGACAATAATCTGTTTCATAAATAGATTGATTAAGGACGTAAGGAAGGACATCTACTTCTAGAAAAAAGGGTCCTGGATCTGAAAGGAGGATTATATCAACGAATCAATTGTATCGAGTCGGTCTGATGGAACTCATCTAGCGATTAGTGGAACCATTGTAAAATAGAGTATCGGACGACGGTAATGTGAGATAATGCCTGGTGCTCAGCGCCTAGTTCTTTCATTGTCACAGCATTGCTCACTTACTATACATTCTAAGGTAGTATTTGACTCCCCCGAATAACATAGTAGAAAATATGAGAATGGGGCCAAACCGAACATATTGTTAGACCGTGAAGATAGTCAAAGTTAGTTGATAGTCGGACTTATCAGCGGTTGTTCGACACGTGTAAAGAGACTGAGTAGTGTCAGCCTTGACGAGTGAGGATGGACACACTTCCAGTTGTTGAGTACTCAAATGAGTTATCTCAGTTCGTTGGACTCCGCTTCAATTATGTTACTTGATTATCTGTTACAAATCAAACCTTGTAAAGGCTTCGAAGCTGCACCGCATATCTAGCCGAACCGGTGAAAGTACATGCGTAGGTTGGATTGTGGTAGGATTTTTTGAGAGCATTAGAAGCTCGTACCATTGAATTGATAATGGTCAAAGATATCATCGACGATTGCAACATTGTTCATAATGGCTGTAAGAGGGATAATTGAAGTATCACATAGATTTGCTGTGCAGACGATCGTGGCATACCTGCATTACCCTGAAATCACTCACTGCGATAAGGTTTACTCTCTTGCAATTTACAAACCACAAGTTATTCTTTATTCTTCCCGATTTTCAGAATGGTGGGAGAAGTCTGGTACTCGTAGAGTGACCGCTCTTCTCGATCTCAATGTCAGTACTGACCATTACGGTCTTCGTCGTATTGCGAGAGTGTATCGTATTGTAGATTATCCGGAAGACAATTTTGAGGGCGGGAAGACGAGCAACCGAGAAATATGAACACTTTGTCCTGCATGTATTCCGTAATACATGGTCGTATATGTATGAGAAAGAAGTCAGTATTTACAATAAGACTACTAGATTAATCGACCTTTAAGCTGGGGGATGTTGGCCTTAACCACGTTTCAACAGCTGCTCAGCGTAGATCTCAACCGCCAAATTGTTGACTCGAGCTCCATCCGCATGCTTGAGGATCGGGTGATATCATCCTTGAAAAAGCATAAATCCAAACGTCGTCATATGCGGCTGATTAACGTCCTCTAGAACCAACGAAAATCGCCATGCTGTGCATGCGAGGGCACTGGGATCATAGAATGGATACTAAATCAGGGCCACAAACTGTTGACCTGATAGTTAGAGGCTTCGGGGAATTGTTGCTGCAGCATCCTGTCCGTATGCAGCGGACTGATAGCGGTGACGTGAAACTCGGTGCTACTGGTTAAGCTCGTGGCGAATTACTCCGGGACTGGCGCGGAGGCAGCATGTTACAGTGCGCAAGTGATCATTGGTTTCTTAGTCGCGGTGACGAGGCGGAGCATGTAAGCAGACTGATCTGGACTGAGTAGTATTTCATGAGACTTTCGGTAGAACTATGGAGTGTACCCGTGGTTTCAGGAGAAGTATAGGAATTTTGAGATTGGTTTGTGACCCTAGAAGAACCCCAAAATCTCTAGTTACATGGAGACTGAAGGGTAGATCCTTGCCTTGTGTGCTTCAATTGCCACATACACGGTTTTCAATGCGTAGTCGTCGCATTTTCCTACGTCAGTTCGGAAGTATATTGGCCGCAGATTGAAGATGCAGCGGCAAACTTGTGCCACATGCAACCGGGGTCCTTTTGTCTGGTAGTTATGGACAGCATTGTTCAGTCGTAATGAATTTGAGTGTCTCAATTTCCCATGCTAGGATATCTGTACGGTGTTGTCCGTTATGTAGACTATGATCCACGGTTAATTCTAGATAGGATGGGGTTGTACAGAATAACCACTACGTGAAAGAATGGAGTTTTGCACAAGAGGACAGTAGCAAGGTTGGAAAGACTTCACTCCTCCTACATAAGTCTAGGATTCGGGACGCGCAGTACTCGTCGATCAGAACCGGGGTAAAGATGAATCTCCGGTTTGCAGATGAGCATTAGACGCTGCTGCTAGATAAGCTACAAGCATGCGAGGGGTTCTCGAATAAACTTGCGAGCGGCGGGTCGAAATTGAGAGAAATTGCTTGAGTTGCATACTTAAACAGCGGTCTGCAAGTCACAATTAGCTATAGGGGTAGGGCCTGACAGAATGTTCAGTTCCTTTGGGTACACATCCTTTCTACCTACCTAGAGATTGTTGATGAATTAAAGTTTATGCTGAAACAGAGTACGATGCAGTCTGTACGTCTAAGGGACCTGTAGACATATGGTAGCAACAATGCCTGTCTGCGGAGGTTCCGATGATGATTATGGGTCCTTGTATACATTCAGGCGGATATGATTAGATTAGTCTTGAAGTCTGGGTTTAGTTTCTGAAACATACCCAATGATTTTGCAGACCAGGTGTTCAGTTCTGACAACCACCGTTTTTGACGTCAGGATGCCAACCCTTGGCCCTGGAAAGAATCTGTTTGGATGATTTTGTGAAATAAACGTAAGTAAATTATCTGTGGAGTGGCATCCCTCACATTCGTGGGATGGACAAGGGGCCCTGAGAAGATCCACTGCAGCTGTTTTTACGAAAATCTCAGCAGCATGGGTTTGATATGTATCGGCATCCAACCGATGGGCCGAATGGCGATCGATAAGGGAGCATTTATTGAGCGTGCTATAGTAGTATTCTGTACAAGTCCTCACTACCGTAGTTCTACTCTAGCTTGTCTTGCCGTAGTTGAAGCAAGAGCCTGGGTACGCATGTGCACTATTGATGCAGAGTGAAGCTCGAACTGCGAAGGTCACCGTCGGCCGAAAGCTCAAAATCACGACTCAAGAGAATTATTGTCTGTGTAGGGTTAATCACCAAACTGAAATCGTTGAAACTAGTTGACTTTGAGCAACACACCGAGGACCAGGATGCGATGCGCCACGTTCTTCTTTCTCTGAAGCGCAAGCAGATGAGCTTTTTGTCTTCGTGAGGCTAGCACGGCCAGGAAATGTGACTCCGTAAGATCTGGGGCTTGGCAAAAGATAATAATGGGAGTGAGATCGGTTGGAATTGCTTGCTGATGCTGATGAGATCTACATATCAGGCCATGTATTTGGACTGTCTTTGACGCATAATATTCCCTTCGGAGTATTGACTGTAAAGGGAAGCCGCCTAAAGGTCGGTAGGCATTTTGCTGAAGCCTCGTGGGAAGAGCGTAGGGATTGCTGCCCGTTTACGAGTGCCGCTCCCGCCGTTGAAACTTGGGGGATAACCGTTTGGGACTTGTCATGACCGTTTTAGGGAAGGACCCCTGTTGGCGATGAAACCCATCCTTGTTTTCGATGTGCGCGCATCCCGCGAATAAGTGACAATGATGCAGAGAGGGCTGCATCTCGGAAAGTCAGTGTGATCCAACGGAGTGGAAGAAGATTTACATCCTAGAGTCATATTACCCTTCAATTGGGCCGCTCACAGACCAAATGCATTTTATCCAGGGCAAAATCCTTTTCATGGTTTCGTAGAGGATTTGAGTTTGCTTTGACTAGAGTCACAGGACAGAGGCGTAAACGGAAATGAAAAAGATACACGCCTTCAACAGGTGAACTGCATGATTAGCACGTCAGTAACTGTTATAGGATCCCGTGGCCTATGGTCCTTCTGAGCTCAACCGTGGGACGGATATCAGAGACGGCGAGACGCATGATTATCTTCATCTTGCGTCTATCCTGAGGTTGGAACCCGTTAGGGTGAATACGTAAATACGGGAACAAATGAATTGCGTGCAACGCATCAAGCTTAAAGCTTCGGTGAGGTGAGCTAGGATAAAAGATAGTAGAGGCCGATATATCGAAAGTCACTATTGGAATTTCCAATTATTGTACAAGCGCGTACGTGTATGTATTGTACGATCACTGGTCGATAGATGATGTGATTGATGAGGAAGGCCTAGCCGTGCTAAAGAACGGTAACAAACGGCATAGAAGCTTCATGGAAATGATAAAGTTCATGTGTGCTGTAACTCGTCTATAAGTCTATAACAGAGATGATATGCTGCGAGGATAGCCTGCTAGTGCGGTAATATCTAGAAATCCTTCTGTTGTTACTTGCGCAGTTGCGATCAGCTCTGAAAGACTCTTTATCAATGAAACATTCCGATTGCAGATTTGAAGGCAAGAATAATTGATAGTTCCGCAGTTCGATGCTCTCAAGAAAGAAAGTG
Source organism: Patellaria atrata CBS 101060 (assembly GCA_010093705.1). Lineage (NCBI taxonomy): Eukaryota > Fungi > Ascomycota > Dothideomycetes > Patellariales > Patellariaceae > Patellaria > Patellaria atrata. Next base: position 1,087,817 of record MU006094.1, read on the forward strand.
CTTAACGTCGTAAGGAGGATTCCGTCGAGCCATGGTAGCCGTGATTTGAATATATTGCGACCTCGTCATCCTCAGATTGGTGCTATTGCAGGTCTGTGTGTTGAGGATAATATTGCCTGCTCCCGGGCCACACAAGGAGATTAACCGCACCCAATAGGTGAGACTACCGGCCTCACCTACAAAGAATAATAACCCAGGAAACCAGTACTGTTTGAAAGGCTGAATACGGTGATCACAAGGAGGAATGCTGCAAAGATGGAAGCGCAAGGAGTTTGAAGAGCGCACAGACACCACGGACAGATATCAGATTGATATGAAAACAACCAATTCCAATAATGAATTCTTCAACATGGGGATATTGAACAAATGTTGTATTTTTCTCACATACAAAAGTCTAGACCTTGGGAAAATGAAGAGAACAGGACGACTAAAGACGAAATGACGGCAGGTCGGATCGTGAGCTCGGAGAATTTTGGCATCCACTGATTTGCTAGCAATATCATATAACGAACATTTGCTCGTTTATGATAATCGATAGATTGTTGCCGGTGGAAGTTTTGTACCGACACCCAGTGACGGTTTAATGGTGATTGTTACACCACCACAGGAGAGAGTACGCTCTTACGTTGTATCAGCGTACAACATCTCTGTTACATGAAGACCTATGCCAGATGATTACTTCCGATGATGTGCTGACAAGGCATGCGAGGCATGTAAGATTCCCTTTCACGTGAAGACGATGCCATAGACCAAGCGTGGGATTGGAGCATCGATTTTCCAAACCGCGAGACTGGAAACCAATTTGCAAGCACACCAATCAAAAAAATAGATAGTGCATAATCTGCAGATCAGCCTACAGAGCCCTGGGTAATAATGAGCTCAGTAGCCTGCATTTAACACGTCGAGGGTGTAAGATTGTCGCAGGACTCTAGATTGTAGGAAGAGAAATGGCGATACATGAAAGAAAAGTTAGGAAGCGGCTACCGATAGCCTAGGAAAGAAATTGTCCGTAGTGAATACTGTACGTCGAAAAGTAACTGTGTATATCCATGAATTTCATGAATCGATTATTAACATTCATGAGAGGTGTTGGCATGAAGAAGGAGGCCCATGAAATGAACCTAGAAAGATGAAGGAAAGTATGATGATTGAGCTAACGAGATAGCGGTCCCACTTGAGGATTATCATTTCAAATTATCCTATGGAAGAAAGGGATTTCTAGGATTCTAGGGAGTCTTGCGGGCGGGTGATGCCAGGTGGAAGGGAACCGTGGCAAGCGTGGGAGGAGACGCATAATGGTGAGGGTTAGGGAAGTCAGGATGAGGGTAAAGTAGTAAGGGGAGATGATGAGAGGAAGCTTAGGAAAAATGGCTCCTCTAATCCTCTTGGGGGTTTTCTTGGGCTTCTTCGAAGTTTCTAGACGCTTTTCTTGCGGGACCTGCTCTAACCGAGAATGATCGGCAGCGTGATCTACACCGCGGTCTTTCCCGCGCTCGTGTTCCGTTGTGTGAGAACTAGTTGAGCTTGACCCGAGTTCTATCATGGATGAGCCTTGAAAGCTCTCCCGGACTGGCTAAGCACACGAGCAATCCGACACGATATCCGTTACCTTGGGCCAACGCGCACTAATAATTACCGTGAGTTGACTTTTAGGTTGTTATTAAGGTAACGTATTCAACGTGATTGATCGTCTCTTTGTGTACCTCCATGGGATAGATTCTCCTTAGTCCATACTCCATAGTTCTACGTCGCCGACTATGTTATCATGTAACTCCCATTTTGGTAAAATCGTCGCTTTACCTCATCCATACAATATGATATGCGCTTCCCAAAACGGCTTTACCATTGTTATTGCTTGCGACAACGAACGAAAAGAGAGTATTGATTTGACCTTTTCTGGTCTACCCAGTGCCACGGTCTGTTTCGCGTACCGATCCTCAAGCCTCGTGCAAAATGGTCTAACAAGTGGCGGGATCGGTTAGAGGACTTCTCATCTCCACCGTCGCAGACTGACGTCCAACGTGCCGGATCGCTATCTCATCCAAGTTTATTCCCACTGTGACCTGAGACTGCGCAGCCAATCCAAAAATATTCATATTATTTGACACTGCGCTTTTAAGAGAAATAATAGATCTTACTTATAATATGCAATACATGCCTGCTGGAGTGGGGCATGCTCCTGCAGAGCGGACGAGTCTTGACGAAAACTTGAAATGTCCGAAACAGAACAGTGATGCGATGCCTCATAAATGCAAATTTTACCGCCGATTTCATCATTGTACTGGATTGAGAGTACTGTGCTGTATGTATGTACAACTTATTGAAGGGCCTTAACTGCTCAACGCCTCTCAACAACTAGATAGTGCAGCTAATATGGATTGGTCTAGTCAATGACATTGAAAGCAAATGGAAGTGTACAGTACTGCCCTTGACCCATCCGCGGGGGAGATATGCTCTAGCCCATCTCATAGGCTGACGAATGCAGCATGATCTGCAAAGGAAATAACCCTTTTTGTTCTCCGCAAAACTGTATGTATGGTAACTTGGCTGTAACTTGCTGTAACTTTGGGAGACCTCTAGACGGCTCGGTTACATGACACAGGAAAAAGCCGTAATGATTCCCTTGATCGAAGAGCGTCAGCGCGTGGGGCACCAGTATCAGGTGGAGCTCTTCGCGCGTTGATGATCGACCCGCCATAGGACAGGCTAGTTTGTTGCGCAAAGAGTTCGACTTAAGGGGCTTAAAGTTATACGTGTAGGAGCAAATCTATCTGGACATCTACGGATTGGCTTCATACCGAAACCCTCTTAGCGGACTGGCGACGCAACGAACTACGTACCACTAAGCGTTAAGTTCTGGGACGGAGAAAATCCCAGATTGGTGAATTTGTCGTTTCCCGCGCTTGCCTATTAGTTAGTGTCAGAAAGAAAGGTGTTGTCCAAATATATACCACCTACTATCGTGGTATCATCGCATGGTGGGTGTTAAATTAGGAGGCGAGTAAGGGAACCCTAAGACAACCTGTAGATCGACCAGTTCATCATCGTTATATGATCATCCACCCCTCTCCCTTCGTTTCTTCGACGAGTCATAGGCTCAAGATGGTCTGGGAGTTATGAGCTGTACTGTTAGTGCGATTCTTTGGTCAGCCGCGGCCCTGAGGATCCGATGGCAAAGGTGTGTGGTGTCACTGGTGTGTGAGATGTGAATGGACTGCTAGAGCTAGACAGCGAGAGGAGTAGAGAGACTAGAAAGTAAGCCCGATACCTAAACCACACCCAATTTCAAGCCATGCGGATCATCAACGCCGCCAGAGCCATGTCCATCGGAGGATTCGCTTGTGATTTCTACGCTATCAAAGTTGAGAATGATTACTGGCCCCTCCCTACATTCGTGTACATACACACCGTCGTTTGCGAGCTTACTAAAATAGACGGTGGTGTATGTGTTTGCCCTATCTTCAAAAATGCTGTCGACTTGACGGATCAAAATCTGCTACCAGTACAATCTTGTGCTATGGTTTGCGGTGTCACTGAAGCTGACCTCGACGAGTGCTTTCTCCACATCGGTCTAAGAATTGTGAGAATGACAAAGGAGGCGTAGGCAGGGGTGCTTAAAGGATGCCTCCACCGTTTGTTATGACCCTCGTCGTACTTCTCCTGTACTGTACCTGGTCATTTTCATCAAGTGGATGTGCTCTTTTCTCACGCCTCTTACTTCTGCGGCCCCCCTTTGACTTTGTGCGTCCAAAAAATCCCACGAGGTCCGGGATCGAGTGCCTTTATTTCACATCAGCCCTGCGGACATAAGCTGCGGCCAAGGATAAAGAAATCACACGAACGGGGACTTCGATATTGCTATATTGTAACTCTACGACACCACCGAGTAACAGGTAGCTTTAAAGTTATCTCAGCACTTTAAAAATTGCCAGCTTCTTCTGCGCCGTCGATCGATCTTGATAGATATTCCCGCAAAGTGCGAATCTCACCGTCACACAGATCTCTTCAATAGTGTACAGATAGCTCCCCGAGCCCCGTCCTTTACGTTCTTTTTTTATTTTTTCCTAATTCACCTTTTTCAGTTTCATTATCAAGGAGGGCCGGTGCCACCTTGCGCTCTTTTGGTGCGATTATCGAATCGTGGTGCAGTTACTTTGCCGAGATCGGGGAAGTGCTATTTCTCACTAAAAGGCTTCCTACGCTTTAGAAAAAAAAGCAAAAGCAAAGGTCCAAAAACAGTATTGGAGCAAGGCCGTGACGCCTCACGGTCTATCATTGTTGCTGTTGTGCACTTGTGTGCCTCTCTAACCGAGGAATTTAACCGTCACACTGGACTCGTGAGAGTCTCGTGGGGCCCGTGGGAAAGTCTCCCTTTCTTCACCCCGGTTGGATCTGCAGCGCATCATTGCCCCGTCCACCCTTACCCTGTAACGCCTCATTCCTCGAACGGTTGGATAGCCGGCGCTGTATAGATTGACAGGACCAGGCATCTTTGGCGGATCTCCGTCCCTGCTCCCTTGCCCGACCACGCCGACTACTCAAGATAGACAAGACTCCTAGCAAAGAGTAAAACCGTTCAAGGGCCGCTCAAGGGCGCATATGACCAACTTCTCCCTTTACAGTAACATCTGCACTGCCGTTGAGGGGACAAGTGTGGGCACGGCTCCTCCCAGATAATAACGGTTCGCTTCCTCCAAACGTCGACCCATCACCGCCGCCCAGGCCATCGTTGTCTGATCCGTGCTACTGGTGACGGCGACGTCTAACTCCCTGATCTTTACCTTTCACAGATCGTATACCTACAGTACTTGTACAAGAACACTCCTGCGGGCCCAAGCCTCTTTTCTCGCTTCTTAATAGCCTCCTCTTGTTTGGCCTCAAGTCCTGTTCGTTAACCTCAGCTATCATTCCTTCAACTGCTTTCGCTAGCCGTTGTTGTAACTTGAACTTTTCTATCTCTGCCTTCTTGTTGCAGAGTGGGCTTGTTGCTCGAGTATTGCTTTTGGTTAACGTTGCTGTTCTCTATGAGATATGCATTTGTCGAGTATGGTACAGAACGGGAGGGATGAACGTCGTGAGGCGCACGATCCCATTCACCAACGACAACTTCATTATTATTCTCAAACTCAAAACAAACCGCTTCATTCGCAACACGACATCGTTTCTGCACTTGCTTCGAATCAGTTTGCATCCCAACAGCAGTTGGAATATTCATACCACCAGCGCACCCCTCAGTCCCCTCCTTCGCCACCCGTAGAAGAGGTTAACAAGCCCTCACTACCTTCGATTTCGAGTCTGCTCGGAATAGCGGATGGTGACCGAGCGAACGGTGAGAGTGGTATGTAGACGAGAGTATATTCTCGAGAAACTTTTATTAACATCTGTTAGGGCAAAATCAACAACAACACTCTGCAGTGTCACAAAACGTGGTAGCGGCTGGACAGACACAGGAAACTCGACCTGATCAAACTCCTCAATCTTTTGGCCACACGATCGTGAGCAACCCCAGAATGACTTTACCGCCAACTCCTCCTATGCAGCCGGATTCCGTCGTTGACGGCAATCAGTCTCCTTCCGCCACCTCGCAGTCGTCAATATCTGCGGCTCCTTATTATCTCGGTTCCTCTCTCAACAACATGGAACCACACCAGCAGCGCCAAAATGTACCGACCGTATCAGATACCAAGCGACACCATTCAATGACCATTCATTCGGGTGTTTCTCCTTATAGTACCTCGCCGTACGCCACTTCCCCTTATGGATCTTCACCGGGTGCCGCCTCAACAGCTGGCTCATTCTATTCTCCTGACAGCCAAGTATATACTTCATCAGCCTTGTATCAGCAACGGCCCCTTCCATCAAACTTTCCACCCCCAGTTCCAATCAACCCAGAGACGTCGAACAATCCTTGGCAACATCACCATTATATTAGCGCGTCTAGTCAAGCTGCATTTCCGCAATCCCAGGATCGTTACATCTGCCAAACGTGTAATAAAGCGTTTTCCAGACCGAGCAGCCTAAGAATACATAGCCATAGCCATACAGGCGAAAAACCATTCAAATGCCCACACGCTGGATGTGGGAAGGCCTTTAGCGTTCGAAGTAATATGAAGAGACACGAACGAGGATGCCATGCTACGGGATCAACTCCGGCACCAAACCCATAAAGTAGTAATTATACCATATGTCTAAGAAGGCAGAACACTTGAGGAAGATCGAGGAGATTCTATCCCTCCGCTAGGCATTGAAAGGGACTATTACATAGCATCCGTAGCATGATGCTTCTGTCTATTCCGAGTTTTGAGACGCTCTATACCACTGCACTTGTCCGGCGCTAGGCTTTTTTTTTCTATACTTGCGCATCTCACGGGAGTTTGGGGACCTTGGGATGGCGTCATTTACTCAAAATGAATGATCTCTTCATACGAGATTCTGAATCATGGCTGTATACCTTTTCCTGTTATGTGCTCTTTCCACTAAGATTAAAGATTGGTGTAATCACTTTGGGGATTGCTAAGATATCACTTTCATTACTGTACATTAGTAACACTAGCATGAAAAGCTGTAGCTTGCAGTTCTGCATCTGAAATCAAATCGATTATTGCACATATGAGACTCTATTTCTCAATTTTCCAATAGTGTTACCATGCGCCTGGTGACGAGTTTGGTAAGTGTATCTCACTGTTCCTAGATATGTATCTTGGTTCTTCTCTGCTAACTTGATGAAATAGTAACCGCTCCCTGTAACAAGTAGACCTATTAGACGCAGACGGCGATTGTATCGGCTTCTGAATCGGGTCTTAAGTCTCAAGCAGCCGTAACAGATGCTAAAAAGGATGAGTGCTCCTGCATTTTATAGCCCTGAAGGCCCTTTATGGAGTCGTATCCAAATGTTGCTCAAGTCGTCGCACCGCACACCCGGTATCACTTTACAGAAACTGGATTTGGCATGTAGCACACCGTTCTGGCATTATTCCTGGCAGTGGCACTACCCATTTCACCACAGCAGCCTCGTCCAACAATATCCTAGAATGATAAACGATCATGATCTACAGCGTCTAGGGCTTCTTTGGAGAGAACGATGTCGCCTTACCCCAGTATAACTCTGCTAGAGCAAGCTACAGTATTGCTTAAGGGATCCTCGTTAACATGGCGGCAGACTCAATAGAACGGGGATTCCTTTACTCCACCAACGAGATGGCTGCGAATCACGCCTTTTTTGACGAATACAGCACGCGATACGGGAAGTCGCTCGAGGTCCACCAACCGCTAGGACCGAAGTCCAGCGACCAGCTCGGTAACATGCATAAGGCCGTCTCTATTAAAGACGCCTGACAGAATGTCGTTTGCTCACTAACGAACTATTGAAACTACTGGTCCTAGTCTCCGAGAGCATTTGTTTAAACGTTGACCCATATGGAGATCTCCTCCTAGCGAATCCTCTATAAAAGTTAAGACGCATAGGAGGAAAGCGAAGCGAGGAGACCTGCAGGCACAAATAGCATCGGACGTCGGGAAATGGTCGTTAACTCACTATCGGAGCTCAGATTACTGTATTGACAAGGCGTCAAAGGGGTGGTGTTTTCTTGCATTTTCAATTGGCAACGAAGGCCGTCAGTGACGGTCAGTGAAGGGGAAACATATAGCGGAAAGCGGCGATAAAATCAAATCCGGTTAGAGGTTCCTATTTCAGTGCTGACTTTTCAAGATAGTATCCAATGAATGATGTGTTATTTTTCTTGGAGTTCCCTTGGTGTTTGTTTGATTGTTTTCCCCAGGCAAGTGGTGCCCCGGAGTGCATCCCATGTTCGGCTTGTCCCGCGAATGCATTGCTCCAGGTTTCCCACTACCTGTCCACCTACTGCCCACCTCCCAGTTCTTCCACCGTCCACCGCTGAGACCGCTCCCCACGCCAATTCGGATTCTCTGACCGCATCTGCCGGAGGACTGTATGAATCCCGAACGAAAGACGCTGTCCTCTTACTTTCCTCCAGTTTTGAATCATGACATGTTGCAGCAGGTTGTCGAGGAACAAACGTTGCACCGTAGCGATGTCCCGTCTTTTGCGGCTTCGCCAAACCTGCTGAGCGACTAGTAAAACTGTGCATCTGCAAGGCACTTACGCCAGCAATGCGGTGGTTATGCGCCGGGCAATTGAGGCCAGCAACAGGGCACGAGGGATATGACGGGACTTGAGGAAGATCTTGAACCAGAATTGAGGTAAAGTTCTGTTCATCTTATCCTTCGCGAAGACGGCTAGAACTATATCAACGTGGCCCAACTACGATATACGCAAGAAAGTTTTCGTTGTGGCTTGTGAGCACCCGAGACATCTAGCAAAACCATGGACATCAAAGCAAACCCTATCATCGTACCCCGGGATAGATATTCGCAGAGTCAGAACTTCCTACGGAAAATGATTTTTTGCTTCGCTTGCCGTCTTGCATCACACCGCGGCTTGTCAAAGGGTGTTCCTGGGTGTTGCATTGTGTTACTAAAATAGGACTGGAATAGGTACGGTAGTAGCGATAGTGCATGGAATATATTGCAGACCACCAATTACGATACGAACTCTGTGGCAACTGCATTACATGTTAAAAGAAAACATCTCTGCCGAATGTGGAGGAACCCGTTATGGACGACGTCGAATATCGTATTTCAATCACAGGACTGGATCATTGCTCCTGCCTCCCTTCCCTTCCAGATGCAATTACACGACGGGTCATGGATCCTCTCAATATGGCCACGCATAGGAAACAAAGAATCAACCGCACGGGTGATCTACCCGATGCCGCATTTCTTCGATCTGTATCTACTTTTTACAGTACAGTACAGCTATCGGTTGGGCACTCAGGCGTGTCAGGATGGCAACAAGCATCGAGCAACATAATAGCCCAAAGCTGTCTCTTACAAGTTACAACGGACAAAACGCTCGTCCCTCGAACAACGACCGCAAAAAGCTTGGGTTATCCCGTGACCCAAAAACAACACGGAAATAAGGTGACCAGTAGCATATCGATATTGTTTCCTATTGTAGGTATTCTGTTCTCCTATTTCCGCCAAAGATTTCTTGGAAGCAATGCATTATACATGCAGATCCGAATTTTCGTCTCCTGGAGGATTCTGATCCAATATTCATGCCCTCATTATTCAGAATTGAGAACCGCAGCTTGTGTTACCAATGTACGATATCGGCTCGTTGATTTCCGATTTTATGCCGTCATTTTAGTAGGGAACTTGATAGAGAATAGGCAATTAATAGAACTACAGTATTGACTTTCGTAGTTTGAATTATTAGAACACTAAGCATTGAGCAATCACCATCCAATGTCTCCCCCATAGTCTCGCTGCTCTGTCTCGTGTTGTTGACTTCTGTTCAGGAACTTCGGGAGCAGTTCGCGACGCCGAGTCAGTGATTCCGTCTCAAGAAGCGATAGAAACTCCACACTTCCATACCTGCGGCTCCAACCACGACATACCTAACCAGCCACCGTCAGCAACTTCGCATCATCGTACTGCGCAATAATAGCCACAGTGAGCGAGTCGTCGTCCCGAAGACGATTCTCTAGATCTACCATACGCAATCCTTTCGCCTACAAGGCGCGCCAGCGGAGAGACCTCAAGCAAGATTTGTATGAAAACCGCCAATTCATGACCTCTTACGTCCATCAGTTGACTTGACGGGCTGGGAAGATCCCTCAAAGTAGTATTCTCTGAGTTGGACGCCTGACTGGCATGCAGCGCGATTCTGCAAGAGGATACGCTTTATGGCTGTCTATAATCGCGACATCTACCCCTTCGAAGCGGCCTTGGAATTAATTCCAAAAGTACGTCTTACAGCGTCCGACACTTCGAAACCCTTTCGACGGCTAGTATCCAGAATGGGACACTCAACAAATCCTGAGAACAGATCATAGCTTCTGCAGCAGGGCCGTAAACGACCCGTCGGTATCTCGAATACCCAGTTCTAACAATCAGTCTTTTGGATGTTCGTCCTCGTCTCAGAAACTACTCTATCCACCTTCCTCTGTTCACACTGTTGCCGCAGTCGAGGTGCAGATCTTACCCTACCACCTATCAAAATCGCAGCTAAGTATGACGGGTGCACTCGACGAACCGCGTGGCAACGTCCGGGAGTAAGATTTTGCCCATTCTTTCATTCCCGGAGGCGGAAAACGTCGCCGTCGGACGGTGGGCACTGTTCTGCAAGGTCATTTGAGTGGGTGCTTGAGCTACACTGAGGTTACTTTGTCCACGTCACTCATTGGAATGGGAGTGGAAAGGGGAGACTTGAGAAATCAGACGTGAACCAAGCTGTTCGTTATACGCAATTTTGAGAAACGGAAAGGTAATCTCGAGGTTCTAGTAAAAAGATGTAATGAGATCAGTCTGTTCATGAGGTAACTATTATTAGGTGTTGTCCCCCCGTGGAGGAACCTGTAGAATCCGTTACTCCTCGCCTGGAGTGTTTGAGTGAGCACAGAGGTATTCGCAATCGATTCTCTAATGTGGCTCAGCGGCCGTGCTGGTAGAGACACCTCAGTGTGGCCACGTTGAACGAAAAGCCCCCTCTAGGTCCTCCAGCTCCGGCACATACGCACACATACACACACACAGTAAGGACCAAAGCAAATCGCCCCATTCCTTGATAATACGAGCTGCTCCAGTACATTCTCTACTCAACATAGCCACCCCCCCTCCCTCCCCCCTTTTTTTTTTGCTCTACCATACACCTGATATACACCAGTATGGGTTTAAAGAGCAGCACACCACGCATTCCCGTCCATACTCCACAACTTACTCCCTAACAGCCCCAGAGTCCATTCAAACTACCCGCCTCATTGCTGCTCCGCGGGAAGCTTAAACAGGAGGCTTACAAGCTACTCTTACGTTGGGTCATGAGCTACTTAGTATTGCTCCCTCAGGATGCCATATATATTGCACATATGTCTTAAGTAGTCAGCAGCGGATGTACTATGCCCGATGATTATGACTATTACTCATGTACGACCGGGTGCTATGTGGCCATCGATTGAGAGATGATCGAGACGTTATGTCCGTTTCTATAAAGGTAGGTCGAGACGAGGACCATGTTGTCAATTTAACCCGCGTACCTTTTCATCATAGGGGAGGTATGTATGTGAATTAGGGGTGTGTGCGTACCACTGGCCCCCGAAAGGTTGGATCTGGTCCTGCCCTTTGTGAGTGTGCCTTGGTTGGATAGAGTTCGGTTAAGGTAGAGGTGGACTTGCTCTATCTTCCGTTTTCGTAGAGAATGCTTGTGATATTTAGGCACGCATCTTGTCCTTGAGTATCCTGTAACGCGTGATTGCGGATGATGGACATAGTGTCCCTCCGCTCGCAATATGGTGTTTTCTTTACTTGAAGACCGCGAGGAGTTCTTTTGTTATAACTACATGTAACGTACAATTTATTCACTCTCTTTATCTTTGAATGATAGCAATTTGGTCATCGTGTAACCAGTATATGTAGAGTTAAATGACGCATTACTTTCCAACTCCTTCCAATATCAACATCGAACTGCAAGTATAAACGACCATTCACTTTATCCAATTTGAAACCCGTAAATGAAAGAGGGACCGGTGTCAGTTCTTCAATCCCAGGGTTAGCTCAGTAGATATGTCCAAGTATGAGGTGAGAAAGAACTGTAGCCGTGACGAAGAAAGTAGGTGTGCTTTATTACTGGACTCTTAGTGTTCTGAATATGACATGCTGGAAGCAATATCTTTATTTTTGCGGCTACGGAATCAACTCTTGTGGTTTGAGGATAGACATTTCCATAAGGGTGAAACTCGAATAAAAGACATCTGAATCATTCCCAACGCGTCATATCCTCACCACTCAAGCATACAACGAGGTGTTCCAAACACTTACCACACACACACCCACCACAATCCGTCCCCATCCCCTTCACTAAAACCACCCCCAAAGCTTCCTTAACTCAGCCCTCTCCACCGAACTCCTCCATTATAGCGATACGGCCGAGTCCGTGTGGGCAACAAAGTAACTTGATTATGTACCGTCTTTCCTGTAATATTTCCACTAGTCACTTCAAGGCCCAGTGTTCTAGCCACACTGACGATGAATTGCGCTAGGATAGTAGAGAAATCTGGTTGCTGGGTTTAGTTTTTCTGTCTGGAAGTTTTGATTTGTGGCTTTTTTTCTTTTGGTTTGGGGTGGGGGGTGTGCTGTGTTTGATATGATGTTTTTTGGGGGGCGGGTAGAAGGGGGTGAGAGTGGAAGAAGAAGTGTGGAAGGTTGTTTTTGTGGACTGTGTAGACGAGAGGAGACGTGTTCTTTGCTTGAACGTAGATATCATGTTTTGATAAAGACTCCATTGTATGAACTTAACTACTTGATTCTCTGCCCTCACACAGTCTCACTCAACCTCGGATTCTCATATACTCATTAGCACATCACAAATAACTTAGCGCACATCATTCTCCTCTGTTTACGTCCAATACTCCCCGTAAACGCTCAGCAACTCGTCAAAACCTACAACTCGTAACCCAACAAACTCCAACCCTTCTTTTCCCCCGGCAACCTCGCCTCCTCAATCTCCTCTAGCGTGACGTTCCTCCACACCTCCCCTGGAATCCAACCAATGTAAGCCACATTCCCGAACCCGCCAATCCAATACACCTCATCCACGACCAGTCTAACCCACTTGCTCTCATGAATCCTGTTCCCCGGCAACCACCACACAGCATCCTTATGATTCTTCACAAAGCATTTACTCAGCTCCTTCGCCTCGATAAGGGACGGGTCGATATTCTCAAGATGCCCGATGAGTGACAGCCGTGGCATGGCGGCCGCGCTGTAAGTCTTGTACGGCGCGTGCCAGCGCAGAGACAACGTGATGTTGGACCCCGCGGCGACGTTTTTGAAACTGGTTGCGATGGTTATGGCGAGGAGGGTGGGATTGCCGGTTGAGGGCTCGCAGTCCGCTATGTAGTCCATCAAACCGACTGGGGTACCGGCAACGGAGGGGGGGCGGTTCTCTAGGGTGAATGCATCGTGGGAGGAGGAGGAGGGGAAGATGGTAGAGAGTGTCCCGATGCTTTCGAGATGGAGGATTCGCCGGCCTAGGACGGCGGAGTCATGGACAGTGGGGAAGGTGGTGGTGGAGAGCTCGGCGGGGTTGGGGCCGTGGGAATTGGGGTTGGAGAAGAGGTACTGGGGAGAGAGAGAGAAAGCAGCCGAGAGGGGGAGGATAGGGAGGATAGTGAGGCGCATGATAGTATAGGGTATGGTATAAATATCGTAGAGATGGATATAGAAAGAGAAAAGTCGCGCTCAATGAGCTTATGCTCAGATATGTACAGAGGAGAAGTGCTGTCAAGGTTGATAGAAGGTTAGAGACCTGCTTGAGAAGTATCTCATGACCAGTTCCGAAGCTCGGCTATTGCTTGTCAAAAAGAATCATTGCTCGTACGATCGAAGAACAGCTAAGAACGCCAAATAGACAAACAACCTGCTTGGAATTTGCACTATTACAGCGTTAATAACGCTATAGGGAGTCGATATACGGTGTTGGCAAGACTTGACGTTGCGTGCTCTGATTCAATGATCCGCTTGATCTTATCTTGTCTGATCTTCCATCTCCATTGTCCTTTCCCACGTGATCCACAACCTTGGGCGACAGAGCTTGGCATTCTTCGGCAACATCCAAATCCCACTCCAAATTTGACTCACAGCGTTTTACGACGATCTATCCATCGACAACACCGCAAGGTCTAACCAGAACATCTTCATTCGAACCAGTATGTAATCCTACATTCAGAGATTGGTCTTTTAGTCGAAATTATCATCTTCGAGATTCGCATCCGCCGAGTAGTGCACCTAGAGAACGCTATAGCTAACAATATTCGCCACTTGCAGACTCCTTTCGAATCGACGACTGTCCTCAAGTTCGATCGCATAATTCAATATGGGAAAAGTTCACGGAAGTTTGGCGCGTGCCGGAAAGGTCAAGTCTCAGACCCCAAAGGGTGAGTAGAGACCGCACCAAATAATTCGGAAGGCATGGAAGCTGCTGTATTGAAGCTGCCTGTAGAAAGCATTCCCAATATTCATCACCGGCGATGTATTCTAGGACGAGAGGCTAATGATTCCGATAGTTGAGCCACAGGAGAAGAAGAAGACTCCCAAGGGTCGTGCTAAGAAGAGAATCACATACACCCGCCGCTTCGTCAACGTTACGTTGACCGGAGGCAAGAGAAAGGTGTGCAATACTCATATATTGAATTGGTACAGTGAATTAACCAATGGCTATAGATGAACCCCAACCCAACCTCATAGGTGTTGCAACTGTCATCTGGGGAGGACGGGATATGCCTGGGTGGATATGATGCTTACTTTATGGTGATACGGGAGGGGAATTACGGTCATGGATCAGAGCAACCGAAGTCGGGGCAAGATGGCTGTGTATATGTTGCCGGATCGATGGCTTTGCGCTTTGAGAGGAAGGGCATATTTCGGCGTATGATATACGTTCGGGTCTTTCGTGGAGCTTCAATCCTAACTGGCTTCTTCACTTCTTCGCAATTCTTTTTCCCATGTGAAAATGTGTCATGTGCGCATCTGCAAGTTTTATATTTGTGTAAGGGCTGGAAACTCTATCGGCATTGATATTGAGTTCAAGGGCTATAGGAGCGAGAATATGACTTTCATATATCGCTAGGCATGTTGATACTTGATTCATTGTTCGTATCTGAGTTTTCCTTTCTTCTAGTAGCGTACACTTTGAAGTACTCCTGAGTGAAAAGCACTCGTGTTGGACTTGGAGGAATACAGAAATTGACAATGCCATTTTCTCGTCTATTTCAAGGGTTGTAGTAATGCATACTCCCATTTCTACCATTCAAAACGACTGAATATTACTGAGTTTGTACGGAGTATACTAAACGATACCTTTGTAATATTCGGGTTGAGGTTGCACTACGATATTTATCTACTTAGGGCTGGATTCCAAATAAGGTTAGTTTAGCATACCATGGATTCTGATAATCTAGCACGCACCACCTTGAACGTCACTTGCCAAGCTTGCACCTTAGCTCAACTACGACTTCACCTCTGTTTCCCAAAGATCATATTATCAGATGTAAAGTTCCTCACGAATCCCGATTCTCCCATTAGATATGTCCTTTATCAAGAAACTCTTCGCCGAAGTAATGCTTTCCTCCCCTTGCCCCATTTTCTACTGACGTTATTTAGGCCGGCGCTCGCGACGTCGTAACTCTGTTCCATAAACAGTCCTCGCCCGCCTCCATTCGCGTCCATACAATCCTTAAACAAGCCGCTGCTACTGCTGCGGCACATTCTACAGAAGATCAAGCGAGCAGTCATGAAAGTCAGAGCAAAGCGGAGCGAGTGGAGTTTGATCTGGATGTAGTGGAGCAACCACCAACAAGTGATCAATTGAAGAGTATACTAGAGTATCTAGGCTCAGGTTCGGCAGGAAAGGTAGTGAAAGGGGCGAGTGACGAAGGAGATGCGCTCAAAAAGTTGAAACAGAATGGGGATGCTTTTCAAAGGCCTGTGGTAAGGTTGATGGTTGGTATTTAGAGGGACGTACGCTGACGGGATTTAGGTTGTGAATTGGAACAAGGGGAAAGCAGGTATGTTGTCTTCTGTATTTGAATTGATTGTATGCTCATGGGAATGATATAGTTATGGGTGAGAACGAGTCTGAGATTCTAAGGTTACTTAAGGAGATACCCGAGGAGACCAAATCGTAGATCTCATGCGGTCTGAGGGATTGTATAATAGCATTGGGGTCTCAGATTCTTGCACTGAGGTGAAAGGAAAGCGATGTGGTAGAAAGGCGCCACAACTCTACATTGTACAAACTAACTACTGCTTTCACTATTATCCACTAACGTCAAGCTTAAACGTCGCAATCAAATTATGGTCTGGCCTTTTCTACGTTCACTGATCTTTGACCGCCCTGGATCTAAATATGTCTCTGGTTCATACGTGTCTCACTATTTCTGTTGAATTGTGTTTGTTCGACCGTATCACGGTCTATGGCGATCAAACTTAAAATAAATGCGTGTAGGTTCCCGCTCAGCAAAAAATTAAGAATTTGATACAGTCATTTATCTTATAGAGTTCACTTATTTGTCACTACTTCGATAGTCCTATACACTCCAATCGTGTGTATGCTCTAGTCGTTCTATACCGTCTGCACGATGCACAGCGCTTTCGTTTGTAAAGGCGCTCCTACTATATAGTGTAATACTTCTTCACATTCATATTGTTCTTTGCAGTATATTCATTGTTGCTGAAGCCCCTTTTCCTCCTTCCGCTCCTCTGTACAATCCGACCAACAAAGTGCGGCTGTACAACCCGTCGAATCTATCCACGGGGTTTGGGGGGTGTATCACCCACCTATAATATATGTGGAGAGAAAATTTTAACATGTGATCATGCTGGCGAGTTTTTGTGCTTAGGTGTTGAACTTTTCCTTTCACGTGTGTCTTGAATAGACTAATGTGATAATTGTGAATTCTTCACTTTACGATGTTTTGGGGGGTTTGAGTCATGTGTTCCGTTCACGTTCTTTGGGAAGGTGCGATGTTAGGTTCGTGACTTCCAAAATATATGGACCCTGCGTCTTAATTTTCTCGAGCTCTTAGACCAAACACACAGAATCAACCTCAGATTTGTTGTGTTTCTCACCCTTACTCTTTATGTTTACCACCACCAGAACGTAATCGCCATCAACCTCTGTCTTGTCCACCTCTGAGGTCACAACATCGATACGCTCTATAAGCTTCTTCGTTTTCCTTTCGCTTTACATCTTCCAAAATCAAATTTATCGCTGCCTGCGCTCACCATGTTCTCTACTCGGTGGGACCGTTACGGCAAGGGCGCGTCGGCGGCTCCATCGCAGCCTGTCATCGTTCGAAGTAACCCTAAGAGTGCCGAACAAAAATGGGTTGAGAATCTTCAGAAGACCTTCCCCAAGGAATGTCAGGCTATCCTCCCTGGTTTCAACGTCGTGGATTACTTCGACAAGGACGATCTCCACGTCCACGGCTACGAATTCTTGTCGCGCGTCCTACATACTATGTCTGGCCAAAACCATTGGCGTGCTGTCAGCTATGCTGTAGACTGGAGCAATGCAAATCAATCGACGCTTCCTACGCTGTGCAATTCTGTTAACCCACATTACATTTTCCCGGAGTCCGACTTTGAAAAGTATGGAGATAGATTCATGGTCTATATTTTAGGACTCATTAGACAGGCTCTCTACACTACATCTGAAGAGCAAGCCAAGGAGAGAGCTCAACAAGCTGAGAAAGACGAGCAGTCGAAGGTGGAACAGCAGGCTAGCAGATCTCGGTTCCAGCAAGGGGTTCAATATGATACGAATCCTCCATCTGCTAATATGCAGGTTGTGGCGTCCCAGGCCCCACCACTATCACGGCGCGGCTCTGAGCTGATGGTACCAAAAGCCCGGGACTCTGACCCAAGACGCGTGGTTTCTGACCAGACTCCACAGCTTTCAAAAGCTGATCCAGTTCCCCTCCATGCGTTGGAACAAGACATTACCGTCCCTGGCCCTACGGCACCGCCAGAAATCCACCCAAGGGCTGGTAATATTGAACGCGAAACTGTACGACAGCCCTCTCTATCAAATCTAAACCCAAATCTGGGACCTCAATCTCAGCAGATATTATCGCCAGCACCATTCCAGGTACACCAACCTCAACCTCCGCCAGTTCTTCAGGCTCCGTTCGATCCTAATACGGGTCATCTGTCAAGCCAGCATCAACACATACCCCAAGGTATACACCGAGCTAAACGTCCTCCTCCGATAGCAGCTCTACCAGGTACATTTCCTGGTATGGCCCCACCAGGTGCATCTTCTGAAATGCCCCCACCAGGTATGAGAACTCCACGCTCTGAAGAGGCTTGGCGCAACGGCTATGGTCGCGGGAACATGTTCTTGACCCGTAGTAGACCCATGATGGCCATGATGCCGATGAACCCAGCATACTTCCAACCTCAGCCACAGATGGGACCTCCAGAATCTATGGTTTCAATGGAGAACTTGATGTTGCCCCACGGTGGAGCGCTAGTTCCTGCTGGTTATTTTCCTCCTGTCGAACCTTATAGCAACTTTCAAGAAAACATGCAGACACAAGTTGGAACTGGCAGAGGAAGCTTCAGGGGCAGGAATAACCGAAATCGTGTAGGTAGAGCCGGGTATTCAGGTGGTGGACACGTTCAGAGACGCGGTTCGCTCAATTCCATGCAGCCTCCACCAGGTTTCTTTGGAGCCAACCCGGCACTCCAAACTCCCTTCGCTGTACGCAGGAATGAACATAGGTCCAGCGATGATACTCACTCTCCTCATCATGCGAGGCCACAATCGTTACGTCTAGTGGAGCCTTTTCCTGCCTTTGATAACGGCCCCGAAACTGCTACAACACCTCGTGTTCCGCACCATGAGCTTACCAAGGACGACACATGCGATGCCGGCTTTATTGGAGCAAATCGCGAAGATGTTACGGAGATTTTCGTGGGTAATTTGCGTAGGATGGATCCGAAAGAGCTTGAAATCAAGATTCGGCAGCTGTTCGAGACTGTAGTTCCGGTTGTTGAAGTAAGGATGGCGGATCATAACCCGAACGGAACGTCCTTCGCATTTGTTCAGTAAGTGACCATGATATAATTACGATGCTTATTGTAGAGTGAAACCCATTTCTGACTATCTAATTAGCCTACATAGTGTCGCCGATGCGCGAAAGGCACTTGAATTGAACAGGACTCGCGTCGATTTTGCGAATGAACATTGGGGTCTGCGTGTTTCTGTGCCTATCAAATACCATGAAAATGACGGGCTGCCGAGAACAAGGGAGCAATATGCGAATAGTAACCCCCGCGACAGCGCACAGAAGATACCGGAGGATAGGCGGTTCTCATCTGGATCTATCCATCAAGGGGGCATTGGTCTCCGTCGATATTCCTCGAGTCGCATGTCTATTTCGAAAGCTTCTGTTGAGACCAACGTTCAGTACTCACCTCAGGACGCACGTAGCGGATTCAGTTTTGGTAGGCAAGCCCCTACGTCCGAAAGCACGGGCAGTCCACAGAAGAAAATGAAAGGGAAGTCGCCCCAAAAGACCACTACGGAGCGTAAGTCGACTAGTAGCGACAATATGAGTTCAGGTGAAGCACAAGGAAGTGCCAATACGATGACACGCTCCCTTCCAAGGCGCCAGGAGCAACGTTCCGACTCCAGCAATATTCCAACTATTGAGGAGGTCACTGCAGAGTCAGAAGTAGGAACAGGATCGAAGACCGTAGCCGCTGAGCCACCCGTCAAGTCTGGAAAATCGGGAAAGGCTTCTTCTATGAAACCACTTGATCTCACCCTCTCAAAATCTTCTAAACTCAAGACCCAAGAAGCAGAATTTGTTTCAAAAGACCCGCACACGGACGAAGTCAAAGAAGGTGAACTACCAGAAACAATTTCACGCGCGACGCAAACAGGCGATTCTTTGCAACAATCACCCGTCGAAGTCGAAGCTGTGGCGATTTCTACTGATGCCCTTGTGGCATCTTCCCCCGAACATTCTCCTGCCAGACCAGTTGTTGTGCTTCCTACTCTAGTTCCTGCTAAGACAACTTCTGAAGCTCTGGTCGAGAGTGTCGTCGAAACTCCTACTGGAACTCTTATTCCACCTTCTGAACTGAATACCACGGTTGCTATTCAGTTGGTTGACAAATCTTCTACCAAAGGTGCGAAGGAAACTCAAACTAGCCTCAAAGAGGACGAGAGTCCAACTGCTCATGGTGCAAGCGACGAACTAGCTAAAGACGAGGTTCAGGCTCCACTAGGTCCCAAGCACGATCAACAAAACGTGGCGGCTGAGGACACTAAAAGCACAGCAGAACCCCATCCTAAACCTTTTGTCAAAGATACTGCCTCAATCCATCCATTCGCTCGTCAAAAGGCAGCGAAGAAGCAACAATCGAAGCAACAGCCGAAGAAGAAGAAGGGTCAGGAGAAGGCCGCTGCTAAGGCGAAACAGATAGAAGCCGCTCAGAAAGCCAACACTGAAGCAGAAGGTCAAGACGTCGGAGATACTGCAGTTGCTGAAGCGAAAGACAAGTCACCACTTGGTAAATCAACCAACCAAATTGCTGGTACGCATCAAAGTGATTCCGGAGTAACTGTCACTGCAAAAGGTCTAGTACCAGAAAGTCAGACCCAGACCTCTCATAATCTTGAAGCATTCGTGGAAGAGAAGGGCGATGACAAGATAAAGGAGGCGCCTGGATGGAAGAGGCGTCTTACGGACGCTGTAGCAAAGGTACCAGCGTATTTCGCCAAATCTCAAGCAACAGCTGAGCAGGCAAGCGAATCTGAGAAACAGGTCGAACCAAGGTAAGAGTCTACGCACTACCTAATCAAAATTGGATAACTGACTGATTTGCACTTCTACAAGCTTAAGTGGTGACACCTCTAGCAAACCTCAACTTGCAATTAATACTGAGCAAAACCGTAAATCTGATGACAATATAACAGTCGGAGTAGCAGCAACTCAAGTAATAAAGGATCCGGCAGCGTCCACACCCTCACAGATTGTTTCTTCGACTGATATTACCGTCCCCGCTATTTCTCCACCTCCTAAGGCGAAATCGAACAAGAAGAAGAAGAAGCCTAAGAACAAGAACAAGGGTAACGCTTCCCCGACGAATGGTGCTCGCTCAACATCATATTCAATGACGTCAGGCCAGATCGTGCCTGAATCTCCGTATGCAATGGCCACCTCATCTACGGAGCAACATATGTATGCTCCGTCAAGCTCACGGGACTTGTATGCCTTCGCCGAACAAATTGAAATTGTCGATGCGCTTATCCAAAAGAATAGGGAACATCCAAGACGCCAATCCACGCCCACCATGTCTTATCTGAGCGGTAGGCTCGATGAGGTTGTCAACGTGGCTCCTGCCAACGATTCACCGCGTAGAGCAAGAGGAACTCCCGAACCTTTCATGAAACCAGAGAACGAGTCACAGAAACATCTTGAAGAGTTATTCGGTGCCGTCCCAGGTAAGCAGAGTACTGCATCCGATGAAGCATCTGCATCCATCCAAGAACCTACACCCGTGCAAGAATCTGCATCCGTCCAAGAAACTGCATCCATCCAAGAAACTGCATCCGTCCAAGAAACTGCATCCGTCCAAGAAACTGCATCCGTCCAAGAGTCTCCATCTCAGGAATCGGAAACCAGTGAAGACGAATTTGAAAGTGCCCTTGAAAACAATCCTGAACAAGTTCTGGGAACGGTTGCTGGGATAACACCTGGCGATCAACACGATCAAACCTCCGCTGAAGAAGTCATCGAGAGGCCTGATTCACCCGGGACAAACTCTAGTCACACTTTGATGGGCGACAACGCGGACTATATGAAAATCGAAGAAAGTGTGCTCCAAAGTTCCACACACTCTGTTCATTCTTCACGCCCGAAAGTCCCTGTTGGGGCTATCGCAGAATACTATGCTAAGAAACGTGCCGGCTATGACAAATCTAAACAGAAGCTTTTGGACAGTGGACGCTTAGACCCGACCAAACTTCCAAAAGACCAACTGACGCATGATAAGGTTTTGCCACCTCGCACCACGACCGAACTCTTTATTGAAAGGATGAAAGAGCTGGTTGAAAAGGAAAGGCAGCACCGGGATGACGGCGAATGATAAGAAATGTAAGAGCGAGGACAAGTTGGAATCGGCCGAGATATTGGATGACCATGTGTCTCTATGTCTAGTTGAACAGGTTGAATTCAATGGATGTTAAGATGTACGATATCTAGAGAGTGATGATCTTCTGGACTGGTCAAGATATGAGGTCTGATAACTCTGTCGATGATTGAATGGGGTCTTATGAAGTCGGGTGGATAGAAAAAACAAAAAGCCAAAAATAATAATAATAATAATCGGGCTTGGATCACGGACGAATAGTATAGGTTCAAGCAATATACGCTCTGATTCTCCCCGAATACTCATAATCGTAATGCTGTTCCCATTGCACAGCTGAGTTGTTTGACATGATGAACGTAGTGAAGAAGCTCTTGGGATGCTACTACCTATCCCATCCTCTCACAATAATATGGTAAAATATATCGTACTACACAGACACCTCCATTGTCTTTATATCGCCCACCATTGTATAAAGAATTACTGCAGAATATTCTATCGTGACGTTTGAAGCTCCAAAAATTCAACCCCACAACGATCGAATTTTAGCGAGCGCACAAGCACGAGCTCCAACCAACCTCAAGCTTTCTATGGTGGGAGACGGGCATCGTTCAACATCACCTCGATCTCTACATCAAAGCTTCTCATCCTCCCATAATCAATACTAGGTACGTTATGGTCCTGGAGTCATATACGTCGTTGGGATTACCCCGCGGTTGCTGGTGGTGGTGGTGGTGGATGTGGATGACCTGAATTGACATCTAACATAGACCCGGGCTTCTTTGGCATAGAACAAGAACGCAATCATGGATCAAGCAAAGCTGGCGAAGTTGCAGCAAAGCGTGCGCATTGGTATGTCGAACCTTCCTCTCTGCGGTGGTGGTTGTTTACTCTGGGAGACCGATACATGGAGTGAATCGAGCTAATATCATTCACAGGGTAAGCATTTTCGGTTTTGTCTTCACACTATGGTTCTTGAGATACTCCACTATAGCAGTACCATGGAATCGAGCGTGTTCACTAATTCAGTTAAAAATCCCATCTCGTTAATCGCCCATGGAGAATCCTTCCCCTGCTCACTCTTCCACAATTTTCGGATTTTGTCTTTATATACGTTATCGATATGGACGGCAAGGCTGACGAGATGAATAGCGGCAAAGGTACACCCAGGCGGAAGGTCAAGAAGGTACACAAGAGCGCGGGCACGGACGACAAGAAGCTCCAGACTGCGCTCAAGAAGCTGAACGTGCAGCCAATCCAGGCGATCGAGGAGGTCAACATGTTCAAGGCGGATGGGAACGTCATTCATTTCTCTGCGCCAAAGGGTATGTATACTCTCAATTCTCAACTATCCCTCCCTTGACATTCCCTTACCTTGTCCCCACTATCTCTACACGAATACCACAATTTCCGCCGACACCCCATCAACCCTCACCCTCCCCAACTTCCAACATCACACTAAAATTTCAAATCGCACAGTCCACGCAGCCGTCCCCTCGAACACCTTCGCCATCTACGGCAATGGCGAAGACAAAGAGCTCACGGAGCTCGTGCCCGGCATCCTCAACCAACTCGGCCCGGACTCGCTCGCCTCGCTCCGCAAGCTCGCCGAGAGCTACCAGAGCTTGCAGAAGGAGAAGGGCGAGGATAAGAAGGACGATGATGAGGATGATGACGATATCCCAGATCTCGTTGAGGGCGAGAATTTTGAGAAGACAGGGGAGGTCGAGTAGGGGTTTGTTAGGGATGGGAATAGAGATAGTGAGGGAATGGGGGGAGATTATGGATGTGGGCGGGGAAGTAGAGGGATGGGGATGGTTTGAGTTTATAGACAGCTCTTACGAGGAGACAGAGGTGAGGGTGGCGTGAAGATCCTTTCGTAGGCTAGGCAGGCGTAGCGATATATGAGAAAAGTGTAATGCGTCCCTCTTTCTTCTTCGTTGCGAATATGTCACAATGAACCGGATTCTCTCGCTCACTCCATAGGAGTTCGGCTTCCCTGTAGTTTCAACCGTGCGGAACAGCATCTCTATCTTAGCGTTCGGACTTTTTGACTGTCTCTAACCCGAGAGGACGGCCATTTTTGTCGGCTGGCTATAGACTCTCTTCGCTACCAGAAGCGTTTGTCGGTATCAATGAATCGAATCCCTTAAAGGGAACGAACGAACGAACAAACAAACTCCAAGCTACGACCATAACAAACGTGTTCGGAATCATGGTAACTGACCTCCGCCCTCAACTTCCCCATCAGAAAAAAGCCCCACCGGGGGAAAATAAAATGGATAAGATATACTTCCTTTTCAAACATATACAGTCTATACGTACGTGTACAGCACTATGAACGTACTATATAAGTACAGTACAGCTACCGAATGCATGCATGATTCCTATATCAGCTCCAGCCGATCGTTACCGTCAACTCTCTGGTAAATTTTGCTGACTCGAGGGGTATTGGCGCCGTTCCCCAGACCAAGATGCGTGTTCTGTTACTACGAGCTACGCGTGTTGGGGTGGAGTGTACGTGAGCATAAGTGGAGGTTGGGGTGTATGTTCGTGGGCTCGTCGGAAGTTTTAATGGGGCTTGCGTGGGCGATTTGGTGCTGTGTGGGGTTTGAGTGAGGTTTGCGTTTGGGATGATGGGGCGGAGAGGGTGAGGTTGTGGGGTTAATTGTGTTTGGGGAGAGGGTTGGATTTGGGATCTGGTGACGTCGATGGGGGACTGAGGGACATTGGGGTTAGGAGGCGGAGTAGAGTCGATGTTCGGGCTGGAGGTTTCAATGTTGATGTTGATGTTGATAGATAACTGGATTCGCTTTGAAAATATCTATATTGACTATACGTCATAAAGGATGTATGCGATATATGTTGAGTTCTTCTGTGCACGATCTGGAGACGTGAAGTCCTTGTGTGCATCGTTCATCTGATAAACTATCTAGCCACCCTCGACCTTGAGATCAAGGTTCTAGAAAAGTCCCCGCTGTCAGCATCTGCAATGGGGTATGTATGGTAGCACAACAACCGGGTATGGCGTCGGGAAGGAATGGTAGGGGCCGGGACGCGAGTGGGCGGGCTGGTGGAATCCTTCTGGGATACAGTGTATACGTTGCTCTGGTTTCTCAGTATAGAAACTACAGACGTGGGAAGTGAATAAAGCTTGGGACTTGGAAAGCAAGATGGCCGAGCATTAGGGCTGTGCCCCGGGATTGAAGATGGGGTAAAGTTTATCTGTGCAGGGTGGAGAGAAAGAAATCTATACTTGGAATAACAAGATGGATGGCTAGAACGGTAAGGTTTTATAATTCATGGAACTAGAGAAGGAGAGTAAGGAAGAGGTTGATAATGTTTGTCTTAACTGTCATCTTATGCCTCGTGGTCGTGGAGATCTCTACGGTTCATGATATCAGCGATGCAGCGATGCCTCTTCGACTTGACGTTTTTGTGATTGATCTTCTGTTTCGCATAAACGTTCGAAGGATTTGCTAGGGTTGTATGGAGCAGATGTTTTAAACGAAACGAAACACTTATTGGATTGGTTAGGTTGGGGAAGACAATATACAAAATATGCGGGCAGCTATTTTTGATCGACGGAAACTGGAATATGTGCTGGCTGTGGGCGGTTTTGGGTAGGCTGAGAAGGTGGTGGGTGGTGATGGTGGAGTGTTAATATAGAGGAGAACCGATAGAGCGGGCGGGGGATTGATGTTGCAGCAGAAACTGTCAGCACACATCATAGTAGTTGATTGGACTTGTGGGACTATACAAGCGGGTGAAATGATTGTGAATTGAAGAAATGGGTCTGAAAGAGCAATTGTAAGCAGCGGAAAGATGACTTGAGCTAAGAGTTATTCTTAGCTTGGACGGAGCCGCAATATCTAGCTGTGCCGTAGAAGGTTCCTCGATCAATGGAAGAAATAGAACTTGCAGAGTACATTGATCGATACTTTCCAAAATTACTGTGAGGCTTTGTACCTGCAGACATGAGTGCTGAACCTAAAGCCACCAACATGTAGCAAGTATGCTGTACACTTCGCTTGACAGTATGCATAGGACAAGGTAATGCTGAGGATGAGGAAGTTACGATTTCGCACATGAACAGTATAGAGCAATTGTTGCCGCTATTAAATAATGTAAGCAGTCTCGATTCGGCTCTGTATGGCTTCCTTCGACATTGAGATTCTGAGAAGCATGAATTGATAGCGTTGAGAAAATGGTTCGCTTATTCCCTTTTCTGCTTGACTCCTTTTGCATCGCCGAAGTAAAAAGGAGTTCTTTTGAGTAGCCGCTGGCCGTTGACAGTGATATGTATTGACTATCAGGAGAGGAAATGGTGATAGATACTAGCGGCACCTCCTCCTATTGTAACCGCCCGGCTTCTGTAGGGCTGAAGGATTGGGACGCACGAGAACGTCTTTCTCCTGTAGATTCAGCGCTTCGAGTGGCCGAAAAGGCCAAACATTTTGCAATATTCAGCCAATGAGAGAGAGGAGATTTCTGTCGTGGGGTAGAAATACATGTATGAAAGCGACGGTGGTCTAGGAATCGGCCACAGGCGCTTCATGACGATGCTATTGAATTAGATAGATGATATTTTGTTAGAGAACTCGCCGATGCAGAGTGATAAAAAGACGGTGTTCTCTCCAGTGTCTATGCAAAACGTTCTTGAAGTGTGATAGAAGCTTGTGATACAGTCTTGGTACTGGCATCTAATCAATCTTTGACAGGCACGACAGGTTGAGAGAGTTGAGGTTGGAGTGGTCCCGCAGATCGACTGGAAGCGAATCGAGCCAGTGACGGGATGAAAGCCGTCATGAAAAGCTTGGCCTTGATGTTAGTTCCGCCTAGGGCAAACTAGGCCGGCGGTAAATCAACCTCTCAGGCTCTCAACACCCACAGACCATCCCCAAACTCCCACCACCTCCATAGCCCTTGATGCAACTGCAGGCACTTCGCCGCTTTCATTCGTTGCGCATCTCTTCGATCCCGGATGAATACGAACCCTAATCCCTCTGTCGACCTCCCGGATCTGGGAAGACTGGTGGAGAATTATCCATCCCCTTAGGTCCATTTTGCTTTGGTGAGGCCTGATGTTGATCCTCTGAAGGATTCGGTGAGAATGAATTCTCCCGGGTAAGACATAACTCAAAGATCTGAGCTGATTTATGATGGTATAGATTACGCATTGAGCTCTTGATGAAGAGTAATTCCATGAAGGGGAAAAGCAAATCGACGCATGAAAAGTGAATATTGAAAAGATTGTTAAGATGCGAACGATATGCTTTTGTGGCGTCCAGTACGCAAGGGCGTCGAAGGAGTCGAAGCACGTATATCCCCCAGTGGGCCCCCGCTCAGCACGGCTGTACGGGTGCTAAAGTCTTAGAAAAATGCGTAAGCTCGGTCCGGCCCTCTTTCCTGGCGGCTGTATGCCTCTCGATAAGATATTCAGTATCTTTTTCGCCTTTGGGGGTGATCGCCACAAATCATTTTTGGCCAATGTTACAGGTCAACGTACCGCCAATCGCTGCTAAGGAAAGTCTTTTGCTCTCAAAAGTCCCTAGAAGGACAAGGAGCATGGCATCGGAGCTTGTGGATATGTAGCTCTGCCTTTGCTTTGCACAACTTTTGCCCTGCCATGAGTCTCGTGTCCCCGGCTCATCACACCTTGGCCCAATAGAATTCATGTGCAAGCGGTTGCGTGCAACCTACCGTTGGCGTGCGATACTGACTGGCCTGGACCCCTGCATGCAGATTCTCCGCTTCCGCAAGGGACATATGTAACCATTGTCCGCTCCATCCTGTTATCGCGACTTTGCTTCCTGCGAACCTTTTCCCCACAGCTGTCTGAGTGAACGACCTCTTTACATCTTGTCTCTCTTTTCTCGTTCAATTGTTGTACTACTGTGGCTTCATATAATCCCCTCTTGAGGAAGCAGGAATTCCCAAGGACTCCCATAGGAAGAACCACCACCATATAGAAGACCTGTAAACAACTACCATCTCCACTATACCCAGCGGATCCACTTGTGTTTCACACCGCAAGTCTCATCTAAAATCGGAATTTTGCGCCTGATAGATCATAAGTTGTGCCTTGAAAAATCAAGATCCTACTCACACTGTTATGTTATAACCGGTTTGGCGACCTCCCGCCTTCAATAGGACCTGGCGAAAGTACCATTCAGTTCATCAAAAGCGTTGACGAATATTGACCACATCCAAAATGCCTGCACTCCCAGAGTTACTCGCCGAACGGGCAGGCATTGCACTTGAGAGTTTGGAATCAGCAGTTTCAATAGCAGAAAGAGAAGTTACCGGAGCATTGGTGACTCTAATCAAAAGAGTCAACATTCCATTCAACGACACCAGTCCTGCTGGACTAATCGAGGCGAATACGAGAGATCCTTTCAGAAAGAGTGGGAAATATGCATTGGGTTGGGTGTACTTTTGTATCATCCTTTTGGTTATTGCGTCTTTGCTGCGTTTCTACCATCTTTTCACGGATAAGATCCGCACAGCTCTTTATCAAGAAGAGGTAGCCAAATCCTCAACCACCTCATCCCCTGACACTGATTACGAGTTGTCAGTCCTTGATACTGACAAGTCAACCAATAAGTTCTTCCCAAGGACAGGACAATTACCTGCTCCTCCTAAAGCACAGTCTTCAGTCTCATCGCTTGGGCCTTTAAACAACCTCATAGCGCTGTTCAGATTCGTATTCTATCACCCGATCCCAATCATTCGATTGAAGAAAGGATGGAGGCCGATTGTCCTCCCCTCCTTAGGAGTTACAATCATCGTTGTGGCGGCCTTGATTTTCGTCACCCTGTATACTTTCCTCCCTCAACCTCTATACTGGCAAAGTATGGAATTCGGTTCGCCTCCACTTGCGGTCCGTTCCGGCATGCTTGCAGTATCTATGGTACCTTGGATCGTTGGATTGAGCATGAAAGCGAATCTCATCTCCTTCATGACCGGAATCGGACATGAAAGACTCAACGTACTACACCGATGGGGTGGCTACTTGTGTCTGTTCTTAAGTCTTATCCATACGATCCCTTATTACATCACCCCAGCTTCTGATGAGGAAGGCCTCCGAATCTTCAAATCTTACTTTCCGAATAGCAACATTTACATATACGGTTCCGGTACGTAAGCCTCTTTCAAACGATACAATGTTCTAACTTGAATGCAGGTATCGCTGCACTTGTTCCCCTGCTCTTCCTTTGCGTGCATTCCCTGCCGCAATTTCGGAGACGAATGTACGAGTTGTTCGTTGCTCTACATGTACCAGTTGCAATGGTATTCCTCGGAATGCTATTTTGGCACTGCCGGAATTATCTTACATCTTACCACTATCTCTTCTCAACTCTGGCCATCTGGGTGTTGTCTTACATTATGAGACTTTTCTACCTGAACTGGTCCAATCCGTGGCGGATGTCCTGGCTTATCGGTGATGAAGCGTCCGTCACGCTCATGCCAGAGAACGCCATCAAGGTGACGATACCGACACAAGTACGATGGAGACCCGGTCAATACGTCTACCTTCGGATGCCGGGAATCTCAGTATTCGAAAATCATCCCTTCACTATTGCCTCCCTTTGTAGCGAAGACTTCCCATCCGAGTATGGTGAAGGTTACAGGGATATGGTTCTGGTATTCCGTCCTTTCGGTGGTTTTACCAGGAAGGTTCTTGAAAGCGCTTATGAACATGGTCCTTGGCATACCTACCGTGCTTTTATCGACGGTCCATATGGTGGTATGCAAAGACGCATTGAAGCCTTTGATCATGTTGTCCTTATTGCTGGCGGTAGCGGTATCACTGCAATCGTTAGTCAATTGCTTGATCTGATCAAGCGGATGCGTGACGGAAAAGCAGTCACAAAGAGTATTCAGGTACTATGGGCTTTAAAGCGACCTGAAACCATGGAGTGGTTTAAGGAAGAGCTCAGAATCTGTCGGGAATATGCACCACCGGACTCCGTTCAATGTCAGTTCTATATTACCGCTGCTAAACGTCAGGCAAACACTGGTCACCTGGTGAGCGCACAAACACCGACTCGACCAGTCAGCATGTTCTTCCACGATAAGGTCAACGATGCATTCCAGGATATTGCCGATAAGAGATTTTCTGGATTGTCAACTAAGAGACATTCTGCCCTTATCAGAGATGAGGCACGAGGTGACCCAGAACGAGAGAAAGAGTTGCGCCGAGAGAATGAGGATGCAATCACTGCTCTTCCCCAAGCTCATGTTGTGACTCGTAGTGCATCCCGAGGACATCTTGCACCACCTCACATTGTTCAACCTACACCAATCAGATCGCTAGCAGAGAAGCGACGATCCAGAAATCTAAGTCTCGACATCAATGCCGCCGTAGATGCAGGATCTGCTGCGCTTGATTCTCAAGCACAAAATAACTCCAAATCATTCGATTTTGGTTTCCCTTCAACTCCAACCGAATTCCAAAAGAACTTGATGAGGTTCGCTTTCTTACCCGCTGCTGTCAAAAAGAAGGACGGTTGGAGTACAGAATACGGACGTCCCGATATTCCTTTCACCCTCAAGCAATTCAGCAAGGACTTCGGGCGCCGAACGTGCGTGTTCGTTTGCGGTCCTCCAAGCATGAGAATAGACGTTAGCAACACAGTCGCAGAACTACAACGTGACGTATGGAGTGATCCCGAGAAAGACGAAATCTTCCTCCACGCGGAGAATTACGCCATATAAGGCAATCTAATCCCTTTCCTTACCTGTCATCAACAAACCATATCATGAGAGCCCACGGTGTCTTCATGATTCGACGAGTCTTGTTTATATATACCCTCATGGTTCTCGTCTCTCACATCTCTTTGTATCTTTTTGTACCTGCATCATATTTATACCCTTTGATATTAGGCCGAGAGCCGTTGATCATTAGCGATGGCGTCTGGTCTTTTTGTATGTATGTATTTACCCTTTCCACCGGGGTTTACTTAGGTGCGGGTTGCTGAGAACCAGATCTCTTCCATTCTGCATGTATACCATCAAAATCAAAATCAAAGTTAAATGTATTCAAGTGTCCCACCGTGATCATTCAAGTGAGGTGATATCTGAGCAAAGGTTTCGTGAAATGACGTTTTTGGGACGGCAGATGTGTTTTGCGGAGAGCTGCACATGAAGTTCTCGCGAAATTTTTGAACATCAAGCTCCAACAACCAAAGCACAAAACCAATATGTTCTCCCAACGCCAACAACCATCTACAAACTCCGATCGCACCGTAATCGATTGAAAATGATGCAACTGTTCAATTGATGCCCTAAACACCTCGTTCCGCTCCCAGAAGCCCCCCACTTCAATCTCCTCGCATCACCATTGAAGTAACAAACCGCAAGCACCTCGCCCTCACCTCACTCAACTCACCACACAATCCGTAAACCTTACAGGCACCACCAAACATGGCCACGACATCCAAATCCCAAACGCAACCCACGCTCACCTTCCCCCGCCCCATCTTCGCCGCCCTCCAGCCCCACGCCTTCCTCCACGCGCACCTCTCCAAACCGGCACCCGCGCGCCCCTCCGGCCGCAGCCCGCAGGACTTCCGCCCTCCCGTGGTGAATACGGGAGGCCTGACGCACTGCCATGGCAGCGCCGTCGTGCGGTGTGGGGATAGTGCCGTTGTAGTGGGGGTGAGGGGTGAGGTTTTAATGGCGGGGGATGTTGCTGGGGGTGTTAGGGAGGTCGGGTTGAAGGGGTACGACGGCAGGATAGATAGTAAAGATGGGGATGGGGATGGTGATGAAGTAAAAGAAATAGAAGACCTGCGCCTCCTCGTCCCGAACATCGAACTCGCAACCGGCAGCACGCCCACCAACCTCCCCGGCAACCCCCCCAGCGCCCTCGCGCAGAATCTAGCAGCCCGATTATTGCGACTCCTCCTCACGACGCGCCTAATCCGTCTCACCGACTTGCGCATCCTCTACCCCCGCCCCCCTGACGAGGAAGGAGGAGAACACACGATGGAGGTCGTCGCGTATTGGACCCTCTACATCGACGTCCTCGTCATCTCCCTCGACGGCAACGCTTTCGACGCAGCTTGGCTCGCCCTCCTCGCAGCTCTTAAATATACGGCGCTCCCGCGTGCGTACTGGGAGCCGGACTTCAAAACGGTTCTCTGCGATGATGATAGGAATGCGGATAGGAAACTTAGGCTTAGGGGTTTTCCGGTCCCGGCGTCTTTTGCGGTGTTTGAGGGCCGAGAGGGAGAAGGCGTGTGGGTCCTTGCGGATCCGGATGCGGGCGAGGAAGGCCTTTGTAGGGAGCTTGTTACAGTTGTTGTGGATTTGGATGACGGAAGGACAGTGGTGAGGAGGGTCGAGAAGAGGGGGGGTGGGATTGTTGGGAGAGGGGAGATGAGGGAGTTGGTTAGTTTGGCGGAGGGGAGGTGGAGGGGCTTTAGGGAGGTGGTTGGGGGGTAGGGGATCTTCTGAGTTGGGTTCCATGGTGTGCTCTGAGACGTGAATGTGTTCCTCTATATGGGGCATAATTCGGACCTGGACGGAGATACGACGGCTTGGAAATGTGGAATCGGAATTAGGATTTCGTGGTCCGCCATTCACTTTCAGCTGCTCTCCGTCATGCCAGCAGCTTATTGTAGATTACACCTTCTCAAACCTCTTTGATTCCCGAGGTACATGAGGAAGGGAGCGTATGATGTAGCTACAAACAGCAGTCGAGCCGTCTATACCTCCTCCCTTCTCCAATCTCCGTCACAAACTTTTAGTATTCGATCCTATAGGATTGCTATACTGTACGACACATTTAGACCTCCCCCAGCTCAGTGTCGAGTCCGTTCCAATTTACTGCAAAAGCACGACCCTTATACCCGTTCTACACACCTATCCAACCCTATAACCCGCATACTTGTCAACAAGCTACCCCACTCATCTACCCTACCCTCCCCATCTACTTATCTACCCTCTAGCCCTATCCCCCCTTGAACCCCTTTACCCCCTTCCCAGTCTCGTACCTACCCGACAACCCCAACATACTCCATCGCCTATAGATACAAACGTACTAACCCCATGATATAACCCATATCTCCCCTTAACTACTTGAGTTACCCTTACACGGAATATAGTAGAGGTCAGTTGTTAGACATCGGTTCTCAGACCGCCCTGATCACTTTAAGAGTGTCATAGAATTTGGATATTTCACCACTAGATTACGTTCAGAAGGATGTTTGGAAGATGGTTTGGGTATAGTGTGTGTATGAAGACTGAATTTACTAGTATCTATAGCGGTATATGTTTATGCGTATGGTGGATGTAATGAGAATACCTAACTCGGAGTGGAGGATGGGTTTGAAAGGGAGTGTGATTGGAGTGGGCGGTGACTGGAGTAGATCAGCGAGTAGAAGGAAGCTGGGGGTCGGTTCGGGGGCTGGAGGGTGGATTTTGTGTTAGAGCTGTGTGAGTGGGTTGGCCTTCACTAGGGTTGTTATGCGGATTATCTATGGTGGGAAGAGAAATTTGGGCTAAAGTGTGGGGATGGTGATGGACGGGGAGATTGTGCGTAATGGGTACTGTGTATAGGATAATTATAGCATACTGGATTCTGGAAGTTGTAGGACTATTGATTTTCGCAGACAGTGAAAGGAGAGTTTGTATTGAGAAAGTGAGTGTATCTGAATTTATGAAAAGTGGGATATAGATTTTACAGCCTGATTAGACTATTTTCATGACTGGGACTTCCAGTATGTATAGTGAAACCCAGAGCTGTATAATAAAACCTAAAACACCGGTTCCGAGCAGATTCATAAATTTATGATAGAATAACATCACCACCATGCCTACTTGGCCCACGGTCCCCATCCCATCATTGACAATAAAATAAGCCAAACTATTACTACGACCACGACCCTCGTAGCTGCCGCAACTATACTAACGCCATAGCCTCCCATACCCGCACTCTGCAGAATAGCAAAGATCCCGCGCGCCGTCGTTGAGGGTATCTGAACGAAGCTGGCGACCGAAACTGCAAAAGCCACGGTCAGTACCGATACGGTCAGTGTATTAGGACAAACTTACAGGCACGGATACCCCAGAATGTAAAGCCCAGTATTCTGAGAAGAGGAACGTATATTAATTGTGGGGCACGTAGGAGAATCATGAACGTGGCAGGTAGGATTATCAGGCAGCCTGTTAGGAAGAGATGTTCGTGAATCCATCCTTTAATCGGCTCGGCAACCTCGTGCCAACGGATTGCACTGATGGTGTCGATAGTCTCAGTGATTTTAGCGGCGTGTGTACTGTTAATTAGTTTGCTGTATGCTTCCTTTAAGGGCTCCTCGATGTTTTCTGTAGACGCTGCGGCGAGCTTCTCCCTATTTTCAGATATGAAAGACTTGAAATTCTCTTGTAAATGCTCGGGGACCTTGGCTTCGTTGATGAATTTGGCATACGCCGCTTTCAAGGGCCCGTGGATGTTTTCTGATGACACTGCAGCGAGTTTCTCGCCATTTTCAACAATAAAGGATTTGATATTCTCCATTGCAGGCGCCATTGACCTATGATTTTGAAGGGATGTTTCTGGTCTTTTGATTGATGTTCCTGAGATTTACATAATTTCTGATTGTTGAGAAGGTCCAAGTCGACGTTAGCAGGTGTTTGCCAGCTCATGCTGTGCGACCTTGCCAAGACAAAAGCACAAGGTAAGAGATTGATATAGGGAAGAAAACAGAGAATTGGATGAATGAAAGGAAATACTCATAGAGGAAAAGTCGTCATCACACATGGAGGCATTAGAAAAGCTGTTCAGGACTAGGTTATAATTTGTTATAGAGACCACTTATTGAGTTCCGTTCGTGACACCACTACTATAGTTCTGAAGGATACTGATATCTCGCAGATATCAACTCATGAAGCATTTTATCGAAGGGAATAGTTGTAATGATCAACCCTCCCCAAATTCCTAGCAAGGACAGCTTATCAGCGTCCAAACCATGCAACAATGACACCCACAGCTCCAGCTGCGACTGTTCCAACCGTGTTTACACTAGCCGCACCATAACCGCCCATCGCCGCACTTTGGAGAATCGCAAAGAGTCCGCGTGCTGGGGTTGAAGCTGTTTGAGCGACGCTTGCTATCGAAGCTGCATAGTGATTGTTAATACTTTATCAAACGCTGGTAATATAGAAAGCAAGTCTTACCAGCTCGTATACCCATTGCACCAAAGCCAAAGAGGGAAAGTAAAGGTCCAATGAATAAGCCTGGAATGAAGAATAAGATCCCATTCACGATATGGAATATTGTTTTGAAAGGATTGTCTCTGGCATAGGATAGAATTTGTCCAACGAAATCGCCAAATTCCTGGTGTAAGACATGGATTATAATATTGGAGGCATTTGCAAAGTTTAATGGAACAGCAGGCGTTGCCATGGTCTGCCAGATAATGAAAGACAATAGATGGTGGTTGACAAAATTGTGGGGAGAGATTTTGTCGATAGATGTAGAAGACAGTGCGTAGGATGAGAAAGAAAGTATTTATTCTAGAAATATTTTGCGAAAAATATACATGTGAGACTTACTGTCACTATCCGTCATGGGACCACATGATACGCATAACAACATGCAAGAGTCGCCTGGATGACTTGACACCCTTCTATGAATAGAAGGATTACCCGACTTAGGTGAAGGTACAGCTGGCTTCTCGATGATAGGGCAAGCTGAATTAAACACGGCGATACTAGGAGCTGTTCTAGAAAAGAGGAATGTGAAGAAATGTAGAAGTGTTAGGAAGGTAGATGTAATTGTCACGGGTTAGACCCGATAGGTATAGGTACCTTAACTTAGACACAGGGGGTGCAGGAATTCGTTGCGCACGGATCTCAACACCAAAACACACCTTCAATTCCTGGTAAACAATCAACTTCAAACAGCCAAAATGGCACCACCACATACACCTACCAAGCTAAAAAAGGTAGTACGCGATACGCCGCGTCGCATACGTTTCTTTGATACCTATGATGCCCATAAGAACGAGCTATCATTGCGTAAAATCTGTCGAAAACGTGGTGTTCGCCTACCAGAATCAACAGCGCGTTTCTGGCTCAAACAACGTGAGCAACAAGGCTCGCAAGCACTGCGTAGAACACGGAGCCAGAGTTCAAAACTGGGCCGTCCAAATACGTACGATTAGAACGAGCTGAAGCCTTTATTCAATCCTTCATATCCTCTACATGACGCGTCCTATAATGCTGTTGTGTGCGAAGCACACCTAGGAATCAAACTACGTACGTTGAAGGGCAATACGAAGCGTTATTTTGGTGGCCAACGCTATAAGAAACGGCGTACCAAAACCATTTCTAAACGGAACCGCGATAAGCGTGTTTTGTACGGCCAAACACACCAAAATAAGACAATTACTGGCCTTTGGCAGTACGTCTACTTCACTGATGAAGCACATTTCAAATCCAAAGACCTAGGGAATAAGAGGGAGTATGAATTCAGCATTCCAGGCCACACACCTGTTGGTTTAGAGCATACCGACGAAAACACGCTTAATGTTACGCTGCATGTGGCCGCGGGAATCACGTACAACCATAGAGGTGTTATTACATTCTACAACGATCCAAAGAGCCCAGAAATCAATCAAAAGGTTGTTCCAAGGCCCCCTAAGCGTACCAAGTATGATAACGATCAAACATATAATAAACGGCTTGCTGATTGGCACGCGGAACACACACATCCAATAGATCCTCAAGCAGATATTCCACCTAAGGGGAACGCAATGACGCAGCGATTTTATGCCAAAGAGGTCCTACCATTGCATCTTGAATATCTGCGTTGGCTTGAGGCCAAATACCAGCGTAAATTCTACTTCCAAGAAGATAACGATCCCTCGCATGGTACTAGGTCAACAAACAACGCGTGCTATAAGGCAAAACTAGCTTCAGGTGTCCAATTGCTGGATCATCCTGCGCAATCACCTTATTTAAATCCTATAGAGGGTATTTGGAATATAATAAAACAGCGATTGCGTGGTAGTAAGTAGAAAACAGTAGATGAATTCAAGCAAGCAATTCTGGCAGAATGGCGTAAAGTAACAATTACACAATTCGCCACCACATCAGGGAGATGCCTAGGCGCTGTAAGGATGTAATAGATGCAAACGGGGATCGAATCAAGTCAGAATTGTGGTAATAAACGTGTTTTTGGTGATATTTGATTGTGTTGAATTTTGACGTTGAGCGTGCGCAACGAATTCCTGCACCCCCGTAAGATGATCTAGCGGCTTAGTCATACTGTACTTTAGTAGAACAGCATATGCTGTCTGAACACTTTCTTTTCTTAAGTTTAAGCTTCATGTACATGTAGCAATATACCTTTCAGCTTCCATCTGAGGTTGTGCCTTGACAGTAATGATCGGTGATGTTAGTAATATGCACTACGACGGATATAAGATGAAAAGGAGGATATACTGGCCATAAGGTATCCAGAGTTCTTTTGGATACCTACGTAAGTGATACCGTGCTGTTTAAATTATAGATACTGTTGTAGCACTTTGATAGAGTCTGTCATGACCATATTGTTGACATCGTCCGTAGGGTACTGTGACTTTCGATGTTTCTTGATGTAGCTTTACAACTAGATTACTGTTGAAGCTGAATATTATATCTTTTTGAAGCCCTGAATAAACGTTATCTCGTGTACCATTCAGATTCTCTGTTATTATAGAAATGACCCCTCGCTCATCGACTAGAGTATCAAAACAGAGCGCTCGCGCTATTGAAGCTGAAGTGTCTTCGTCATTAACGAGAAAGCGTGCTACGTCAGGCTCAAATAGTACTTCAAATGCGCCTACAAAGAAGAATAAGAAGTCAGCCTCTAAAGGGTCCAAAAAGGAAAGCTTAAAAGCGTCAAAAAATACTGAAAATCCGGAGGCTACCAACCAGGCCGCTGCCGAGGCGTTGCTCGACTTTCCTACCCAGCAATCTGTCGTAGAGGAAGACCAACTCTCATTCTCAAGTGGACGAGATGAAGTTGATGATGATGCTGTACTTTTGACTCAACAGTCTGAGTCTCAGCCTAAGCCTGAGCCTGAGCCCCAGCAGCAATCTGGCCGTAGTAAAACACCGCGGAAGTCAGCGACTCAGCAACAGTTAGCTAGCACCGCAGAGAAGCTGGCTGCCGAAGAGGAAGCTGGCAAATTTGTTCAAGTTATAACGGACCGCTGAATTTGCGAAAACTCCCATTGCAAGAATAAAGGCCATGTCTGTTGGCAAAATAAGCGATCTATAACTGCTGCTGACATTGTCGTCAACCACTATCCGTGTAGTGCAGAGATACTAAGGCGCTGGAATAGTGAGATAAAGAAGGGTTTTGCATCAGTCGAGGTGCCGTCGCAGAAAATCATAGTTCAGATGGTTACTTGGAAAGAAGCCCTTGGTCGGAAACGTCAACAAACTGAGGCTTCAGCAACGCCTACAGTAGCTTCCCAGGCGTCTGTTGATTCGGGGGCTTCTAGTCAGATCAAACAGGTGTTGTTAGTATCTCAAATCCGACGGATGGCACCACCTGAAGTACCACCTCCAGTACCTCTCTTCCCTCCCCAAAAGACCCAATTGTCCCACGCCCCTCCTCCCAATTCGAGCCCTCTAAGTGCAGACACAGATCCAGTTGAGTTGCTCGCAGAGTTCTTTGAGTGTTTGAAGCTACAACCTGGTTTTAATACACAGCAACAGGTGAATATATTAGAAGAGACGAAGGTTAAGATGGTGGAAGAGCAGTGGAGCTTAGATTCGTTAAAACCGAGGAAGCCAGATGAGGGAATCTCCCAAATAACTTGGGAGGAATATGGTTTCAAAATAGGGTTACTTGTGCGAATAAGAGCGAAGATATCTGACTTTAAGCGCTTAAGATAATAGATAGATATTCTCTTTACTCTTCTACTTCATCTACAATATATCCATCCTTTCTAAAATGCTCTCGAGCGTGGTTATGGCTATCAACTTGCTCAACTCCAAAGCGAAGAAACATCTCAAAGTCCGTGAATTCTCTTATTAGGCTACGATTCCCCCTAATCCAAGCCTTTAAGTCATGAAAAGTCGCCTCAATTGGGTTAAAATCTGGCGAATAAGGCGGTAGATACTCAATTAAAACACCATAACGGGCGCAAAGCTCTCGTAGTGCTGCGGATCGGTGGATAGAGACGTTATCGAGTATCAAAATCGATCGTGGGCCTGGGTATGCTGAGCAAAATGGAAGCACTCCGTCAGCTACGAACTCGAGGAATAACTCGCTTGTAAAGCTACCTTGGAAGATCTTATACCCTAAATATCCGTTAGCTGTTAAAGCTGGTAAGATAGACATCTCTCCGATCGCTTAATAGGGCGAGTATTTTCGCATTCTACTCCGATAGGTGACCAGCCGTATTTTCTATCTCCAGTACGCTCATTAGCCGCTGACTCATCAAGAAACACCAACTGCTCAGTAGTCCAGGTATTCGATCTTCCAACCCAAGCTCTACGGAGTGGCTGACTTCTCTCGGAGGCTCGATTTCTTACTGCTTTTCGAGACTAACGAGCCCTCTGTAGCGCTCGATAGACACTAGATGTTGAGATAAACACGTCAAACTCGTCGAAAAGGAATACTTGCATCTCATCAAGGAACGCTGCAGGCTGATCATCTAGATACTCTTAAAGTCTCTACTAAACTCTTAAAGTCTCTACTAAACTCTTAAAGTCTCTACTAAACTCTTAAAGTCTCTACTAAACTCTTAAAGTCTCT
>MU006094.1:1127418-1329973 GCA_010093705.1 Patellaria atrata CBS 101060
TAAAGTCTCTACTAAACTCTTAAAGTCTCTACTAAACTCTTAAAGTCTCTACTAAACTCTTAAAGTCTCTACTAAACTCTTAAAGTCTCTACTAATAAGTCGACTGTAGGGAACAAGATCTGAGTCTACGTACTCGCTCTTGATGCTCTGTAAGGGACCTTGGACGGCCATTTTTCACAGATGCCGGAGCATACGGCGCTCCAAAAATATCAAAATTTAACTTCAATTTGTAGATAGTCGTTTTGGATATATTGAGCGCTAGAGCAATAGCCGGAACGGGCTGGTTGTCATCAAATCGCGCCCTGATACGCTGAATTACGCTCTCCGGAAGCCTCCGACCCATCTTTACTGCGACCGAAGCATCAACAACAACCAGCTATAAGTTAAAAAAGAGAACAACACCATAGAAAGCTGGGCTAGGCAGTCAAAGCGATATAATATTCAAGTTTAACAGTAATCTGGTTGTAAAGCCACATCAAGAAACATAAAAATGCGATGATTCTGGCGGGGGTGTTGTGTGCGATGATGTGGTGTAGCCAAGAGTTCACGATGTTTCGAAAGTCACAGTATCATCAGCCTCTGGCTTTTTCAAGATTGTATTCAACAAACTCTGTTCCAGTCTTCATATCCTTCGGCAACTTCGTTGTTCTTCGTGATTTCGATCAAACGCAATTGGAGCTACCTTTGACCTAAGCATATCGCTCACCTTTGCTGTCTTTGCCGTTGGTATTCTTCGTTCTTCGTGCTATTTCCTCAATATTTACTGACGGGGATTCAAACTGGATATGTAGAAGATGGTAAGGTTACGATCTCTTTGTACGTTTCCATCTCTCCACAGCAGAGTCTGGGACGCCTTTAGATTTAGGCGTACGGAGCCAAAAATTTTATAGTCGGCGGAGTTGGAGCAGGTTCGAAGAGAGCGCAACCTGCAAAACAAATAAAAGGACATAATATCTTGTAAATATTCACGATGACCTCCCTGAAAATTAGAGAAACTGGAAGAGTTGACGGTTGGTGTGAGTATGAACTTGTTCTACTAGTTCTAACATTATTTGCATCTCAGCATGTTCGAACCTATCTCATTCAACATGATATCCCTCTTTATAGAAGAGGGATTCCGCTTGTGAGTTTGTGGAGAATTTGAAAAGGGTTTTCCAGGTGTGAGGGTGTTCCATGATGCTTTTATTGCAGGCGCTTAGTTTATCACTCACTAGTTCCTTCGGGTGCGGTTCCGAAACGTTTGAACTGAATGCGAGCTAAATTCTTCAGGTGGCTGAAGCCAGAGTCTGGGGATCGGAACGCACCCTCAAGCTGAGTCTTTTCCCAACTGAAAAAGACGTAACCAAGAAGACTCTAGAGGATGGGTTTTGAAGGCGCCTGACGCGAAGAATCGGACTTTTTGAGCGCAATACAGTATTCTCTCCAATTTCTGGTCCGGGGAAGAGATGTGATAAGTAATTGTTCCTTCGCATAACGGAGTCACATTTTCTTAGCCTACCAGAACGAGATTGTATTAGCGTGATATTTTCCCAACGCCCTTGAACTTCGCCCCCAAAGATCCGGGGTGCTAAAGTTGGAGGCTTGAAGGTAAAATGGCGAAAGCCATCACCCCGATGATGGCTCTTCTGCTGTCTTCTGGACCGCTAGAGTTTAATATCCGTTCCTCCTTCCACTCACTCCCCTTGAACACCACCTGCTCTCCGACTGTCAATCGTCATACTCGTTCTCTACGCGTTCGCGATTGCTTAGTCTTAGCTATATCCTCCTCTTCAAGACCGTAATTCGCGTCAACTGCGATTCCCTTGGTACGAGATTGACATGAAACTTTCAATTCGCAATGGTTTGCACGGCCTACAGACGAATTGGTCTGAATGGTGGAAGCCTCTCCGCGTATCAGACTTCGTACCAGAATGTGGTGTATGTCGATGAACCATTTGAGACCTACCAACTTTCGCTCACAATCTATCAGCGACGATGTATCGGACCGGGTAATGAACTGGCGAGCATAGTCACGGCATGCAAGTTCGACAGTTACATCAGGGAGCTCAAGTTATGTATTCATGCCTCGTGTTACTCGGAACGCCTACTGTTCAATTCTCTCCATTACATTGATCAGGTCTGCGAAAGTTAGTGTGGAGGAACATTCCTTATCTTTTGGCAGAACTTCCTAACCCGCCCAACAGATAAAGGCGACATAATAGACCTAGCAAATGAATGGCACCAGATTGCGGGAGCAATCGAGCAGGAGCTTCGTGTGGAGCGTCGCCAGGCCTCAGTTTCGAATGACATATACACACCTTCTGCCGACACCAACACGGCGAATACCTACACTCGCAGCAGTAGCATCACTTCTACCACATCAACGATCCCCGCCTCTGTGTTCGCTACCCCAACATTGACTAGCTCAGGTGTCACTTCGGAAACTTCTTCTCCCGGCGGCGGTGGAGGTCTTAGCAGTGGTGCCAAAGTCGGGATAGGTCTAGGTGTGCCGCTAGGTGTTATCATAATTGCCGCGTGCGCGTGGGCTGGATGGTATTTCGGGAATAAGAATAGGAAGAGGAAATCGAGTCAAATATCGCATCCCCCGCCCGGTATGGAACAGAAGTACAAGTATCAACAACCACTGCCGCAACAGGGACCGCATGAGCTTCCGGACTCGCAATTTAGAGGCTCAGAATTGGTGACAGGTGTCAATTTTCCAGAGCTCCCATCACCACCAAGGCCAACGCAATCGCATTGGAGAGCGCCGTAAAAGTCTCCTGGGAAGGACCTCTGACAAAAGGGCGAGAATGGCGTACAGTGCAGACCATCCCAAAGAGAATAAAGGACAGAAAAACAACTCGAAGGATGTGAGCGGGGTGCTATGGCTGTCCAAATAGATTGATGTGAGCAGTCCCGCCTCAATAGGGCTGTATACGGAATCCATCCGTATATTCTTAACGACTGGAGTGGGCAGAAGCACATATACAACCATTCGGTCGATTCTGCTCGTGAATTCGAGATAATAAACGGGATAGTTTTATCTTCAAAAGTTTCGAGCAGAGACCGAGCAGATATTGAATTCTGGTAATTTGACCCCTTAATGAATTGCGGAGGATCGGTCAAGCATGGTTGGATATACTGTAAGCATTTACTAACATCGATCCTATTTACGGTAGGGGTGTGGGAATAAACACTTGATATCAGTTAGCTATAATCAAGCATTGACAATGTGGATACAGGTACTTAGCAAAGGCGGAAAGCCACTCATGTTGCATATTTTACCAGTACGCGAGCAAATATGGCTATTATACAGAGAATAGACGGGGGAAATAAATGTGAGAAACCAATGACGTTGCTAGTGCGATGCGTAATTTCCATAAATGGAAGTGGTTTCATTTACGTCCGAACCTTAATCAAACGCCATCTTTCCCCCAACATAGAACCATCTTGACGTCCTGACAACTTCCTCAGGAACCCCTAGTCACAGCCTGCGGATACTGTATTATCCTTTTCGACTCTTTGAAGATGAAAACAAGGAGG
Organism: Patellaria atrata CBS 101060; assembly: GCA_010093705.1. Classification (NCBI taxonomy): domain Eukaryota; kingdom Fungi; phylum Ascomycota; class Dothideomycetes; order Patellariales; family Patellariaceae; genus Patellaria; species Patellaria atrata. The sequence continues at coordinate 1,130,941 of MU006094.1, forward strand.
TTGTGCAATGTTAGGAATGTGTTCTGCTTTCTAAACCTGACTAACAAGTAATTGGCAGTGTGACGACGTGTGTGCAAGCTCAATATCTCGGTTGATAGATCGATCACGGTGATATGGATTCGACATGGGCCTCTTATGATGTGCCGTATATGAAGAGGTCAAGATGAATATCCACGGAATGTCCTCCGGTGTTCGCTATCGCTATGCCCAGCGGAAACCCCACCCAAGGAGTTCGAGCTTTAAGCGTCGCTAAACACGTTTTCGGAAGAGCTTGGAGATTGAAAACCAACGCCTCGGAAGTTTAAGAGATCCACCGTAGGGCTAATTTGATGCAGTTGTACTGATATACTCATCGGCACAATGCCGGTAATACGAGTATTAATAACTTATCCGGGAACCGCTCCTATGGAAACCCCTTCCTATACAGCCCCAACCAACGACGATGTCAACGAATGACACCCGTGAAACCGTTCGGCATATTTCCGTTGGCTGTGCTTATGCTGGAATCTACGTATCGATCTTTCCTGACGTAGAATGGCGTCGTGGGGGAGGTCTGCCCTAAAACTGGGCAAGGGAGAACGGCTGACACTATTGTAAATATCTAAGTCAACAGCCTTTTCTGCACTCATGATGCTATTTCTTAACTGTCCATCACACTGTCCGTGAATATCCCGAATATCTACTAGGTGTTAGACGTCTATATTCGAAGCCTACTCAACGGCCATTCTCTATACCTCAAAGACAACATACGCGTCCCTTTGTTCCACGGAATAGCGTCATCAGTAACTACTGGGGGCCGACTCTCTATGTGCATACACGTCTTTCAAGTTGACAGAGTCGTTTATAGATTATATTAGGGCTTTTTCTCTTTCTACCGGATGTGATTAGAGAAACCCTTACGCAGTCTCTATGACCGGAGAATCGAATACCGACATTACTATGCTACTGCCAAACTAATTGCATCTATACTCAAAGTTAGTAGCTGTGGCGATTACTTCCTTAATCAAGAGAGACGGAGCCTTATCTAGACAAATTCTTCAGCATAGTGTTTAATTGATGTTTTTCAGATATCAGGCTCACGCGTCATCTTTCTTATTCAGACCAACCTATGGAATACAGGATTGTCGATATCGCACGACCCATCTGGACTGTAAGACTTTCCATTGTGTGTGAGAACCTCGTACCTTCTACTTCATGTTCTCCTCCCATTCTCCTCTTCAATTACGATTCATCCGTAAAGTAACGTATTTCCGCTAGTGGGGGAAGGAGAGACTCTTCCTGAGGTCTTGTCATTGCGCGCCGTCTAAACAGTTACTATCGATATCGGGTTTCCCAGGTCTTAGTGAGGCACTTTCTGATCATACTCACTGTCAGGTGAGACATTCATGATTTTTGTCACTACACAATGTTTACATTACTTCCATCTCCACGTAACCCAATAAAAGAACTAATTAAGACAGTCATGAGATTCCTATGTGCACATGAAGGACTTAGTGACTCTCTGCCAAGGAACCTTGCGAGGTCTACTTAAATCGTCCATGCGTGCGTCCAACTTCCTAATCTTTCTCTAACCTCCACCAACCTCGTTGATAGTAAAATCAGTACAATACCAAGTTCCTATCATATATACCATGGCTCTAGGGAAACTGGGACGTTGGGGTATCATCCCCAGCGCGATTCTTATACTCTTTATTCTCGTCCTTCAGTCATCCAAATATCTTGTTCGTCTGCAAGATCACACCGTCGACGATTCGGTTTCTAGAGAATTGGACGCTATCATTAGGGACCCTGACCCTGCGAATCTGCACAAGGAAGCTTTCCGTGGCGTCGGCCTTCTGCGGGTCCCTTATAAGGGAGTGCCATCTTCCCTCAATACCGAAGTTAACTCATGGACCTCCTCTATCAACAACTTGACGACAACGAAAACGGTTCTGCATACTAGAGATCCACTTCCACTTCCCAAACCGGCTAGCGATGAATTGTGGGCCAAGTTCCAGCGTAAAGGTTGTTCCGTTATCCGTTTTATGGACATGAGTCTCGAAGAAGCTCAAGCGAATGCTCAGTCGGGAACTGCTCAGAGCCCCTGGACTAACACAGATGCCTTAGACAATTGGGGATGGGAGGGTCGCCCTTACTTCCCCGCACCATTGAAGTTCGGTGCTGGTGATTCAAATTCATACCTGCATATCCAATCTGCAATTGAGTCCTTAGACCTGGATGCTACGGAAGCGAAAGATGCACAGGCTTCCAAGAACTGGTTGAGGAGGTTAGTTCATAACAAGGTCAAGACTGTGGATCGAGTTGAGTATCCGGTACGTAATTCATTGATCTACGTTCGAAGTCTCAATAGTGTAACGCCTGAACTTTCTCAAACCGCCACTCCCAATGCATTCTCAAATCCCTGAATGCGCTACGCTAAAACTCTCACTCGCCCCCAATACTGAAGCTAATTTGTCTTATAGGCTACCACTGGCTATTTCATCAACATCTATAACACCGCCCAGGGCGCTATCTATGCTCTGTCTAACTACTCTCCCGCTTTTATGAAGGGTATGGATCCAGACCTCGCCGAAGCGCCCATTATCAAGCTTAAACAATGGTCCGATGTTACTTTCCTGACCTACTCCCTTATGGCCAAGGCACAAAACAATCCAGTTAACAAACTCCGCCATATTTTCCGCCATAACATTGCCACCCTCGAGACCCGCGAGACAATCCGTCGTGCCTTGGAGCAGGAGTATCAAGTCAGCCAACCTAGTGCTTGGCCGGGTCAGAAGTTCAACGGGGAACACGTAGAGGCCTTCAATGCCATGATGGGTACGCCGCATGGGTCTGCCGCTGCATTCGTCGCTGCACAGCACAAGCAACAGCTTGGTCTCAAGAGAGTCAATGAGGTTACGATCTTCAGGGATAGTAGCGAGAACAGGGGCTGGCATCTTGTCTTTACTTTTGAGGACTTTGGTAAGTATTTCCTCTACACATTCTTTCCTCTTCCTATCAACATGTCTCCTTTCATCCTTTTTTGCGTTCTTAACTAGAATCTTACTGACTCTCTTCAAGGTACATAAACATATTCATGTCTCTTCGGTCTTCTAGGGAGAGTTGAATTGAAGAACATTCTCTCATGTTCTATCTCATCAGATATCCTTTACTTAGAGTCCCTCGGCCTGGTGTTGTATTATTTGTATCCAAATCGGTAGCACTACGGGTGGAGTTGTGGAGTTTCGAGTGGTCTCAGCATTGTGCGATGATAGTAGGGTTTGTTATTCTGTTAATGGGGTCCGGGTTGCGATAACTATCTTGTCCATATGCGCCCCTGAATAGTAAAATCATAAAACAATAACGATATGATGATGCTGATATTCTAAGTGTTTCCGGTGATGTCATACAAAGGATCTCCTAACAAAGTTTTATCAAGGAAAAAACAGATCAATGTTCTCATAGTGTTGTTGAACCACAACCCATCGCCTCATTTTCGAAGAATTTTGGCGAGATATTGTCGTGGACCGCTCTCCTCTATCGCCGCGACCTTCGATAATTGATGCAGTTTAGTCAAGAATCCAGAACACATTTATGAAGAGGGATATACTAGTTTAGAAATATTTGCGCCGACCAGATCCTCGGGATTCCAAATTCAAAAATACACGGATTGGAAACATCAGACCAATAGGCTGGCATAGTGAGTTACTAAGAGCAAGATGTGGATTTCTGAAGTATGTTTATGTTCAAAGCAAGTAATAACTTATTAGAAACTATTCCGTTTCGCAGCATAAACGATCATCGCAACGAAGAAAAGCGGGCTCCGAATAATAATACCCATTAAGGAGTGTCTAAGCTAAGTCATATCTAAAGTCACAATATCGTACGCGCCTACCAAAATGCAAGAATCCCAAACACCTCTATGATGCAAACCAACCGCCTCCATGCCAAACAATGTCCTAAGTCAAAAAGAATGTCAAACCGCGCTATGCTGCCAAAGTATCTACCCATCCGTCAACAACCTTAGTTGCGATAAGAACCCTCGCCAACGGGGAAGCACTGCACGTTGTCCAACGTGTTAGGGATAGCCTGCGTATGATCGCCGTCCAAGTCGACAAAACCAACGTTACCATCATACTTGAACACGTTCTCGTTGATGTCCTGGAAGTAGCAGTCCGCAACTCCCGCGTTGAGGGCACCGGACGAAGCGACAGCCAACCCGTTGACGAGGATGGGGGAGACATTGGCGCCGCGGAGGACGGCGGGGAGGACGCGCTTGTCGCCGTCGATGGGAATGTCGGCGACGTCGTTCAGGCCGAGAATATCGTTGGAGAGGTTGATGGAGACAATATCCGAGTCTTGACGCTTGGTGCGAGTGTAGGATGTGCTCCAGCACTCGGCGTATGCGGCGGCGCCGCTGAGGTCGACGGGGATGCATTGGCCGGCGACGTTGTCGAGGTCGGCGGATTGGCCGTTAGAGAGGAGGCCGACGAGGATGCCGGCGCTATTGGTGATGGCGCAGGTGACGCCGTCGATGCCGCCCGTGTTGAAGGACGCGAAGCAACCTTGGAAGTTGTTGTTCTGGGTCAGCTCGAAGCCGGTGTTGGCCCAGCCGTCGTTGATCAGGACTGGGCCGCCGTTGACGGTGAGGGGGGTGTTGTTGACGTTGTCATTAGGGGCGTTGGCGCCGGTGAGGTCGTTGGAGAGGTTGATGGCAACTGGAGCACCGTCGACGGGGGCCTGACGGCGGAAAGCGGCGCGCCTGGAGGGAGCGGCGGAGACGGTGGAGCCCATGAGGAGGGCGGAGACGGTTGCGAGAGCCAGGGTGGAATGCATTTTGGATAGATTTTCTAGTATTTTCTGATATAAATCAAGGAAATAACAAAGGAAATACAAAGGAAAAAAAGGAAAAAAAGAAGAAATTGATAGCTTGTTGGTTTGTTGTGTTGTTGTTTGGTGATGATGGAAAAAGATACTTTAGTACGATGAGAGAGTGGACTTTATACCTTTTCGTCGACCATAACGTCGCATACAGTTTCTGATCACCACGGTACTCAGCCATGAGGGAGTAATATCGTGTCTTAGGCGAGTAGCACCTTACTCAGGTCGTCTGTTGTGCTAGCTGAGAATCGGAGTAATCATCCCGACTCATTGATTCCATTGTCCTCGAGTGAGACGAGTTGCTGATTGGTCCCGTTGCATCTCGAAGCAGTCAGCATAGGCCTAAGTGCTCAACTTTGTCAGCAAAAAAGTGAATATGCAGTTAGAGTCGTAGTGAGGTCTTTGATCTTGGTGGAGGCCTTGCTCGGAGTTCGGGTGGCTCAGTAGGAACTTTACAAGTGTGGAGGTGGCGGAGTGGAAATCAACTCCATATGGCCAACCTAAGGACTCTTGGCAGTTAGAAATCAACCTAATTATAGAATATGCTTATAAGCTAACTTTAAGCTTAATCACAGCTCTGGAATCCTTAATCTTACGACTGCAACGTTTGTAGTACTGTAGTTGGACCCCAAAGCCACTCGACTGTCTCTGCGTAGTAGCTGAAGCTTCAACTCTGGTCGGATTACTGCGGATCAATCCGAACTGAGGGAGGACTATATGACCATTCTTGGTACTGTCTCAGCCTGGGAGCTTTCTTACTCAAAATTCTCTGCTCTGGATGTTAAGGCTAGCCAGTGCTACGGAATGCTGCAAATGCTGTTCATCAATGCTGCCGGTTTCTCTTTAAGATCTCTTTGGAGAAAGATTATATGCGAGACTGCGGGTGTACTCAGTAAGGGTTACTTAAGGTATGGAATGTGTTATTCGGATATCGGCGGTAATGACCTTCTTTCATGCTAGATTGACACGAGATGAAAGAATAGCTCCACCACTTTGAATTCTCTAGAACAAACTTCCAAGGATCTCGTGTTCCCGAACCATGAAAACCGATACCAACGTATCTGTTCTGAAAGGATATGTTCGACAAATGAGCCGCCGCTATGAAAACGGCGCCCAGATGTATGGCTTACTGTGCCTCCACTTCATCGTGACCTATAGATAGTCTGGAACTTATTTTTACTTTGTGGTTGCACGTTTTCAACGTGCTAATGGGGCACATACTTTATCTTTTTGATCACCGGATATATCTCCTTATGCAATATGCTGATTGGCCCCCTGTAACGGAGTCAACCCGTATCAATTTTTGAGTAAGAATCCTTTACTCTCAGCAGGCAGCCAGAGCGTGCTTCGAAGATAAAGCTTGCAGTGCACCCGGGGTGACCTAGGAATCCCCATTATCCTCGACGTGTTAGGTTCACAACACCAATCACACTGCAGTTACTCGGAGTTGAGACTTTGTCCGGGGGGAACGTTTTGAAACTTGACGACAGCTGGCGTCGGTTTCATGAATGGATCTGGGTTCTACCCAAAGCAACATACCTATTCTGACGAAAGATAATTCGTTGGAGAGCCAAGTCATTTCTACGATAACGGAAACGAAATTGAGAGCACCCATCGTTTCTTCGTCCGAGTAGTCCGTAAGCCCTTCCCACACGTTTAGCTGCCATTCGTGTCTAATGCCGTCGCTAGCCTCTTCAAATGTTCTGAACCATTAACCCGAGGAAGATGCAGTCATCAGTGCCGCGAATTCCTGACATTCTCTTCACGTCTCTGATTGAGAGGATGTCCTCGTGTAATGAAGAATAACCTTTGCATACCTACCGCTTTCCCTTATAGAAACCGAAATGACCTAGATATCGAGTTATTCCATTGCTTCCGCTGTCATGGAGAGACTTCCGGCAAAGTAGAAATAGACAAAGTAAACTGAAGAAGAGAAAAGAACGTTTCCAAAAGCAAAAGTTTGGTTTTCGGTGCAGACTGTTACATTAGACTCATGCTCAACGCACCATTACTGCAAGTGCGAACCCGCATGTCGTCATCTCTCATTTATCATCAGTTGCTGCTCTACTTACATGTCTATGCATAGGTTCACCAATATTTCAACCGGACTTGATTGCTAACATACGCATAGGCGATAAATATGGCGTAGGATTAAGCATCCAAGTTGAGGTTTTCTAATAGCGCCTCAATCTTTCCCAGCAGAATCCGGTAATTCATTGCGTCTTCAGCGAACTCATCGTCAACAATGTCGCCGTCGATGGTACGGATGACGCCTTGAAAGTCGTCTGTAATTTGTAGACCGTTTGTTCTGGATGTTTGCCCGTTAGTAGTCGGTAAGCTAGACAAGACATCAACGCCTCCGTCATCCGTAATCTTCAGGTTGGATATATCTACAGGTTCATCGGAAGAGGAGGTAGCAAAGTTAGGATTGGCAGGGTTGAATTCCTCATCCATCATCTCGTCAAGACCAGCATCTTCAAAGCGGAGCCGAAAGCGTTCAGAGAGGTAATAGCGAATACTACTCACAGTTAGAACCGTAGTCAGCTAAACAAATATCTGATAAAATATTTGGACCTACTCGTCAATCAGCTCAACTGTGTCAGTCTCTTGTCGATGCTTGATGCGATTCGCACTCTCCCTGACTAGTTTCGCAAACTCTTCTTCATCAATATATCGTTCTAGTCGGTATGCGAGATATCTGGCACCAAATTCTTCTAATCGGTGCACTCTGGTATCCCATCCTGCTCGTACCACGTCATAAATATCGATAATCTCCTCTATTCCGGTCTCTCCTCTCGGATTCTCTGCTTCTACAACTGATGCACTACCATTACCTAAGGTAGAGATGATCACGGCAGCCTTCTGTTTCAGTTTCTCAATAAAAAGTAGATCCGCGGCGAAGAGAACGTCAATAGCTATATCTAGAGGAAATTCTGCTTTCTCCGTGTATAGAAAATTTAGAATAACCTCTAGAACCTCTGGTGAACAATCAACAGGAATGATCTGTAAGTGGTCCGTTTCTTGAGCTTCTCTAAATCCAGACGAGAACATGGTAAGAAAGAACTCGGAACGCAACAGCATTGCGCGATGTACCGGGAACAAAACCGATTTCCTCGGTTTCCTTAACCTTGAGGGGGTTTGCAACTTAGCCATAGGTCCGATTGGAATACCATTGAGTGGCCCAAGAGTGTTCCTGACTACTGGCTGCGTAGCCAGGGTCTTTTTCTCATCTTCCTCTACTATATCTTCATCGGCCCGCAAGAGGACGTCGGAAAATATTGCATTCTTTCTATCCCAACGCACACTGTTCACTTTATCCGAGTCTATATCAACCTTATGTTTTAAAATGTTGGTTCTATACCAATTTTCAAGCTGACCTCTACCGCGGTTTACCTCCTCTGTACGCCGCTGACGGCTGAGTCTACGATCACCACCTTCTAGAATATTTTCGAACAATCTTTCAGTCTCCAATTGCCTACTCAATCGATCTATTCCAGTGAGTATTTCTTGTTCTTCCTCACCATCACCAAGATCCACTGACACTTCGCCTAGGTATAGATGTCGAATCGCCACCCGAAACGACTCAGCCGGTAATGTATTTGGTAATCTCCAAGTATTTATTCCTGGTGCTGCCGCTAGTTTCTTTGCGAAATACGGTGACCTCGCTGAAAGTATGAATTTATGTAAATTGAAGGATTCATGGGCGGTGACGATGGATATGTCGGATGTCTTAGGATGTTCTAGAGACAATAAGGATGTAATATGAGCTGCAAGAGGTTGTAGAGGGTCGGTGGACTTCGAATAGTCGTACGAGAGTAGGAGGTTACGGATACGATCGTTCAAAGCATTGTAAAGACAACGTTCTCCTTGGAAGGTATCACGTTCACAAAGCGCACCAGCCTCTAAAAGGAGCTGTACTACTTCATAATGCCCACAAAGACTAGCCTTGCATGTAGAACAGTCAGCGCATCCTTTCGTATCGCCAATGCGAGGACCGTTGTGTCGTATCGTCTGGTGTCACTGAGCACGGTTTAACGAAAGAGGACCTACCAAGATAAGCGGCGTGTAATCAAATTTGTCCCTAGCATTAATATTCACACCTTCAGTAATCTTCTCCTGGCAGGTTTTGAGATCTCCCTTTCTACAAGCGTGACAAAATTCCGCGAAACTGGGACTGAGATCTAAGGGGTTATCATCCTTGAGTTTACCAGCAGCAATGTCTTGCTTTTCAGCATGTAAGGCCTCTTCGATGTCGTATTTTTTGAAAACCATTATGATAGGAACAGTGAATAAAAGGAATTGAAAGGTAGAGTGGAAAGAAGTAAACGGAGTGGCAATTATTCAATATTTGATGTAGGAGTTATCGGAAATAAATATCTTATCTAATCGTGATGTGGCTTTGAGGGTCTAAACCAAGGATGGTGTAGCGTTGGTTGGCTGTGTTGCCCTGGACAACGTCTGCAAATCAACACAACTTTAACCGCTGGTACTGTACCTTGCTTACTTGAACCTACAACATTACACCTACGTACACTTTTCTCGCAACCTTTACTATGCGCAAATAATAGTAATTGACTAACACAGATACTTCTCTACATATACAAAGATGACAGACGAAGATAAGTACGAAGTTCTGGAAAAGATTGGTGGGTGTTCCTCTCATCCCATTCAGAGTAACAATTACTAATTGGGTGTAGGACATGGTTCCTTTGGTATCATACGCAAAGTACGAAGAAAGTCGGATGGCTACGTAAGATCCAGTCCCAAACAATTGCTTCCCCATCCTAACATCATGTTCAGATATTATGCCGCAAAGAGATTAGTTATGTCCGAATGTCGCAAAAGGAACGTGAACAATTGCACGCCGAATTATCTATTCTCAAAGAGCTCCGCCACCCAAACATTGTTGCATACTACGAGCGCGAACACTTAAAAGCATCACAAGATTTGCATCTCTATATGGAATACTGCGGGAATGGTGATCTTGGTCAACTGATCAAGAATCTCAAAGTTAAAAATCAATATGCAGAGGAAGCTTTCGTCTGGAATGTGTTTTCCCAGCTGGTGACCGCACTGTACAGATGTCATTATGGCGAGAATGCTCCAGAGCCTGGTGCTAGGATTATGGGGTTGGGCAACAATGCGAAGCCTTCCAAGAAAAATGTCAATTACATGATCCTTCATAGGGATCTTAAACCTGAGAATGGTCAGTATTCACCAGACGCCCGAAGACTGACCCTTGATTCTAATGCTCCTTTTAGTGTTTCTAGGCGAGGACAATTCAGTCAAACTTGGTGACTTTGGTCTTTCCAAGATTCTAGCATCCCACGATTTCGCTTCAACATACGTTGGTACACCATTTTATATGTCCCCAGAAATTTGTCAAGCAGAACGATACACTCTCCAATCAGATATATGGTCGCTTGGATGCATCATTTATGAACTTTGCGTGAAGGAACCGCCCTTCAATGCACGGACCCACCTAGAGCTAGTTCAGAAGATTCGAGCTGGCAGGGTGGATCGCAAACTTCCATCCTGCTACTCACAGGAGCTTCAGAAGGTCGTCGATAGTTGCCTTAAAGTCGATTCACGCTCTCGTCCAGACACTGCGCAACTGCTCAACCTACCAATCGTCAAGCTCATGCGGAAAGAGGAAGAAGTTGTTCGTCTTGGCCAGAAGTTGAAGAAGGACCAGGAAGTTGCAGAGACCATGATACGAGAGGCGAATGAAAAAGTAGGGAGGTTTGAGACAGAGAAAGAGATGATCCGTGAACAGGTCACTAAGGAGATAGATGCAATGCTTCGACGTGAGTGGGAGGTCAAAGCACGATTGGAAATCGACCGTCAAGTCTCAGCGGAGGTCGAACGCCTTCGAAAGATGTTTGATACAGAGCTGAGCAAACGTTTGGCGGAAGAGACCGAGAAGATCAAAGCATCAATGGCTACCGAGCCCGAACAGCCAGAAAGGTCATCAACCCCCACCCATGACTATCTACATCCTGGAGCATCTACGAGCACATCTGGAGAACCATCAGATTGCCCGTCCACTACAGATCTTAGCGAACTATCTTTAGATTCCCCCGTGATACGACAAGCAAAGCCTCCTAAGAGGAGTACACGTACACCGTTTGCTCGTGCGCAGACTATGTTTGCCGCACAAGTTGCCCCTTCGCCGATGGACGTACATATGTCCTCACCTTCGCCTGTTTCAAAGTCTATCGCAGGACTATCGCTCTCACCGAGACGTCATGAGGGTGAACGAGGTGAAACTTCGTCAGATCTGTTTCAACAGCCACCACCTCGCTTGGCGGCTAGAAACATATTCGCAGCTGCAAATGCACCAGAAAGAAAATGGGAACCAACGAATGCTTCCGATGTAGATGGCCTGGATGCCGATGTTGAGGACGACGATGATGATATTTTACCTGCCCTACCAAGTCCCACACGCATAAAGATGGAAAATGACCCCTTTAAGGTGCTTGCTACTACTAGGCCAGGATTCTCAAGACAAAAGACACTTCCTCAGCGCCTTGGGAGTACCCCTCACCTTTTCGCTCCATCCAGCCAGCAAGTCGCAGCACCTAGGATGAAACAACAGAGCGTGGTCCCTGTGGTAAGTCCCGGAAGGCGGAAAAATAAGACGTTGGGTCCAGTTGAGGCGACAAGCCCAACTCGCAAAGAGCTACTGAAACCCAGACAGGGAAATGCTTTCAAGAGCAAAGTTGGCATGTTAGATAAAGATCCAATGCTCCGGGCTGCTATGCGAAACAACCAAGTCCAAGGCCGGACGTTAATTGAGTTGGCGCAAGCACGTACAGCATCTTCAATTTCTCAGGACCATGTTGATAGTGACACAGAGAAAAAGAGCTTCGGCAGTGTCGGAAAGGAGATCGGGTTCGCAGCGAACGTTGCGACATGGGATCCAGAGACAGATGAGATGCCGAGTCCCTTCTTAAAGAGGACGAGAGATATGAGGACAATCGTGAGATGATTACTACAGTAATACTTGGCTATATGTGTTATGGATTGGATGTTTTGGCACGACCGCCTTCCCTATGTTGCGGGTTTGTACGGCACGTTAGGCGTTTTGGTGTTGGAAAAAGGGCTTTGGAGGCCGTACTGGTATATGGAGCGCCCTTCCATGACTATAAATGTATATATGGTACGAAAATTAAGAATTCATCAATTAGTTGTATTTTGGTTCGCCGTACTGTACTCTGCTCAGCCCTATTACGGTGGAACTTCAATATTCCCGTACGCGCACGGGCCAATGTATTTTCTAGCACAAGCAAACAAACGGAACCTGTACGGTCAACATCAACAACCCATACGCTACCTTGAGTACACAACCCCCATTACCTTTCACCCACCAAATTCCTTTAGTGTTAAATACTTTTATACCCTTCATAATGAATCACTCCTTTAGAGGGGGCATGCAGGTTCATGCAGTACCTGAGAATGAACGCGCATATGATTCAACAGGAAAACAGCTACCATGGGCTATTGAATACGCTGAGTATGGTTTTCACTTATATTGTTAACTTGCTACTGTCTCCTCAGCAATCTTCTACTTTAGCCCCACTCTGTGCGACTGCTGTTTGCTCCTCCGTTTTCTTTCACAGCAGTCTGTTCTTTCCTCCCTTCACCAACTTCTTCTGTCACCATCGTCCTCAAAAATTACCAAAAATATGAACGGAAACACAAAGTTCGAAATTACAATCAGAGACTCGGATTTTCTAGCTATGGCTGACATGCCTGGCTTTACTAGTGATCCAAATCCTCGTCGAGTCCCCCGCGAGACCGGTTCCTTCGGTAGACCTACGAGGAAACCGCGATCGATGTCACGAAGCAAGACGGGTACGCCAGCAAGAGGAAGTAAAGAAGATCTAGCAAAACTCGAGCACCAGAGGGTCATAGATGACATAATCACGGCTTCAAAAGCTGACCTTGCGAAGGAAAATGCGCGGAAACAGACGACAGCAATTGCACCAGCTCCGCTTGGTGAAAGTACGAATGCCGTAAACGCATTACTCCCTACACAGACAGCACCTGTGGGAGAACCTGTTGAAGTTATACTATATGGATTCGGATCAGAAGCACAATGGGCCGCTATCGCATTCTACGAGCGTGTTTCTGGAGGGGTTATTCTCGAAGACTACGATCGCGAACCTCCGTCAGCACGATACGACATGTCATTGAGTCTAGGCCGACAAGCTGCACAACGATCTCTCTCCCAGGCTGCACTGCGTAAAAAGAATGCATACATGGGAGGTGACCACTGGATTAAAGTAACCTTCGACAGCGCCCTAGCAGCAGATCAAGCATGCTACTGCTCACCACATCGCATCGAACATTACCTTGTCACTGCCGAACGCTATCGTGGTAAAGGACCAGAACGAGATACAGTTGTCTTTGCCTCAATGGGTCAAGCGAATGGAGCAAGCTTGACTGGATCACCGTCCCGGGTCTCATCTACCACACTTCAAGCTGGTACCTCACCCACATCATCCGCAACGGCTTCCTCGGCGACCGCCACGGTCACAGCAACCTCTTCAGCAACATACGCTGCGGCGACTCACCCTCAACAACGCCGACCATTCGGTCATTCCACCCTTCCCGACGACCACCCGCTCAATCAACTTTCTACTCCTGGCGCTCCCGCACTCTCCACCACCGGCAAGAAAGCTCGCCCAGATATGCATTCAGCATCGTTAGTTCAACCCCCACCACTCAAGGTTCGAGGTGCAAAGCGCGCCGTTCTCCTTCCCGCCGACCAAGCCCTTCTTCCCGTTGCACCTCGCTGGCAACAGACAATTAAGAATATCCCCCTTGTTGGATTGTTGTTTGGTGGTGGAAGTGAGTTCATTGAAGCTCAGGTACCAAGGACCGCCGATGGAGGATTGGACTGGGCAAAAGCGGGTTGGTATTGGACCTTCTGGGGATACGCCGATCGTCTGCTCGGGACGGATTTCTGTGGATTGAAGGAAGATGAATAAGGTAATAAATCTATGGGAGTTAGAAACGATAGTAATTTTTCAGGAACACGACTGCCCTTAACCTAAGGACCATTAGATGACAGGTTGGGTATTCCGTTCGATCCTAATCACAACGATCTCGTGTTAAGGTACTTTCTCACTTGGCTTAGAAGCTTTCATTGGGAACAGATGTAAGGGAAGGTTCGGCGGATATATTGTCCACGTGACTAGAGCTCTTCCGGTTCTTTTTCACTGAACCCTTCAGGGTGTTCCACAACTGTATCGATCTTTGTTAAAATGGACCTGCAGGACATGAGCATTGGGATGGCGTTGGTATACCCAGGATATCATGTCCAAGTAATTAAATACTTCTCTTTCCATCAAAATAAAAGATGTTTCTTCATACATGGTCTGTGCTCCTGTTCCTCGGTATAACATAACTATTCTCCTCCCATTCTCTTTTCAAACTTCAACAAGAGGTACAGTAGCATTCGGGCAAGTGTGAACTGCATGTAAATTTCTCATTGATGCTTGGTCTGCTGTTGCCGGTCGGGATATGATGATTAATCAATTCTCTTCCTTTCTGGCCCGGAATTGGAAGGGAAGAAGTGATGCGGGTAGGACTAAGTGGTGATACTGATTTGCACTAGCACCAAAGGGAAGTTAGAGAATGTTGGTGAAGAAGTAAGTAGTGGTGAGAATCACCAAGCAAAAGAGATGTTCTATATCACCGTACTCACTCACTTCCTCGCTATCTTTCATATCACCATCTGCCCAGGAGATGTTCAACAAAATGGCTTTTGAACAGGGAAGCAGGGGATCCACCACAATACGTGGATGATGCCTCTCGTTCACACCTTGATCTAAGGGATATCAGTCCCAGGAACGCTCTCCCCGATAATCGGCCCCGGAGCCTCAAGGAGAAGCTAAAACAGTAGGGACAATGCCTACTCATCCCCACAATGAATTAGCAGCCTTCGAATGTGCTTTGAGAGGTGAAGAGCTTGCACTGGTTTAAAAGAAGAGAAGAGGAAAGGAAGAAACAAAGGTTCATTTATATTCGATCGACCCACACTATTCATGACCGATCCAGGAGCATGCTGATGTCCGTATGATGTCTCATGTCAAGAAGACGTTACGTACGCAGACTTACCATATCATATGGACGCTTGCAGTGTGAGAAGGAAAGTGATACTAGCAAAGAGCGGGGAGGCACAGAGGATTAGGGGTATATAAACTCCCTTCTCTAGGAATAGACGAAGTAGATCAGACAATCTTTTACTCTCTTTGAAAGATATGTACCTTAATCATGAGGTATTCATCATTCATTGTGTCTGTCCGGGCCCGTCCGGTAGTTGTTCTACGTTTGACTGCTAGGCATCCGGCATTTGCCCTGCGTCTTCCACTTCATTGGATCGTTACTGGGTCTCTTAAGTTTACGAGGAGTTCTGGGTTGGAGGAATGGTGATGAGTGGCAATGTCAGTGGTATTCACTGGTCAGTATCCGGCCCTGAAATTTGCTGCGATTTTAATGGCAAGAGGGAATGATAACGAACCACAGTCCACACCGGTGATGGATAACACCATTACAGTTCGCGATATTCCCTCGGGTACTAGTCCGAAGTCCAACTGAGCTCTTCCGAGCAGAATAACTTGCACATACACAGGGAATTGTTCTCCCCGCAAGAAACAACCACAGGCACACAATGGTCGATATACTCCGTCATGTACTTTCTCCTTCCCTCGGACAGCTGGCCGTTAAGATATCAAGGAGAGACAGAAATGAGCGAGGCTTTAAGCTAGAGAAGCTTACCCCCTACCATATATCTGACGGAAAAGGTGAGTAGTCGATCATACGTCGTATCATACAGATGCCAGCTCATCTCGTAGGCCTCATGGAATTATTCCACCAAACATTTCTAGCAGTACTTTACTTTAAATCATCATCTTGCTCTCGATATCTTCGCTTTTTGCTTTTTGCTTCATACCTCGGAAACCGAGACTCAATATAGATGGACCCATAATGGACATTTTCCGAGGAAACACAAGCACCGCAATCGACGGTACTCACTTCTTCCGACCTGGCATTTTCCTTTATGAAGTCGACTATGCTAAATGTTGTGGGAGCTGCTCACGCAACTCAAGATTCTTTCTCCCAGCTCTTTCATGGGCCCAAGGGGGCTATGGAGAATAATGACGAGACTGACGAATTATCTACTTGATCTTCGGCCTTGGGCAGTTATCATGCTGCTATTGTTATGAATAGCAACATTCTTGGATACCAGTGTTAGACGTGAAGGGTGCTGAATAATCGAGATAATCGCTTGATTTCTATCTATCTACTGAAGGAACGTCAATATATACCGAAGAGCTACAGAGAACACGTATCCAAATCTCAATATAGCTAATAGTCGTTGAGATATCTGTTGAGATAGTGGAGTCGTTTGAGGACGAAACAAATATCGAAAACAGGTAACTTTTGAAGATAGACTTTTGGTGCTCCATACTACTCCGTGGCTGACAGCTGACAGATAGCTGACAGATCCACCAAAGGGCCCATACTTCAACATCATCATCTATTAAAGACAAGTACCATCATCATCAACTAAAACCGGCATCTTCAAAGACAAAAGAACAAACACAATGACGCCCTTTACTCGATTACGGTAAAAGTCGAGGGCATACCTCTGTTCCGTTGGCCACAGGACCGCAATACCCCATCTCTCGAAGCAGAACACCGCAATACCCGTTTATTTCTCTATCGTAGCCCCAACCGAAATGATTCGCCTTTTCTTGTCAACTCTGCGGTTTACCCCAAATCATCGAGGGTCCCGCTAATTCCGCTCGTATTCAGTTGATAGATAGTTCCATGTGGATTGAACTGATTTAAAATCAGTCGGAGGCAGTGTAGAAGAAGTTTTAAATACCCCAAAAACCAAATCAAACTCATCACGTCATCCAGAGCGCCGGCAATGCTCCTCAAATTCTACTGATAGACAGCTCCAAGCAGATTGAACTGATTTTAATTCAGTCGAAGGTAGTGTAGAAGAGGTTTAAATAGACAAATACTGTTAACCGGCATGATCTTCTGGCCATCTGCTACGTCACGACATAAGACAAAGGAGCGTCAGTCACGTTCGTCTGAGGTATCACAGTGGAGTATTGCGGACCAAACTAACTAAAATCCCCCGGTGGTAGCATATAACCCCCTCTCCCTCACTCTGCCATCTTTCCAAGGACATCTTCACTCAACTCTCTCGGCGGGAAAGAGCGGGAATAGGAATACCCGAGAGGGTACCCGACCAGATAACCGCTTCAGTGTGCTTGAATTTGAGGTGGTAGCAGCGCAAGCAAGCGCCATTGGTGTCCGTCATCCAAAAATTCAATCGACATTGGGCGGCGTGGGAAGCGGGGTTCGTGGAAACAAACCCGTAGAGTGAGAGAGTGAGGGAGTTGGAAAGGGGGATGGTTGGATGGGGGTGGTGATGATGACGACAATGATGAGAAGCACGAGTTTTGGAAAGAAACGTGTATCATCGTCCCCAGTGAACCCTAGAAACATAAGGGGAGGAGCCATTTACGTTGTGGAAGGAGAGAAGGAGGGAATAAACTGGTTTTTGTACACCTTGTCTTCACGACTGAAACGTGTAAGTGTGTGTGTGTGTGTGTGTGTGTGATGCTCTCCCCGACAATGGACAATTTGTCCACAATCGTAGTGGAATGACATATTCCAAAGGGAAAATAGAACGTTATTGATGAGCGTTGTTTTGAGAGAAGGGAGGGAGTCTAAGGAGGTTTGAATACTCGCAGAAGGTTCACTCGCTAGCATTAGCTTTGAGCTCACGTGGGTTTGTACAGTATGGCGCATGTGTTGCATGCTGAACACCCAAAGGCCTTTAACAAACTCCTATTCACATGGTCGAATCAGAATATTAAGTTCCCGGTAGCTGATCATGGAAACCGCAAAGATAGAGAATAGGTGCTGCATTGGTTCTAGCAATCAATTTAGTAGACTGAGACTCTAGCTAGAGTGAATTACTCCCCTCTACCACGCTGGACATCGCCCAAGGGAAGAAAAGATTCATTAGCTGCGGTCTCGGAAAGCCCACGTCATCCCAACGCCGACCCGCAATGAGATTACAAGAGAGATGCAGAAATGATCGTATGGTGAGATGAATTTCGTGATGTGTGTGAAGTTTACCAATTCTCAACGGGCGAGGTTGGGTGGGGGCTCGGTTCGTGGACCTTGAGCGGTAACATAGGCCTTGGTCATACCGCCGTCAACGGCGAAGTCCATCCCGTTGCAGAAGCTTGCTTCATCTGATGCTAGGAAGAGGACGCCCTGAGCACACTCAATAGCTTCGCCGAAGCGTCCCGATGGGAAGTGGATTTCGCGGCGGTGACGCTTGGCTGCATCGTCTCCAAGCCAGTTTTGAAGAAGAGGGGTGCTAAAAGTTGTCAAAGGAATTTTACTCCAATATATAAGGGAGATATACTTACTTCAATGGCGCAGGACAGAGAGCATTGAATCTGAAACCCTCCTTTGCGTGAACGATTGCAAGTTCTCGGGTCATAGCAAGGACTGCACCCTTGCTTGCGGTGTACGCCAGCTGAGGCGTTGCGCTACCAACCAAAGCGACAACACTAGCAGTATTGATTATGCTGCCATTGTTCTTGCCATGCTTGCGAAGACTCATCACTGCATGCTTGCTACCATACCATACACCCTTGACGTTGATATTGTGAGTCAAGTCCCAGATTTTCTCAGAGGTATCAATTGCATCAGCATCATCTGCGTGCATGATACCGGCATTATTGAACATGACATCAACACCACCCCAAGCATCAACATAATCAACAGCTGCTTTGACATCAGCCTCTTTTGAGACATCAACTTTAAGCGTCTCCAGCTTCAGGTGATGTGGTGCTAACTCTTTAGCTTTTGCCAATCCCTTCTCAAGTGCAGCTTCGGAGATGTCGGTCATGAGCACATTTGCACCTTCGCGGGCGAATAGAACGGTAGTTTCCAGGCCGATACCTCTGAGTCATCGTCAACAAATGAGTTCAGAAACGCGATGAGAAACGGCAACGAAAGATGCAGAGTCAAATGAAAGTGGAGTACAGTATTTGCTTAAAAGAATAGCATAACGCATGCTGTAGCTGGAAGTATGTTTTGTTGAAAAGTAGCAGATAAGGTAGAAGTTCCGAAAAGGGTATCTGAAATAAGATAATGCATATGAAATCTCTATGGGTGAGACGCACCACTTGCCCAATGTCTTTCCGGAAAAAGCCATGAAATAATGGAGATTATAGTAATTGAAATAATAAGACATATACCCACCCAGCGGCTCCTGTAATGATAGCATTCTTTTCCGCTAAGCGTCCTCTGCGCATATCGCTGCCCATGTTGAATGATACCGCAAGCTCGATTGACGGAAGTTTTTGTTTCCTCTAGCGGAATATTGTGATCAGCAATTGACGTGAATGAGCCTTCGTTTTGTTAAGTGTTACGATATCCAATATCAGAAGGGTGAGTCGTCGATGGTTGCCGTATTGGGCATCAAGCATAAAGAAAGGCCCAACGGAGTCGGTAGGGAAATATTGACTTACAGGATATTGTCTTTGACCGAAGAAGGAGATTGGAAGACTAGATTGATATGTTTCAAGAAAGACTCCGAGACTTATTAGAACGTTGAATGTTGATGTACAAAGAAAAGTTGATAAAGTAGTGTGTGAGTCTCGGGGTTGTAAGGAATGTCTACTCCGAAAACGGCCGGTTCCTATTAGATAAGAGCTAAGTGGGTTTCGAGAAGCCGGCAGCCAACCAATTCAGTTATAAGTCATAAGAATTCGAGATTAAGGTCATGTATGATGAATCAGCCAGTTCTAGATGATGTTTTGACATTGTGACTCCTGTTGACTGGGTAATACTTTGCATCTTGTGATGTTGCCACTCTGTTCAAAGGATGCGCATGCATTCACCGGCGGCTAAGGTAGAACTACGAGTAGACGGACGGAACAGATCATCTTCCGTAGAACTACGCTAAGCCTAACCGCCTATTGTCGGGATTTGTTACGGAATACGGTTTGAGTGGAGTCTGAGAGATGGATAGAGAGCGGAAAGATTGTCTTTGTCGGAAAGCCTTCCACCAGACTCCGTAGTTCTACCTATGTACCGTGCCGTACCGTACAAGTAGTTAGGTTATGATTAACCATGTCGATGAGAAAAGGACATGCGTCCCATAAGCCTACCTTAGGGAATGCAAAAAGAGGTACAGAACAGTCCTGTACAGTCCTGTACAGTCCTGTAAGATTGGCTCAGGGGGATAAGAAGAGTTAAGAGATGGAATGGGTTCGTTCGAAGAAGACGATAAGTAACAATAATAGGAGAAATAAGGTAAGGAAAGGTAAGGAAAGGTAAGGAAAGGTAAGGTAAGGTAAGGTAAGGTAAGGTAAGGTAAGGTAAGGTAAGGTAGGCGAAGATTAAAGCATGCGAAAGGACGGAGTAAGGTAAGGTTATACTTGTATGAAGCTCTAAAGGTATGAACGCCGAGTGATCCGCGATAGGTTAGTGGGGTATAAGCTTCCCCCAGCAAGCACCAGCCACAGCATCATCCCGTAGCCCTGGGTCATACCTTCCTTATCTCATCTCTGTACCTACCTCCCGTACTATTGTACCTACCGAATCTCCCACCTCAACAGTATCCAAGACAACTTAGAACTCGTTATTTGTATAGTACTCATAATAGTTCCAGATACCTAGAACCCCAAAACACTCCACCTCCAGATATCTTAAACCGTCCCCAGTCCATTACCCCTACACTCCGTACAGACTCCCCTTCTCTCTCATCCCCGCTCCAGCTATGACGGAGCTAAATCCCCGTGAAATCACCGTTGCGAACCTTCCGGAGCTCCTCAAGGATGACACAGGAGTAAAAGTCGCTGGTGTAGATGTCGATGGAATCCTGCGCGGCAAGTTAATGGCTAAAAAGAAGTTCCTTCAGATCGCGCAGGAAGGTTTTGGTTTCTGTTCGGTAATCTTCGGCTGGGACATGCATGATCGAACATATATTAAAGAGCTCAAGATCAGTAACAAAGAGAACGGATATAGGGACGTTATAGCTATTCCAGATCTCACTAGTTTCAGGAGGATACCGTGGGAGAAAAACGTCCCCTTATTTCTTGTTAGCTTCTACGACCCAGATACGATGAATTCGTTGAGTACATGTCCGCGATCTCTACTGAAAAGAATAACGGACAAACTGGCCGCGAGTGGATATGGGGCCATGGCTGGAGGTGAGCTATGGAGCTATGAAGCTATGGAGCTCTGAACAGCTTCTCCCACCTCTCTAATGTGGAGGCTAACAATGTCCCTTGCAGCGGAATATGAATTCTACACCTTCAGAGCACCGTCCAAGCCCGGAACGAACGAACGAAATTCTGCAGCTACTGCCACCTTCCTACGCCAGAATCCTGTGAACGAGCTTCCATCATTGACAGAAGGCATGTTTGGCTATAGCCTATTGGATCCAGTACATAACCAGGACTTCTACTATGGTGTATTTGACACCTGTTCACAATTCAGATGTGGCATTGAAGGCTGGCATACGGAGAGTGGTCCCGGTGTGTTTGAAGCCGTAAGTCTATAGTCAAAGGCACAATTACAACGTCACAGCTAAGTTTCTACCCCAGGCCCTAGAATACGGAGAGATCATGGAAATGGCGGATAAAGCCTGCTTATTCAAGTAAGTAATCTTTACCTGGGCATTGCCCCTCACACACCGACTAACATCCCCACAGACTCGTCACCAAGTCCATAGCGAGCAAATATGGCATAACACCCTGTTTCATGGCCAAGCCGCGTGAAGGACTCCCCGGTAACTCCGGCCATATGCACGTCTCTCTCGTCTCCAAAGACGGCAAAAACCTCTTTGCACGTGACTCGCCCGATCCAGACGCAAGATGGTCAGACATAGCTGGGCTCTCGGATCTAGGACGACACTTTTTAGCCGGCCTTTTAGACGGTTTACCAGACGTCATGCCAATCGTTGCACCAACTGTCAATTCGTATAAACGGCTCGTTGAGAACTTTTGGGCGCCAGTTACCGTATCCTGGGGTCTCGAGCATCGCGCAGCATCGATACGAGTAATCGCTCCTCCAACCGCATCTCCTAAGGCTACGAGATTCGAAGTCAGGGTTCCCGGCGCAGATACCAACGCTCACTTCGTTCTCTCCGCTATCCTAGCACTCGGATGGCGAGGCGTTGAGAAGAAGCTGGAGATAAGCGTACCCCCGCTCGGTAAGGGTGAGGATGTGGGAGGTGCATCTGATAAGGGTGTTAGACTTGCGAAGAGCTTGAAGGAAGCGACGGCAAGGTTTATGGCTGAAGGGAGTGTTGCGAGAGAGGTGTTTGGAGATGAGTTCGTGGAACATTTTGGTGGAACGAGAGAGCATGAGGTTAGACTTTGGGATGAGGCGGTTACGGATTGGTATGTTGATGTCTATTGCTTCTATATTTCTGTTCAACTAATGTAATCTCCAGGGAGGTCCGACGATACATCGAGATGGTATGATCAGACACCGGGCATTATTCGGAGCTCTTCGTCGCTTCTGGGATACTTGCAGCTCGGTTAGATTTTGTTGTTGAGCATAGATATCCCCTTCAGCGTGGTACTTTTGTTAGATTGTACGAGTACGCTCACTCTTCTGCCAAGTTTGACCTAACGGTAGGGCTAAGTGAGACGTCATCCGCAGTCGAAGTCGCCAGTATACAAGTAAGGAGCTGTTATTTTGACACCCCTTTCTTTATAAAAAGTCCCTAAAAACTTCAAAAACAAAAAACTTCCAAAAACTTCCAAAAACTTCCAAAAACTTCAAAAAAAAAAAGTATCAAAAAGCAACAAAGTTCACACCCCGCTCCTATCCCATTGGACGAGCGGCCTGGTACTTCTGCTTGAGGGCATTATCCCCCCCTCTCAGGTTCGACCTCTGAACCAGTTGGTTTTGGCCTGATCGGTGTGGTGGGGGTTTTCCCATCACTAGGACCACGGGTCTCTGGGATATGGAAAGAAGTCACGGTTTGTTTGTTGATAAGCTGTAGGGAGGGTAGGGAGGGTGTCGAAAGAAAAGCTCCCTAAGCCCAGGTATAAGCTAAGTATCCGTACAGCACGCGTACAGTACCTGTACGGGATATCATTATGGAAAGAGCCAACTCTAAGCTGGTAACATCAATCGCCAAGTTTCATCGGACTTTCAATGATGCATTTCATGCAATTGACGCAATCAGTTCTGCCCCGCACCACCCCACTACAAAGTCCGTCGTCAACACCCAAGGCTCTTCTCACCACCTCACCTCCATGCAGCGCTATATCCTCAACCTACGACTTCTAACACCTTCAATTTCCACACGCCTCTACCATCCATCCAAAGCCCATCGTCCACAGTTTCAATCGCCCCCCAAACCCAGATTCCACACCACAATCACCACAATGTCCCAATCTAAAGCCTGTACGCCTCTCAACCCCCCCACCTCCCCTCCCATCCTCTCCTCCCATCCCCTCCAGAACTAACCCACACAGGCTGCACCGTTCCCCCCGCCACCGCAACAAACTACACCCCCAAAGGCACCTACACGACCCTCCCCCCCTCCTCCCACTCCCTGAAAACCTACGTCACCGGCCCCGAAGACGCCCCCACGGCCCTCCTCATAATTTACGACATCTTCGGCTTCTACCCTCAAACGCTCCAAGGCGCCGACATCCTCGCGTCCGCCGACCCCTCCCACCCCCGCCGCGTCTTCATGCCCGACTGGTTCGAGGGCGCGCCCTGTCCGCTGGAATGGTATCCCCCCGACACGGCCGACAAGAAAGAGAAAGTGGGGAAATGGTTCAAGGAGAAAGCCGGGTTTGAGACCCATCTCCCGCGCATCGCGGAGGTGGTGAAAGAGCTCAAGCGGAGTACCGGGATCAAGGATTGGGGGCTCGTGGGGTACTGCTGGGGCGGGAAGGTCGCGGGGCTGTTGAGTGGGGCGGAGAGCGAGTTCAAGGCGACCGCGGTGTGTCATCCCGCTTTCGTGGACCCGGCGGATGGGGAGAAGATCGCGCGCCCGTTTTTGATGGTCCCGAGTGGGGATGAGGACGAGGGGGATGTGGGGAAGTGGGAGGAGAAGGTCAAGGGCGTGAAGAAGGTGGTATGGTTTAAGGGGCAGGTCCATGGATTTATGGCTGCGAGGTCGGTTGGGTTTCTACTTCCTTCTTACACCTTTCCTTTTTCGTTAATTGTTATTCCCTGTTTTTGATGCTTGGGTGATGAGGGATAAATGCTGACGTTTGTGTTGCAGAGGCGATCTTGAGGACGAGAATGTCCGGAAAGCGTATGAGGAGGGTTACGGGCTCGTGCTTGATCACTTCAAGGAGCACTTGTAAGTATGGCTCGCGAGGGACTGCAGCAGCGGAAGACTGGACGATGCGATTGAACCGTCTGACTCCCATCAGGAGCGAATCAACCAAAGCAAAGATATGAGATGATTGATAAATAGATACACGATAAAAGTGGGAATACAACCTAGCTCGCCAAAATGAAACGGAAAATTTATCTGTTCCACATCGCCCTTCCAATATTAATTACCTCTATATAACCTCCCGTCCCCTACTTAAGTTACAACCCGATAAGCCGTCTCAAACCACCCCACCTCCTCCCCAAAGACTCCCCATATCCCACCTCGACAACCCCCCTACACATCTCCCACGCCCTCCCCGCGCTCCCAATCGGATAGCAAAGCGGGCCCGGTATACTCGTCCCCACCCACCCAAACCGATCCCTACACACAGCCTTAATATTACACAACCCCCTCAGCCCCTCCTCGCCCGCAAACCTGCCATACCCGCTTCCCTTAACACCTCCAAAGGGTAACTGCACAGCGTAAAACGCGGCGAAATCATTAACGGCGACCATACCGGCGTGAACCTCATCGACGACGCGATCGAGGGCCGCGGGGTCGGAGCCGAAGACCGAGGCGCCCAACGCGTAGGACGTGCTGTTCGCGATGTCTATCGCGTGTGTGAGATTGTCCGCAGGGAGGACGAGGAAGACAGGGGCGAAGAGTTCGGTTTGGGCGATGCGCATTTCCTTCTTCACGTCTACGAGGAGGGTAGGGGCGAAGTAGTGGCCTTTCGGGTGGTCGGGGTGGTGGTGTTGTTTCCCGCCTGCGAGGAGGCGGGCACCTTGGGCCACGGCTTCGGAGATGAGCGATTCGATGTGCGGGAAGTTGGCCGGGGAGATGGAGGCGCCGATGTCGATCGGCTTGGCGGCGGGGGAGTCGAGGGCGCTACCTTGGCGGAGGGAGCGGATGAGCGGGGTTATGTGCGTGATGAGGCGGGGGTAAATGGTTGGGAGGCAGATGATGCGTTCGATGCCGATGCAGTTTTGACCCGCGGATTGGAAGACGCCGCGGAGGAGGATATTTGCGACGCGGGGTAGGTTTGCTACGTCGTCGAGGAGGATGGCCGGATCTTTGCCGCCTAGTTCGACGCAGACTGGGGTCAGGGATTTGGCCGCAGAGGCACAGACGGCGTGGGCGACTGGGCGGGAGCCGATGAAGGTGAGGTGGGAGATTAAAGGGTGTGAGGTTAGATAGGAAGCTGTGGCGGGCCAGCAGGTTACGGAGCTGACGAGGCTAGGCGAGTGGCCGCAGGCGGTTAAAGCGTTGCGGATGATGGTTGTGTAATAGTTCGAGGACCAGGCGGTAGCTTCGGAACCTTTGACTATTATTGCGTTGCCGGTAAAGAGGGCGGAAATGCAAGGGCCGATGAGGTTGTGGAACTGATGAGTGTTAATGAGGTTCGAGTGGGGAGTTTCGAGGTCTTACAGGATAACTAGGACCATCAGTATCTCTCTGGCTTATGATAAAATTGATATATCAGATACTTACTTCCAGCTTACGCAAGCTGCCACAACACCCAAGGGTTCCCATCTGACCTCATTGACCTTGTAGCACATCAGGAGGTTTGTGGGCCTTCGCTCCGGCTTGAGAGCCTTCTCACCATGATCGATTGTCCATTTAAGCTTCTCAATTGTAACGAGGATCTCGCCAAAGCAAGCATCAACCATAGTCTTGCCAGAATCTAGACAGGCGACCCGTGCAATCGTATCCTGATTGTCAAGAATGAATCTACCCAGAAAAGCTGGTTAGGGATATGCTTAAGTTGCTGGTTCGGACGATTAAACCAACTTAAGAAGTGTCTTCAAGACTCTACGTCTCTGTGAGAAACCTGTCTTTGCCCATTCTACCTGGGCTTCTTTCGCTTTCACAATTGCTCGGTCTATGCCGCCGGCGGTTGTGGGGTTGATGAGACCAAGCGATCTACCGTTTGCTGGACAATAGCATTGGATAGCTGAAGATGAAGGAACCTATGTGGATATGTTGGTTTGGACCACAATCGGGGGTGAGAGGGATGTACAGTACCTTCAAGGAGGGCTCATCCAACTCCTGACCCTTCCACTCGGGCTGACACTGCTCAGGAATGGGGACATTGAAGTCGACTATAGCCTCTAGATCCGGGATCAAGAGATAAAAGCATCCAAAGAGAGCAATTGAAATCGTAACAAGTAGTGCGATTGTCTGGGACTCGTTCAATTGAGCGAAATATTCCATTTGAAGGATAAGGTACTTCAGACGCGAGGATGTTAACGCGAGAGCGATGAATAAAGAGCGTTTGTGCTGTTTGGATGGTTTGCACCGATGACGACCAGGAACTCCATCTCTCTAGGGAAGGGGTAAGGCTGTCAATACTATCACGAGATTAAGTTCTCATTTTCCATGTCTTCATCTCTTTTCTCATGATTCAGGATTTCAGATTCGCACTCTGCTGTTTCTCTTAGTATATCTTTCCAATGGCTTCGTTGGAGCTCGCTGAATCTTTACCCTCTGAAGAACCAGGTGTCGTCCTTAATAGGTTATGCCAGCTATGCCGGGAAATCAAGTTTGACGCCGAGGGCCCATGTCAGACTTCGAAAGCTTCTGATGGAATGGAAAATTCACGAGTTGAACATCACGCTTCGATTGAGGATCTTAAACATTCAGCAGCGCAGGGTTGCCATCTTTACTCCATGCTATGCAAAGCCGTTGAATTAGTTTGGCCCACGAAGAGAGATAGGGCGATTAAACCCCCCCCACATCCACGCCCGTCGTCTGAAGTGCTTGAGGTATAGCTGGAAGGTCGAGGGCACCATTATAGCTACATGCGGGCCTCTCGCCGCTCAACTAATAGTCGAGAGAAGGATAGCAGGATGTAGATCCAAGCTATGACTCTCTGTACCTCAGTATATGTTTATAACCATGTGTGTTCGTGACTATAGTCCGGACGGGAAACTCCCATCTCACGACCCATCTCCGGGGATGGAATGTGCTGCTGGCGCTGTGGGTTTGAGACCCATAGCAGCTATCTATGCTGACCACCATACCAGCTTTTTGAAGTCTACGAGCAGAGGGACGGATACTGATTGGTATCTGGTGTGTCTAAGTCTTAAGATTCGCAAGAGTTGAACGTCGGGTGGGTTCCCGATAACTGCTTTGGACGGACCAAGTATCCCTTCTGCTCTACCTGTATGTGTTTTCAATTCAATTTAACCTCTTCTTCTGCATTCGCTTATTCGCAGGCGAATATGGCCGGTTTCACTGCGACAATACCTTCGGGATATGGTGTGCTGGTAAACCGACGAGCCCGAAAGACTCCTTTTATCAAGCTGTTTTGCGGATCTAAGATTGGACTCTTCATTAATGATAGACCAAATTCAGAACTGGATCTTCATCTGCCAGAATATACATGTCGAAGGGGATTCGGTGAGATGCGCCTGCTTTGAAGAAGCATATCTACCTCTTCGTTTAATTGATGTCGGACCCAAGGACGGCAGTAAGCATCCAAAATTTCTCACCACTGGGGGCGCAAGGGCAAATATACTACCCTGAGTTATCGCTGGGATAATGCTGCAAATAATAGTCATGTAACCACCAAAGTAAATTTGGAGAATCGCATGGGTTTAATTTTCCTAGACGACTTGCCTGGAACTATTACGGATGCTATTTTAGTCACCAGAAAATTATCCGTCCGGTATCTCTGGGTTGACGCTATTTGTATCATCCAGGACGACATGGATGACTGGGAAACTCAAGGGTCCCAGATGGACACTATCTTTTTCAATTCATGGCTGACGATAGCAGCTGACTGTGCCGAGGATAGCCAAAGTGGTTTCATCCGTAATAGAAACACTCTCAGCATTGTTCCGTGCATTCACCCATCTATATTCAAGAAGTCATTCCCGGGGAAGCTATTCCTAGCGATAAGACGAGACACGATGGTAATATGGTCAACGGTGACGTGGTGTGTCATTTTCCGGCCTCCTTTCCATCCAGTTATTTGGAAGATCGAGGGTGGATCATGCAGGAGGAATTGCTTTCGCGCAGATTGCTACATTATGAAGAAGAAACTGTAACTTGGGAATGCCCTTCAGCAATCCCATCTGAGCGAAGTCCGCAAATGAAAAGTACACCTAAGAACTTGGATCGTTATGCTCTCCAGAGGTCCCTTATGAATAAAAATGATATGTCGCAAGGCATCAACTGGCTACCTGTGATACCACGTTTGGAGAGCAAGCAATTGCCATTCCATACAAGGATTCGTTTTTGGTATCCACGTAATGTCATAACGGCCTTAACACGTCCCTTAACGGTGCTACAAAATTACCAATTATGGCACCGCCTTGTAAAAAACTACTCGAACAGGCACCTGTCCGTCCCAACTGATATTCTCCCTGCAATAGCCGGTCTGGCAAATGCGTGGAACTTGAACTCCGATACTTACATTGCCGGTTTGTGGAGAGCTGATCTCATCCACAGTTTAGCATGGCACCATGTATGGTACAAACCCGTTACACATATTGGTTGTTTGGATCCAGCCCTCCAGCATTTGCCTTCTTTCTCGAGTCTCTGTATCGGGTCCAATTCAGTTCGTACAGAAACGGACAGCTAGCTATTATATCACTGAGATACTACATGTGCATTACAAAGTCAAAGGCACCGATCCAACCGGAGACCCCGAGTCCGCTTTTATCGACATGAAAAGGCCCACGGTGAGCTGGAAGAAGCTGGACGGGATTCGTCAGCACACAAAAGTAAATATAGGTGAGTATACTACGCGTTTAAGTGTCTACCTAGATCACCAGGGCGACATTTCCTATCACGAATATGATGAGACCAAATCCCAACATTTATTCGTATGGCTCTGAATCATGAATCAAAAAACGCAGTATCCTCCCCGTGCAAAGAACTTGATCAATATCGTGGGGATTGTTGTAGATCGGACCGATCGTACTGAGTTTGCACCGAGTGAAGGGCTGCTAGTCAGACGAATTTGGGCAATTCGAGCTAAAGAATATAGAGAAACCACCTTTCTTGCGATTCAAGATCAAAAGCCAGCGGCTCCGGCTTGTCTGAGGATATACTGGCGCCCATTCATTGCGCAGTACGTCAGATACCGAAATACGAAACAATATGTCCGAGACCACGAGTCGAGGTCGATCCTTGCCAGGCAACTTTGAGACAGGGCTATAGCGCTGCTCAAGAATCTGAACTCTTAACCATCAGACGTCAAAGGGTTACCCAGCCTCACACGCCCGAAAATATCTATTCCCGCGAAGAAGGATTGATAGCCACCATATGCCGACTCTACGGAGACGGTACAGCGGCAGGTCGAATAGAGCGATTGTTCCCACTCCCAGGTATGGTGCTGAAGCACCGTACCTAGAACCGAAATAAAACGCGGCCATTCCCTTTTCACACCGTCCATAGCATCGGCGGATATCTGTACACCCCAATCTAGCATACCTCGGATCTCGCTGTACAGAACTGTCCACTATCGTCCGCAAGCACTGTTGACAGCACGCCACTAGTCGTGCAACAAATGTAAAGCGGCGCAACATCGCTTTGCAGAACAAACACAAGTCTAAACTGAACAGCAAACTCAACAATGTCTTCCAACTGTAGGCCCACAATTCTGAGCCGACGTCTCTTCCCGCTTGGAGACATTTCACTGATTTGCGTACATCCGTACCATCCCCCCTTTTCTCTAACCGTGTGCCTGGGCGGGCTACTGTACTCTTGCTGTATTCTATCTTCGCAAGGTTCGGTTCTCGTGGGTTGTGTTAGGCTTGATATAATGGAGAGTGGAGTATTAAGGTACTGATTCCAGTCGAGACCAAGGGTTTGCACTACTAATTCCATCGAGACGAGGATTTACATAATGTATACATCAGTTCGGACGTCTGATGTGTAAGTTTATGAAGAGCTAAGGTGAGTGGATAGGGGATCCATGGGCTACTCCATCACGACTTCCCTCACTATACCTCTTCCCTCGTAACATGAAGCCCATTCATATAATATTCCCGGTCTCTTCTCAAATCGTAATATACCCCTCACCTCACATCATTGTACACAAAATAGTACAGTGACACGTTTATACTTTTAACGGTATTCATTTTCATTGTATGTATCATTTCCTCTGCTATTTTAAGCATCGATATTACACCCCCTTCACCTTTCCTCCTTTATGAGGAACATGCTGCATCCGTATAGCAGGTACCTTACTGTCTAGTGCCTTACCTTTAGACATGGATGCCAAGCTAGACGCACGGCCCACCTCATCATACCTTCGTCGGGTATGCTCCATATATC
Source organism: Patellaria atrata CBS 101060 (assembly GCA_010093705.1). Taxonomy (NCBI): domain Eukaryota; kingdom Fungi; phylum Ascomycota; class Dothideomycetes; order Patellariales; family Patellariaceae; genus Patellaria; species Patellaria atrata. Next base: position 1,161,503 of record MU006094.1, read on the forward strand.
TATCTCCATATCTATATCCCCCTTCAAACCACCCTCCATCATAAACCACGCGTATTCATCATTTCCCAAACCTCCCTATCCCCCCATTCTCTCTCCCAAGCTAAGCACAATATACGTAACCACCCTCACCCAACCTAATAAGTCCTCCTCACGACCCCCTCACGACCCCCTCCCACCCCTCCAGGCCTCACAGCCGCCCTACTCAGCGCTAACTCCATCTCCGCGCGTCGCTTAAGCGTGCGGCGCGAGACCTTCACATCTTTCTCCCCCTCCGCGCGGAGGGACGGGGTGGGGTGCTCGTTCAGGCGCTGCGGGGGCTGCGGCTGCAGGGGTACGAGGTGGACATTGAAGCCGGTCGTGGTGGATGAGTAGGTTGCGGGAGGGGGAATGTGGACCATGGGGGTTGTGGGGGTGTTGTTGATGTTATTGTGGTGGGGATGGTGGGGGTGTTGTTGGGGAGGTCTCGAGGTTAGGAGGACGGCGGGGCTGTTGTAGGGTTGCTTTTGGGCGAGGGTGGGGGTTGTGCTGGTGGATTTTGGAGGGGGGGTTGGTAGGGAGGTTATTGGGGCTGGATCGAGGTCGAGGTCCATTGAATCGTCTATATCGGGGGGTGGGGCGTGCTGTTGTTGTGATTTTCTGGGACGATTGTTTGGGGGGTTGCTGGACTGGGAAATCTGAGAAGCCTGGGAGGTGCTCTTCCGGCTTGACCACTTCGTTCCTGTCGAGCCGTCCACGGCGCCACGGTAGCTCTCTAGGTTGTCGAGGTACTTCCAGATCGAGTTCCAAGTGGTAGTGTACATCCTCAGATCCGGGAGTTCGGCTCTTAGGAAAGTCCGCATGTAGGCGATATCGCCTAGTAGCGTATCGTGGTCTCGCGTATCGCCGTACATCGAGATCAAGCACGCGACGGCCACAATTTCCACGGGGGCGAAGTTCTTAGCTTTGCGGTAATTGTTGTTCTCGAAGACTTTGGGATCCTTTTGGATTAAGGTCTTGAAGGTCGAGAAGACCCTGCTCAGGTGCGATCTGGTTGGCATATCGAGCAGCTCCGGCTTCTTGAGGAGTCGTTCTGTGTCCATGGCGTTTGTCTTTATGGTGGGCACTCTATTATCTTTGGCTGGCTTCTGGAGTTCCATGATCTGTGAAAAGCATGCAAGGATGTGTCGGAACCCTAGGGATCTCGCGGTAGTTGACACTGTCGGTTATTAGTGAGTCATGTTCTATAGTATGACAAGTCAGCAACTTACAGTTGACCACAGTGCTGAAATCCTGCTCGAACAACTTAGCAAACTTCTGCCAGCTTCCCGTTGTCGCTCGAAGCTTTTCTGCAGGGGTTAGCTGGACCCCCTTCTGTACCCGACCGAAGAGATCCTCCTCCTGTTCATGGGTGAGGTTATTGTACTCTTGGCACAAGAACGTCTTTTTACTGAACCGCCTGGCTGACTCAGGTGGCAGGACGAGCCGGCTTTTTTGGCGGAATTCCCGGCCGTTGGCATCCTTTTTATAACAGTAAAACCTGATGAAACTCGGTTGAGCTCAGGTTATCTGGGAGATTCAGGTAACGTACCATTTTCTGCCGCGTTTATCTAACACGGGAATGTCACCCTTCATGAAGGCGTGCACTGAGGAGAGACGTTGCTTGCCATCGACGCAAACTCTCTTGAATACGGGGGTACCATCTGCTCGAACGATCGGTTTAAGATTGAAGATGATAGGCGGGATGTAAAAGTTCTCTTCACAAAATTGAGGGTTAGAATATGCCTATAATTTATGTATACTGCAATGATCTTTACCCATAAGTGAGTTGACTAGTCCGATCATACGAGGGGCTAAATGAAGTTAGCGTCTTTTGTTTATGATTCTGGGAGTACATGTAACAAGGCGTGTGTTCGAGAGTAAGGTGTCACCCACCTGACCAAACCACATCCCGTTGGTAATCCGGACACAAATCCAAATACGGGCCGTCAATCATGCCTGAAGTAAGCAGTTAGTAAATGAAGTGTTGACAAGTAACTAAAGGTATGAATATCTTCGCTCCCACTGGTGGTTGAAGTACTTACTTATCAGTTGCCCCAACTCTCTCTCGGTAGCCCTTGAGCTCGGTAATGTCGTTTTGAGCTGGAAACCGGAGAATCCAGGTGCCTCGTCCTCCGAAAAGTCCAATTGGTCCTCTTCACCTAGGTAATCGTCATCTTTATCATCATTGTCGAAAACCAGCGGAGGTTGCGGCGGCGGAGGTTTCGCCTTCAGCCGTGAGCTCTGACGCTCACCAGGAATATGAAATCCATCGGCGTCAGAAGCTCGCGGCATGATTTGAGGTGTGAATTTCTATCAGGGTTTGGTGGTGGTAGAGTCTTGTATTTATTTGGCCAAAGGCAAGTGAAAGTGGTCTGTGCGCAGTGCACGCGACCCTTCGCGTCTTCACGTGATGGGGTCCGCTCGATCGGTCTGCTTATCGGCCCGCTATCGTTATCTTATCCGCTCGCCCGGGTTACCTTGACCGAGCACCCCAAAATTCGAATTTTGAAAAGGTAGAAGGAAAAAGATCTCGATCGGAAAAGTTTCGAATGGTAAGGGCAGATTCACCGCTAGTTATATCGCCACTTGACACAACTATCCCCTGACTAATTCTGAGGTGTCACACTAGTTTTCAGGTCTCGGCTTAACCAATTAAAGCTATTTAAGGTCGGGAAACGACAGAATTTCTGCTATTGATTATCAACTATATAGCCACATTTTGAACTGCCTTCCTTATTTGTAAATTCGGACACCGTTTTAGTTCCTTTTGGTGAAACTTTTGTCCGCGTGATCCCACTACCAAGCCCTATAGCAACCAATAAAAGCACGGCGATAAGGTAAGGCATACTCCGACTGACGCTACTATAGTGTTCTATAAATAGAAACAGTATATATATTCAGGTTACCCCTCACTGAAGCCAGTGCCCTCGCGGGCGATTACTTTTCATAGGAAACCACGGATACCTTACTCATTACTCACTTTGCATAAATGACGCATGGACACTCTGTTACGGCCACAAGTTGTAGAGAATGAGTAAGATGAAGTGTTACGGCCACAAGTTGTAAGAACATGCAGACAACGAGTGAGGGGAAGGAAGGAACACCACTCGGGGGAACTGCGGGTGAAACGAGTGATAGAGAATCACGTGACCCAGACAGTGGTCGCTGGTCGCGCTGGTCGCGGAGAACGACCAACGACCAAAACGACCAGACAGTGGTCGCTGGTCGCGCTGGTCGCTGTGAACGACCAACGACCAGAACGACCAGAACGACCAGAGTATAGGCAACCAAATTGACTATAGAGGATAGGAATATTTAAGGACGGTCTTTCCCTCATGTATTTAGATTCTTCGTAGTTATTCTTACCATCAATCTTACCCATAGATTTGGATGTTACGGTTTCGAACTTGACTTCATTTGTCACGCTGTTTCCATACAGTACGTCTTGTCTCATTGTGAGCATTACCAGAAGTCAAGGAGTCAGCAAGTTGTATCGTCAACTTGAAGTGCCTTTGTTATACGTATCCTATCACTTTGCCAAACCTACCTTTGTGGTTGACCACGTTAAGTGAGAAGCCAGGCGCGTTTCTAGACTTATCCAGTTTCGTCTTGATAAGTATAGACTCCCGTTGTAACATGAAGTGGGGAAACTGAGAAGCACCACTCGGTATAACCACGGATGTAACAGTGGTTAATAGGTCACGTGAGTGAACTTAGTGGACGTAGAAACCACAGTGCCAAGAAGGACGTCCAACGCGACCAGGAGAGTTGGACGTAGTGGACGTAGAAACCATAGTGCTAAGAAGGACGTCTAACGCGACCAAGGGAGTTAGACGTAGTGAACGTGGAAAGTGGAGTGTTAGAAAGAACGGCCAACACGTCCAAGTGCTTAAGATAGGACTCGGAGAAGAATACTTAAAGACGCTCCTTTACGCATGTATTTAGATTCTTCGTAATTCTTCTTACTAACGTATCTTACTATAAGATTGGATGTTACGGTCTTTGACTTAACTCTCCTTTGTCATACCGTGTTCGTACAGTATCATTTATCTCTACTGTGAAGCCTTGAGAGAGAGTTATGGGGAAGCAAGTTATATCGTTAACTTAAAATGCAAACCTTTACACGTTCTATCACGAAGCGGAAACCAAACACTCTTCTTAGGAGAAGGAGGAGACTCTCGAGTGAGAAACCTTGGGCGTTTTTATATTTATCTTGTTTCGACAAAGAGAAGTATAAACTCCCGCCTTTTTTTAACAGACTCACGGTAAGCCGTGGTCAGAACAGAACTAACATAGCGTACGAGTTTTCTATAGTCGTTGACGCATTCCTTGAGCATTATCCATCTTGAAATAGCGCTATTTAACTGTATTCCTGATTTTAAGAGTACCTTTAGAATGTGCTGACGACCGAAAATGATCGTATGCTGTGTGTGTATGTTCACCATAAGAAGACGGCTTGAGATGGAGGTGGACTTCTCATGGATTGGTTTATCAGTCCTGGTCGTAACCTCTCATTCCCTCGGTGATTGCTTTTCTAACTGCGGCCGCAGCTCTACCGACTTCTCCTCCCTCTTTTCTAGCAGTCTCAAGTCCTGCTGATATTGCGGGTTCAAACCGGTATAAGAAGATCCTTTGCCGGTCCTCTCGATCTTCGTACATCTCGTTATCCTCATCTCTCGGGGCGCCGAAAAGGTTTAGGTGGTCAAACCCTTGGTACTTCGAAGACAGCATGTGGTATTCCGATTGACACAAGGGGAATGGCCACATGCTATGCGTCGATCCTTTTACGTCTTCTGATGACGATTTTCCTAAACCTGCCCGCAAAAACGATGCGAGACCGTTCAGTTGCCTTACAAACACCTTACCCTCGCTGCCAGCCTTGGCAGTTGTAGTTCGTGCTGCAGTCCATTTTCCAGTATTTTGAGCCTGCCAGCCCAGTAGGCTTAGAAAAGTCTTTAGCGTCCTGACCCAACCTCCAACGGAGCCAACAAGCTCCTGGCCTGCAACTCGCAGTGACCAGTCGAGAACATCAATAGATGAATATCTTATATCAGCCGAGAGATGGGTCATTCCCGCTCGCGTATATAGCAGGAGCTGTTCTACATGGTTCGCCACGCCCTCCGGTGGGAGGACCTGTAAGACTTTTAAAAGTTGCTCGCGTACGCCCTTTGATCCATCCACTATAAGTGGTTGTACTTTGGGAATAATTATCGCGATTGGCTGTGGAAGAGGTGAGTCGGGGGGTCGTGTCTTGATAGCAGTCGTTAGATATGCGAGTGACTCTTTGCGCTGTGAGTCGGATTTATGCGTTAGAAGGGAAAGATGGTGCGAAAACTGCGACGTTAAGGAGGGTGCGGTGGTCGAAATCGATTGTTCCTTGAGAACGACAGCTAAAGAGCATTAGCTGTGAGTCGTAGCTTAAAAATGTGTACGGTTCGCACATTTCGCTTTGAAGCTGGTATCTGTGAAATTAGATGCTTTTGGTTTTGTCTTGCCCACCTTAAGCTTCGCTTTCTATTCTCATATTCAGCTTGCGATCGTGTCAAACGTGATACAATAGTGACCCACAGCAAAGTCTTTCTTCTTTTCCTTCTTCTTCTTCGCGCTGGATCCCATTGTGCTTATAACCGCTTTCGAAGAGTTTCAATCTTTGTCGCATATATCTCCTGTTTAATGTCAGCAGCATGAGATAGGTGAGGTAAGAATCGTCAAGAGTTGTGCAGAAAATGGTTCCAAAAACGGCGAACAGCCATTTCTACAAGGCCCGCGTTTTGTGCCAAGGCGCGTTATTTCGGAACGAGCCGAGGCTCATGCGCGGACCTCCGTCCCAAAACTAACGGGAGGTGGAATCCTCTTCCGAAGTATCAACATTCCGTGTGGGAAAGAAACCAAGGATCTTCCCACGAGAGTGAGCGACAAAGTACATAAGAATGTCGCAACTGAGTGTAAGCCCTTATAAGAATATCAATTGACCGAAATCATTGCTAATCATCACCAGGTAGAAGAAGCTCGAGCGCTTCTCGCACGCCTTCCTCAAAAGCCTGGCATACGGTGTACCTTAGTTCTCTCCCGCAAAAAAGAGGACGCTATCATTTATTGGACGACTGGACTGAGGTCACAGAGTACCACATCAGCTTCTGAAAACGGGGCTCCGGAGGAATACTCAAGTGGTAGGAGGGTTCTGGGCGCGGAAAAGGTTGCAAAACTCGTGTGGGAATTCATGGACGCCTCAGACACCTTGGTGCAAGGATTGGATGATGAGAAAGATGAGGCAGAGCTGCTGAGAGTGAGAGCAAAGAAACACGAATTCCTTATTGTACCTCGTAAGCATCTCGTGATATTGGAAAGCTGTCAATGATTGGGCTAACTGCTAGTCTAGACCCTAAGTACCTGCTCGTCGCTATACATGAGACACCGTCATCGTCATAGGCTGTTGGTTCGTTTCCCTTTGCACAGTATTTCATTGCACGATACCCCAAGCATAGACTGGAGTTTGGTGTCTGTTCATAGAATCATTTGCGGAGATGATGTTACTATATGAAACGATTGAGAAAAGAAATCCATCTTCCACACCCGAACATTATACACTGATACCGATCACTTAATTCAGTCAAATACAGTCATTGATTCTTTGGAGCTCACCAATGCGCCTCACTAATAGGAACGCTCTCGACATCCATACCTTCCTTGAACCATCTCTCGTCTTCTGTCAGCTCGATATCGTTACCGCTCATCTGTCTCTTCCGCATCCTTCCGTCTTCCGCGAAGGTCCAATCCTCCAACCCATAGCACCGCTTCCACTTCATTCCATCATATGCATCCTGGTACTCGTACCAGAACTGGACGGCGATCTTGTTGTCAGTGAAGGCAAAGAGCTCCTTGCGGAGTCGATAGCTCTTCTCCTTCTCCCACTTCTTGGTCAAGAAGTCGACGATGGCATTGGTTCCCGTGAGAAACTGGTCACGGTTACGCCAGATGCTGTTTTCTGTATACGCTTTGGCAATGTTTGTTGGTTCTCTTGAAGGTATCAGACAACTTATCTTCGCGATGGGACTCATGAACTTACTTGGTGTTCCAGAACCCTTGAGCTATTTTGACCTTTTGACGAGCGGTCTCTTCTGTGAATGGAGGCTTCAGGGACATGTTGAGGGTTGGTATGTAATCCTAGAACTGAGGATTGGGGCTTACAGAAGGAAGAAGGGTCAATGGTGAAAGTTGTAGTTGTTTCTATGGGAAGAATTGCAATTATCACCAGTCATAGCTTTATATATACAACATTGGAGGGTGATGCGGTCCACTAGAAATGGACAATGCGGTCTCGAGAATTACAATTTACAACATCACCACCGTTGAAAAAATGGTAAGGTGACTCTTAGTAGTAACATCAACTTTCCCTTCCAATGCATGTACAGTAAGCAACATAAGCATCAGATGTACGAAGCTTGAAGGATCCCTGAGCACATCTCCCAGGAGGCAATTCCAGGCCGTCACCACCATATTTTTCTACCTTAAATTTAGTTCTACAGCGGCATGAGCGGAATGAATTCCTACACATCGTCTAAATTCTGAAAACTTCTAGAAACTCTTTGCAACGTTCTCATCCTTTACGGAGTATTTGGAATAACGGAGAGAACATGACGCTATCTGTCGCCGATTTCGAAGCAGAAGGTCGAGCCCCTCCCCCGCGGTGCGGTGCGGATGTCTCTACCAGCACTAATCGCGCAGTTGAGAAGCTTGCGTAATCGGAGCTCACCGGTGCTTCTTATTTTTTGGGTTTATATTTTGGAAGAATTCCTCGGACATTTATCTACTCTGTGTGAAAGTCTTAGGTCTTGCGAGGATATCATAAGAGTTGAGGAATCAATTGAGGAATAGAAACACAATGGCACCCCTACAGAAAGGAGATAAATTTCCGGACGGCGTTGTGTTTGAGTAAGTCTGTTCCTCAGTTCCAAACTACCTTGATGGTCGCCATTGTGGGTTGTTTATACGAAGACTATACTGAGTTTTCTTTGATAGTTGGGTTCCAATCGAGAACGATGACCCTCTACTCTGCGGTGTCCCCCAAAACTACAATGCTAGCAAGGAATTCGCTGGGAAGAAGGTAGTTCTTATCAGCGTTCCAGGTATATCACATCCATCTCTATTACAACTGTATCACCAGACTCTAACTGTGTTCCCATTGCAGGCGCATTCACTCCAACCTGCCAGGCCCGTCATATCCCTCCCTTCCTTGAGAAAAGCGAAGAGTTGAAATCCAAAGGTGTGGAGCTCGTCGTCGTTATCGGATATAACGACGGATGGGTCATGAATGCTTGGGGCAAGGTGAACGGTGTCAAAGGAACAGATCCAGTTGTTCGTCCCCCCTTTTGTAACGCAGATCTACTCCATCCTATGGTGTCATGCTAAATATACCACTTCAACAGCTCTTTATGGGCGACATCAAGACCTTCTTCTCCAAAAACTACGCTTTCCCGTCCGCGAGTGAGCGCAACAGCCGGTGGGCCATGGTTATCGAGAAGGACGGTACGATCTCGTATTCTGAATACGATGGACCTGGTCAACTAGAGGTAAACTATCTCCCTCTTCTCGACTAGGGCTATATCGCTAATTTCGTGAAGGCTTCGACAGCTGAGGCCGTCCTTGCTAAGCTGTAGGTCTCTCGAGGATTAGATGGATTGGTCGTTTGAAGTAGTGATGTTTAGAGAAGTGAGGTCACCTGGATATATATATGTCCACAGATTGCTTGAAGCGGTCTAAGGGTTATGATTCGTAATGATAGATTTAATTAAGTATTTCAAATTTATGTATAGTACACTAGAGTGTATGGGAAACAACAGCGAAGACGAACAAGTATTCACATAGAAAAGTTCGACAGCTTTCAGTTGACCATGAATGAGTACATCAGAGTATGTGTAGTGAATATCAAGCACACCGGCTGTGTTCAACAAAGCGTGTGTAGCGTAACCGTCGACCCGCTCCTTCAGATAAAATCCAGGCGGGAGATACAGGACGCGATCAATCTGACGCGTAGTGAAGATCCCAGTGAAGGAACCGCAGCTTCCCGGTCACAATAATGAAATAGTTGCAACCTCAGCTTCCGCGTTGGAATGGAGAAAAAAGGTTCTCATCCGAATCTTACTACTTATTTTTTCTCGCTTAGTCATCGCCAAGCCAAAGCTCGAACCTAGAACTTCTAGGACCTTTTGCACCATCAAACTTACTCACCTCACGAGCACAATTTGATCGGAGATGGAGACTCTAGACAAGACGACATGGGATGTTCTCATATCTGGAACTGGCATCCGTCAGTCTCTCCTTGCGCTGTAAGCTCAAGCAATCTTCGGCAACGATGAAATCCCGCATAGTCTGACTGACGAAGCTACGGTTCATGAAGAGCTTTATCTCGCTCCGGCAAGAAAGTCTTGCACATTGATAAGAATGATTACTATGGAGGTCCAGAAGCTGCATTTAGCTTACAGGAGGCACAGGAATGGGAGAGCAAGGTAGCACGAGGTATGGCGACTGCTTGACTTGATATTGTCTTTGCTGATAACCTTCAGATACTTCTCCGTTGTTCAGCAATGTAAAGATCACACAACGGCCCGAGCAGGAACAAGAGAATAGGCTGAAGTTGTCCGCCTCAAGGGCGTACAGTTTGTCACTTTCTCCACAGCTCATCTATTCCCGGTCCACCCTCCTATCGAAGCTCGTGTCCTCGAAGATATACAGGCAACTGGAGTTTCTAGCAGTAGGGAGCTGGTGGGTATACTCGCCCAGTGGTCATGAAGCTTCATCCGATTCTGCGGAACCAAGTCAGGGTTCGAAGGGGACCTTGTCGAAAGTTCCAAGCGGGCGTGAAGATGTCTTCGAGGATCAAATACTCGACCTTCGTTCCAAGCGAGCTCTTATGAAGTTTCTTAGATTCGTGGTCGATTATGAGAACCAGGGAGACGTCTGGGAAGAGCATCGAGATAAGCCATTTTCGATATTCTTGTCAGAGAATTTCAACTTACCAACTGTGTTACACGACCCCATTCTTGCTCTCACACTTTCTCTGAAGGCGCCTGAAAACACATCCACAGAATATGCTCTTCCCAGGATAGCACGACACCTTCGTTCAATAGGTGTTTTTGGGCCCGGTTTTGGCGCTGTCCTACCTCGATGGGGTGGTGTCTCTGAAATCTCACAAGTCGCATGTCGAGCTGGCGCTGTCGGAGGTGCTGTCTATGTGCTAGACAAGGGTCTGAGAGATACCCTTGATAGACCTGTCGCGCAACAAATGATGGATAATGTTGCCTCCAGTCCTACCACTGGGACATCAGTGGTACTCGAGGGTGGGGAAACCGTCAGAACACAGTGGATTGCGGGTTCGAGAGTGGACCTACCGGCCTCTGTCATCAGTTCCTCCGAAGATGGCCTGCACTATTCGGATTTAAGAGTTACCACCTTATCTCGTTCGATCTCCATTGTAGGGTCTCCACTTGAGTCTCTATTCCCAGACATCGCGGAAGGTGCTCCTCCTCCTGCTGGCGCTGTTGTCTTTTTTCCCTCAGGTTCACTTTCCGTTAATGGGGAATTGGAACTCTCCTCAAATCGGACGCCGGTCTATATTTTCGTTCACTCTAGTGATTCAGGGGAGTGTCCGAGTAACCAGTGTAAGTTTCTTTTGTCTCCTATAGTTTTATTTTGCTCACCTGATGATTCTCCAATTGAATACTTTATCTACATTGTCTGAACCTCTTGACGATAAAATCTCTGACAAACTGACTGAGCATCCTACTTCACTTGCAATTTCATCTCTCTTTACACTATCAATTCATATGCTGACTTGGTAAGGTGTTCTTTATGCTTCTTGTTCTACAACGAGTCAAGAGGGATCAGCTCTCCTTGCAGAAGCAGTCCGGCAGCTATTATTAGCTCTTAATGGAGATCCAGCGTCAATACTCCTGTGGTCTCTGAGCTATGACCATCGTGCTCAAGATAGCAAAGAATTGGACTGTCCACCAGCCTCTTATAATGATAATACCATTGCTTTCTCTTCAAGTTCGTCGGACCTTGCATTCGAGGATAGCGTTCTGGAAGAGGTCAAGCTTGCGTGGGAGAAGATCATGAGCGGTGAACCTGATGCAGGGGATTTCATGGTCATCAGTGATCCGGAAACTGACGATGACGCGGATGGGGATTTTGATGGATGATTTAGTTAGAATGTGCGTCAAATTCATATTGTATTAATCTCTAATGCCGTGCAAGAGCATCCGATACAGGGACTGCCAAATTATTCAATTTACCTAGTAAGTTCGCCGTGATTGACATCTAGTCACAAGTACTATTGGTTCACTGTATTGTTTCATGAAAGGGCCGTAATGTCAGTACCCTACCTACTGCAGAAGAAGATGACTGTTCTTGTCACTGTCTCACCCATGCCGCAATGCCATCATCTCCCATGATGTATCATGTAGTGTTCCGTGTGAGAGTCACCGATGACCTATCCTCTTGACTCGGTAGATATAAGACTGCTCAGAGCTCAAGTATATAAACCTGTCCATCTCTTTCTCTTACCAATTTCAATTTCTTTATAGTAAGGGCCTTCCTAACTTCATCCCTCAGATTGGGTTTTCTGTTGAAAGGAGAAAGTAACTTCATTTTGAGCATGAGGAAACTACGCAGAGATCAATTAGGGTTGCTTTTGCCGGGTGGGAGAGTTGCGTTCATATTAGGCGTGAGAAAATGAAGACTACTACGTGTTTCTGGTATGGTTTATGTTCCGGATGACCTTCAGCATACTTAAGGGTTAATGAATGTACTCGAAGAATAATTAGATGATAATCATCAATTCAATCGGACACTACCACAGGAGAACAGACAAGAGACATGAACACAGTGCACCAGACGCAGAAGCCTCCCAGTGAACTCAGCGTTTTCCGGGTTCCTGAGGCGAAATCTGTTTTCATCGTGGTTCAACCACACCCACCACCAAGCAAATGGAAGAGGACACTGGTTTTCCCTCCTGTCTCACAAAATGAAATGGAAAGAAAAAGGAAGAGCAAGGCAACTTGGTTGTATTTATATTCCTCGCAGTAGCCCTCAGCCTGGCGGTCTGGGGAAGAACCTGTCTACGTTAGCTGCAACCATGTCAAATGATATGTTGTGAATTAGCTATGCGACTACGCCGGGATATCACCAGATGATTATGATCTGACGGTTTTACGTGAGTAGTCTTGGGATAGTGGATGTCTCGGGTATATAAACCTGTGGATATTCTATTCTTCTCTCTTTCTCTCTCTCTGTTATTAAATGGGCAAATCTACGCATGAAACTCGGAGGCGAAGACTTAGACTAAATTCCAATTGCACTATTTTTTGGTTATGGGAGTGAAACTACAGTCAAGAGACGAGCCTCTCATCCCACGACGGGTATTATAGGTTGCCGGGTTTGATGGCTGGTAACATGCAGGTTCCGATCCCATCATTAGGGTAGGGGGTTAGATGAAATGATATTGCAGTCTCTTTTGACAATGCTCCCCAGCTTCCCCATAAGACAGTGGGAGTTCTCGGCGTAATACGGTGATGAAAGTCATCTACTCAAGCTAAACTACTCCGATGCGAGCAGACAAGCGTTGTAAATTGGACGCAGTGCTCTAAGAAGTGACACACCATGGCAAAATTCGCAAGACAGCGTTCCCCCTCAGACGAATTGACTTCATCTTTCGGTAAGGTAATCTCATACCACAAATTGTGGCTTTCCGTCTTCCCGATATATCATCCGGATACATGTTTGCAAAACTTTGTCCGGTTCCATAGGTTATGGAGAAATTACCGAAGAGAAAAGAGCAAGAGGACTTATTTATACCCACAAAATACTCCAGCCCAACGCTTGTGGTCAATATTCTCAATGCACCGAGAGCGTAAGACCGTCATACTCTGCTGATCAGTATGCCGACTGACAATGCATGCAAGTGACGTATCTCAGTAGGTCATCAGGGTTCTCTGGTGTTTTCAATGGCTGAGACTTCTCATGCCTTGGATATATAAAGTCCCGATCTTCTCTTTTATTCTGTTCTGCCAATGTAATCATTGTGGCTCCAGCGGGTAGAGTGCTTCCACAAATATGTACAATATCAAAATCACAGAGAACTATTAGGATTGGTTCGGGAATCATATATTATTTCCTTCGAGCAAATGGTTTCAACTAGAACCTGGGGATTCAAATATGACTCTATTTCATTGTTCTTTTTCTACTCTTGTACCCCTGGACGGAAACTTAGGGGATAGCGTTGAGATTATGGATGCAGAGCTATTTGCCATCCTTAAAGCACTTGAAAGAGAAAAGACCCAACGTGAGAAGGGACAATCCATTGCAAAAACATATGGGTTTTTGTGGACAGCCAGGCAGCACTTAAGAGGCTACAAAAGAACAGCCTTGATGAAGGACAAGAATTAAGTGTGATGATAAATGACCTATGCAATACTCTTACCAATGAATGGGAAATGAAAATTACCTTCAGCTGGGTTCCTGGCCATAAGAACATCTTTGGGAATGACATAGCAGACAAGCTGGCTAAGAAGGGACTGGGCCGCAAGCCTATAGGCACTTCATTCACATCACTCAGTTATATCAAACGAAAATGATTGGGAAAGATGAAGAAGGGAAGTGCTTCAGAGACTGTCAATCACTTCAAACACCAACACACCATATTTTACATTGTGCACACTACACTAAAGAACGCAAAGAAATGAGGAGGTAACTAAGATCAAAGCTAACAATGGTAAAGCTTTTTCGCACAAAGCTAGGCAAACAGTTGTTATTCAAGTATATAGCAAGATCTCAAATCTCTACTTCCAGATGGCTGATACACGCAGGAGATATAGATAGAGTAGAAGTGTAGAGTCTACAGAAGAAAACAAGATGTATGGCATAGGACTGGAAATAGAAAAGAAATGGTAAAGAGGAAGAAAGACGGTTTTCCAACAATTTCCTTTGTATGGAGTTTAAACGTAATGACTTTCCTTGAAATATAAAATATCAGTGGGTTAAACTACTGAAGACTTCACTAAGCATATAAGGGCCCTGAAAAAGGATTTATGTATATAGGGAGTTGCGCCATAGCTTGGAGGCTGCATGCGCGGTATTGTAGATAATACAATACAATGGAAATAAAACAAAAAAAAATATGTTCAAGTCATTTTTGCTTGGACGGTTTACGCCGCACGGTTAAGACTCCAACAACGTTTCAATTTTAATTATACATGCGAGGCCCTTTTAGCGGTCATCGATTATGATGGTGATCTGTACCAAGTTGTCGCATGAATGATCATCAGCATCACGAAGAGCACAAAGAGTGGATAAATGATAGTACCGTAAATGAGAAAATCAGAAAGACGGAAAGTCCTCACATCCCTCTATCTCCCTTTTCCTTCTCCACGCTCCTAGCCAAATTAAACTTTGGTGCGAGTAGTCCCACCAAATGCACCTCTCCCCCAATGCGAGGGCAAATTGACTAGGTTAAGAGTTGTTCTAGTTAGACAATCTGTCGGATCATGGTAACCTCCAAACCTGACCGCACCTCTCAGAGTAATCAGCATCCCTTCGTATGTGTGACTCAACTGGAGTTTTTCTCCTACCAGATTGATGGGATGATCAGATATTATGTTCCGGACTACTGCCAGACGTTGCGAGGAGTCTTTTAGTTTGACCGTCTCGCAAAGCTTCGCCTCTTTACAAATGGTATTGATCTGGTCTTATACTTGACAAACTATCTCTCTTGTATCCCATTAGCTTCCTTACTTAGGTTGTAAACCAGTCTGACGGTTAGCCGGGCGAGTTATTGAACCGCGGTAAGGCCATCCTGAGTTCCGGACGCTTCGGTGATCGCAGAGAGGGTAACTGGGTCCGAGAGAAACGGAGGACTGGTGGATCCCTGAGATATAACAGCTTTCGTCCCCAGAGGAACTGTAGGTGGGAGCCAGACTGGAATAAAGTCGTGCTCTACAAAGGGAACATATTCGGAAACTGAACAATGGGATTGTTACGGGGCGATCGGTTCCTTCAAGTTGGTGGAGCCGCTAAGTAAAGGTCCTTAGAGCTTCGGACACCCATTCATTGATATGTGGAATCGATAAATATTCCAATCTCTTACTAAAGTAGGTTCTGGACTATTCTATTGTAGACCCCTATTAGGGGAGCCTGCTAACGCCGACTGATTGATAGGCTAAAATGAGATCATGTGCGTAGATAGTTGTCTGTGGGGTTATCCATTGACTACTCCTACAACCTGACCGTTTGCATAGCCAAGCGATTTGTGGCCCGAAAAGTGGTTTGTGACCGTTCGGAAAGTGTTTCTGAAGTGGTCTAATATGGTAAAAAGCTGGCTATGCGGATGAATTATCTGTAAAATTAGGTTATTTATTTAGAATGGAATTGTCTGTACGGTCTGGTGACTGGAACAGTGAATTATTCGCACAGTTGAAGTACAGGTAAAGCTAATCACTTTGTACCAATACTCCAACCGGATAAATATTCAATCAGTCAGAAATTTATTTTTTGATACTGATCATATTCCCTTAGACGATATGTGGCAAGACGGGAAAGTTATAGATAAAAATATGCACTTTTTGGCCAGATGTACAGCATAGAACCACTGGAGAAGTTCCGATATGATCGGGCAGAAGAAGGAAAGACGTCCCGTGCGGGATGCGTCTTTGTATTATGCTGCATGTTTAAAGCTGCACAGATAGAGAAGCAAAGAGATTAGACTGCACGGAAGTCTTTCCAGTTATGGAAGGAAAGTGGTGGAGATCGGGACCTATCCTGAGAGCTAGACAGATACGCATACAGAACGATTGGAAACCCAAAATTGGACCCTTCGTGGCGGCTCTCCGATGAAAGTGCACTCATGGGAACCAGCTCCCGCAGCGAGGTAAGTATAGATTCGTATTTGTAGTTAGCAAGCTGAGATGTTTCAAGGGAGCCGAATATGGACAGATCTAACGTGGCGTCGGTGGAAGAGGGGGGGGGGATCTGTCTACCAATAACGACATCGAATACTGCATATTTTTGACGAGTATTTCCCAAGAGATCCCGTAAGGCCTGTTTATCTGCACGGTAGAAAAGGAGTGACAAGGGATATAGTTTTATCCCGGACTTTTTCGGTATTTCCTGGGACGGGCGAGAGGTGGAGACCGTCCTCCTAGTGATGCGAAAGGGAGCGTATCAGGCCCCTGAAGTCAAAAAGGTAGCGAATTCTGGTGCCTGATTGGATGTGCTAAGAAATAGGAACATGGGATACAGCGAGGATGTTAGAGGGAGGTTCCCTGGTTGTTGGTTACGAAGGAGATCCAAGGTGGAAGTTTAGATCTAGCGCTACGATATCAGCCGTGCGAACCAAGACACGGGGTCAACACGGAGTCGCAAACTTGACACCATCAAAACAGTGTGAGTAGTTTTGTGAGGTGCGGTAGAATTGTATATTTCAAGAGAAGAACGACTGACAGCACAGGTTCTCTGATATTACGATCGTCATTTTCGGAAAATTTGATCGTTCAGCAATGTGCACGGCAGATCAACGTTCACGTTCGGGTCTCGGATATCTACATGGATTGGAGACGATCGAGCAAAATTCTCCTTCTGCTGTTCCGCACGCTAGCGCTTGGTAAACACATACTTGTCGGATCCGTGGCTTGTAATTGAATCAAACTAATACATTTGATGAGAAATTGAAGAGATATGGATGAAGCGGTACGCCTCTTTGGATTTCTCAACAATCCAAGATGATGACACGGCAAGGAGAATCCTTCATCCTGAGATTTCAAGTAAGATAAACTCCATGCATGCCAGGTTGAGCGAAGATCATACTGCATGCGGGCCGCATCATTCATAGAACGCCATATGCCATCACTTTGCGTCTCCAACGACAGCTGGAAGTTTCTAAGGAAACATTTTTGCCTATTCTCCGAATTCTGCCGTCAAGTTGAAAAGGGATAGTTTCGAGCAGGTACTTTATAGTTCACAGTAGTATAGCGTTCCACATGAACCGTTTCGATGTATAATAATACAGCATTTTATGGACAACGGCGTGTTTCCCAGGCGGATAAAACGAAGAACAAGGACCAGATTTGTCATGGCTAGCAGCCCACAAGCAAGCCTAAGAAAGGGGGCATAAACCGGCCTTTGCAGCCCCTGTCCACACCCCTTTTGGGCCTTTCCTGAACCCGGAAGGCGTAAGGGGGCGTATCTTTTGCAGATCGCACTAAGCTCCTCGCTTGGCTCCTTGTTGAACGCAAAATCAACCTCCACCCATCCTGCTGAATCCCATCATCCCTCCGAATTAGAAAAACAAATTAGTTTCATTTCCGGCCAATACACGTCCAGCGTCAACGCCTTACACCACAACATTTGTTCAGATCCCTTGGAAATGCATGCTTGGTGCAACTTGCACTTAAGCCACCGGCCTACGGGCCAGCTGGACTGCTGGAGAACGACGCATGGCTCTCAATTCATTGCGTAACCTTTTAGAGAGTGGATGGCTTGGTTTCTGGCCTCCTGGATTCAGCTGCTCAGCGCCGTCTCGCGCCTCTCGCATGGCTAAGAGGCACATGAAAACGTGAGGTGTTGAAACTAAAGTATGAAGCTACTTCTAGTAACAGAACGATATGGCAGAGCTAAAATACAGATAGAATGCGATTAGCTTGCAGTAGTTCCACCTGTTCCCTCGTCAGACTGACTCGTATGCACCGGAGATTCACCCGGTTACTAGGATGTCAGATCTGGAGTAAACATCTTGGCAAGCCAGATATGCACCCACATGGATTTCACCCGCCTTCTAGGTAGGGCACGGTCTCTGCGTCACTATCAAGAGGAAGGTGGGAGAAGCAGATACGAAAGCTTTTCTTCTGTTGACAGTTAAATTCCATTCCATAGCGTCTCCCATAAACCCTATTACGAGGTGGAAAAACTAGGAGTTATATACTTTGTTTCCTCCCATTGTTGTACCTTGTTTTTCAGCCGTCTTCTTTCCTACTTAGTCTAGTTCATCAGTCGTAACTTTTGTCTCGCCTCATCTGCTACTTGTAGTGAACCGTTCGCTAACTACTTTAACCCTTTCACGGAGGACGTGTCGAATTGCTCAATCTTAGTTCTCGTGGCGTGCTCTAGTCTTTATCTCCGCGTAGATATATCCCCTCTATAATTGGATTATATTTCATCTTTCGCTCCCCGTATTCCAGAGATCGGCTCTTGTTATTCCTTTTCGAACTTAGAGAAGAAAAGACACTCGTAAATCTCGTCCAATTCAATAGTCACTCCTTTCGCATTTGGTCTTCGAACAAAAAAGTTTTAAAATGGTTCTTCCACTCACCTACCGAAGGCCATCCTACGTACCTTCTTCACGAGGATCAGTCAATGGCACGGACAAACAAAAATCTATCAATGAGTCTATCTCCTCTGCTAATTCATGTATGTCCAATGGAATTCCAGAGGCACTTTCGTTCGACAGAATCATAAATGGTGGTGTATGCCCGGTAGGTTTACCAATTTATCAATCCCAATTGAATGTAAAGCTAACCCATACTGTTGCAGCCTCTTACTATCCGTGACTTTATGAATTACCTCAAGTACATCGAGCTCTCTGCAGAAAACCTACAGTTTTACCTTTGGCACCGTGACTACACGAAACGCTTTGCGGCACTACCAGAAAACGAGCAGGTGCTTTCAAAAGAGTGGACCATTGAACAAGCCGAAGCAGAAGCACATGCAGCGCAATCCAATGCCAGCAAGAAGAAACTCAGCCCTACAGTAGCTACAGTATTCAAAGGCACCGATTTTGACCCCACGGCAAAACATTATGATTCGGAGAAGTCGAATCCATTCTACACTCCTCCGGCGAGCTCAGAGGGCCAACGCAAGAATTCCGAGGTCTCTTCTCTCTCTTCCAAAGCTGATAGTGGCTGGCAATCGTCTAAAGCTGCCCATTCCCGTAAAGCTGGAGAAGTCTTTGAAGAAGCCGGCCTCAAGTGGCAACCTTTCACCGTCCAACCTTATCGTGAAGAAATCTCCCGTATAATCATGATCTACATCGCAGAAGGCGCTCCCCGCCAACTCAACCTCTCAGCCCGCGAACGCGCCGCCCTTCTTCACGCTCTGGAGGTCACAACCCACCCCAGCGCTTTCCGGGACGTAGTAGCCACGGTAGAGTGGTCCCTCCGCTGCCAGTCCCATCCTAACTTCATCCGATGGACCATCTGTAACGGCAATCGTCCTCGTGTCATCTTCGCCCGCGGTCTTGGCGTTACTACCATCCTCCTCTCACTCGTGGCCATCGTACTCCTCACACTCAGTAATGCCGGAAGAGGTTGGCGCGTTATCCCCTTTGTAGGGTTCTTCATCGGTATCTCAACACTCATTGCGGCCTGGAAGGGTATGTGCATTGTCCTCCACGGAATGCATCACCGTCATCTGCGACCGTGGGAGCTGTTCGCGTCAGACGATGAGGTGGAGGAGGTGGAAATCGACGGCACCCGGGAGAGCTTGGAGAGCAATAGCTTTGAAGATGAGCCGTGGGTGGCTAAGTACGAGAAGAGAAACATCATTCGCAAAGTCTTCGATCGGGAAGTCTGGATCCAAGAACCGGCGCTTCGACAGGTCCAGGATACCATTTTCGTACAGGCGCTTATCGGTGCTTTTGTTGTCTCTGCTATTATTGTGGGTATCTTTTGTGCGGTGCCGCATGGGAGGTTCTTTTGATTCCGTTTTGTTTGGTTCACGGTACTGGGATGACTAGGGCATATTTGGGATACCCCTTCGAAATTCGTTTGTTTGGCTAGGGATGGGGAATATGTAATGTTTTATGCTTACATCGTTGTCGGTTCTGGTAATATCTTCCTCTATTCTGCCACGTCTAATTGTCTTTTCGAGCTCGCATTGGAAGTTTTCGAACTCCATGGCTTCTCGGGATTGCACTTGTCTCGTTTAGAAAGTTTTCTTTGTATATATAAACATTTTTACTCGCTAGTCTAAGGTTGACATGCATTTTTCTTTATCAATCTGTCTCGTTCAATTATTTCTTGTTATGTAAATATTTCGTACAATCCAGTCTAAGGTTGACATCCTATTTTACTTCATACTTGCTGTACTGTACAGTACAAGAATGTACATACTCCACTCATGCCAAAAGTGATTTAGTTTAAACTATCTTAGTATTGAATCAATGAAATAATGCCGGTCTTCTGTATATTTAGTTGTTTTGTACAGCTTACACGTTCGTATAAGCCCAGTCGTATCTTTTAGTGTCGATGTGTCGTACAGTTCCTATTCCGTACCATCCCCCCGTTCCATACACTCGTTCCATACATTTCCCTCAATCTGTACAGTCCTCTCAATTCATTCAACTCCGTCCAAATTTTTCAGTCAGCCTTGATCAGTCCACCCACATCGGCGAGCACGTTACCGTTAGGTTTACTGATCTCCTATGGCACCTTGTGCGTCTTGACCGTTCTAATATCTGACCACACGTTTCACGACGACGACAGCGTACTAAAGACAAAAGATATTGCAGATTTAACGATCCGGTTCGATAACAACAGCCTATCCCACCCCAGCCATCTAACACAAAACGAAAAGAACTCCATGAATCTGTAAGTTGTTGCGAACCCGTCGCATAATGATCCCATCATATCCGATATCATCCCACGATTTCCCAAGTGCACATCCCTCCCTAACGAACAAAGAAAAACACTAACCCCCTAATAACCCCATCCAGCAGTCCCTAAATCAAACCCCCCTCAACGCCCCCCTCTCCAACCAACCCCTCACGGACTCTAATCTCCCCCACCTCCCTAACATCCTCCCTCTCCCTCCCCGCACACCTCCCAACCCACTCTCTCAAACCCCTCTCGCCCCTCTCCTCCCCTTCAAACCTCACCAAACAAGGACAACCCCCCATCCGTGCACTCGCCTTCAAAACCGCCAAAAGCGCCGTCTCAAGTAACTTATTCTCCCTTTCCAACGCCTCGACTCTCTTCTCCAACTCCTTTCCTTCCGTCACTTGAACCCTGTGCGCAAGATGCGGCAGCGCATGCACGCCCTCCCCCCTCAGCACGCGCGGGACGGGATAACCCGCCGTAGCGACCGGTTTGCGCTGTGTGCTTTTCGCCGGCACGGAAGGAGGGTACAGCGGGAGGGGGAGGTGTGGGGGTCTCCTCGTCGAGGACGGAACGAAATGCTCTCGCTTGGGCGGGAGCTCGAGGGGACTGACTGCGGGGCCGGGACCGTGTGTTAAGCTGAGGGGTGGGTTTACACCTGCCCCTACGCCCATACCCATACCGCTAGCGTCGTTCCCCCTCCCGATAACAGTGATCTCGTCAACATCCACATCAACATCCACACTCCCTTCACTCGTCTCATCCCCTGAAACCGGGGGCGTGTGCTCTGGCCGTATCGCGATAGCGATGGGTCGGGAATTCCGCTTCAGAACCAACCGCGCCGGACGCCTGACATTCCTTCCACGCACCACGGGGACGGACTCCGCAACCAGCATGATGGGACTCAGTGCCATGGTCCCCCCGGAGGAGGGCGTATACCCCGTCCCACCGATGAAGGGGGCCGAGGGGACCGGTGGCGGCGGAGAAAGCTGCGAGTACAGTCCCGTTGAGGAGGTGGTGGCGGGGGATACGGTGATGGGGTGAGGTGTCGGCGGGTGCGGGTGCGGTTTTGATTCGTTTTGAAGGTGGCGAGTGTGCAGAAGTTCGTCTATGCTGGGGGCGGGGCGCTGGAGGTCACGGAGTTTGCGGGCTCGGGTCTTGTCTGCGCGGTGCGAGATCGTGGGGCTGGGCGCGCGGGTTGAGGGTTGCCGCGTCGGTGGAAGATCCTTTGTTGTGTTGAGTTTGGGGATCACAGAGTCGGTGCGCGTGTGGGGTTCCGATGGGGAGATGGAGGCGGGTGGGGTCGGGAAGTCGGACATCGAAGCTGTGGTTTGGCCGGCGGAGGATTCGGGGGAGATGAGGGAGTCAGGTTTCGGGGGTGGTTGGGGTCGGAGGTCGGCTTCGGGACGCATGATTGGTGTTTCGCTGATGTCGGCGTGATCGGAGGGTTGGGGGGGGTGGAGTCGGTTTTCTAGTGCTGCTATTGTGCTGACGCTGTCAGGAGGGTTACTGGATAACGCCGTATGAACCGTCGTTGCGGTACCGATATATTCTCTTGTGGGTTTGGTGTCGATGACAACAGCAGCTACCGTTGTTTCCTTTTGCAGAGCTGTGGTAGTAGTGGTAACGCAAATCTCCTTATCATTAATCGTGATATCGGAGGCTTTTCCAGTCACAGCTTTATGCGGTACGATCAACTCAGTATGGTTCACAATCGGTTTTTGCTTGACATCCAGCGCTTTGATCTTCCGGACCTCTAAGTCTTCATTTTGCGATTTAATCCAGGTGTCAAACTCCTCTGTTCCAATTGGAACCGGGGAATAGTGCGCTGAAGTCCTATATCTTTGGTTGCGCTCTGTAGACCGTCGACGGAACTCTCGAAGTGCGTTTTTCTCCAGGGTCTCCTGATCATTGGTGATTATTTGGAGATATTTCTTTCCTGTACTTAAATGAGCAGTGAATTCAATGTAGATCTCTTGGCAAACTTTACCTGTGACGGAGGTCTTTTGGAGGACTGCATCAGAGGGTTTCCCAGAATTCGAAATTAGCGTATTTCGTCTCGAGTCTCCGTAATTACTACTTCTCGTTAGTAATTCTAATTAATTTGGTCGTATATAACTTTTTGCGCATTCTTAACTAACGATTTCAAGATGGAGTGTTGGCATACCTTGCTGCTGATGTAGTCCGTGAACCTAAACCTCTCCTCGAAGCAGACCTGAAGAACCTAAAAGCACTCTTATGCTTCAACTTCCTGACTGGACTCTCTGGTTCAGCGTCCCTTGGTGGGCCTGTATGCTTAAGAAAATACGCCATGTCGAATGAGGCGTTGTCCTTGGGCAGTCTGAGAAAATCATCCATAGTAGAACTCGACACAAGGGTTCTTCCAGCCGTTGATTTGCTCAGGGAGTAATAGTAGCAAACAGGCTCGTGATTAGAGAGAGTAGGCTTCCAAGAGTGACGTCGACGATACTCTCTCCTAGATATCGCTGTTCGAATATCAGAAGCAGAAGAAACAGAACTGCAAAATGATCTCCGAGGTCGGGTTTGTCGTTCCAACTGCCCATTCACACGTCCACACAAAGGGTCGACATAAAAGTCTTCGTGCCAAAAGGTTGAAGAAAACGAACTACGGTCCTCTCTCTCAAAACCGCGGGGGGTGTGGTTGAGAAAAGGCGGATGCCGACGTTGGGGGCGGTTGGCCGGCCGCATTGACTTGTTTGATATTCACTCGTATCGCGGGATTTTACAGGGCCGTTGGTTGGAACTAAGAAGGGATGGTTTGCTGACGGAGCTCCGAGCTGAAGGGAAACGAAAGTGCACGTTGAATCTGCCAGACGAGTATAAAGCTTCCGGGGATTGGGACGGTTTGGGGAACCTGGTCGGTCTTTTGTTATCCTCCATCTGGGATAGGAGATCGAAGGCTTTATTGGACTAAACTGTCTTCTGCACCCTATTCCAGCCATTCTAAAAGCCTCTTTTAGGCGTTGTGCAGTATTTCTTGTTGACAGAGAAGCGTGGAAGTGGAGAGGTTGCATCAATACGGTGGTTGTTATACAAAGTTCCTAGATAGGTCTAGTATGAGGCTGGGATAATCGGAGACTTCATCCATCGTCGACGCAAGGGACGATCTCTTGGATACATTGCAGATCAAAGTTACCCCACGGAAACATTCTTGATAGATTATATTTATACGAGAACTTCATGAAACAACAGCGTACACACGTGGCTGACGCAGAACTAGAACTAGAACTGGATCGCCGAAGCTTCCCCACAAGTTTATCAGCTTTCTTAACATTTCTTGGAGAAAGTGCTTCTATCAGATACTCCCCGACGTGGGTCTACTAAAGGTTTCATGTACAATGACACCGCATAGAAGGATTGGGGTATTCTAATAATGTTCCGCGATACGATGTTTGTGCTGATATTGGACTGTACAGAGTACGTACAACCTGTCCTGTCCTGTACCTGTGCCTGTACTGTACTGTGCTCAGGCAATAACCCGAGAACTAACAATCGGGAGGAGATAGCTTCATCTTCGTGTCGCAGTACTTACCACTGGAAGACGGATATTAGGTACCACATGCAACGAGCATCGAATGTAGTAAAGCGCAGCAAGATTGGGCATGGAGACCAAAAAGGTGGAAATCCAAACCTGAGTTTTAGTTTGCTGCTGCAATAACTGCAAAAGGTATCCTGCTATCCGACTTGCCTCCAGACTACTCGTCAAAGCCGAAGGCAATCATCATCACCCAGGATTACCGATGAATATCTACTGTACAAGATCGCTTGAATTGCTGAAAATACGCCACCAAGTGTACTTTTACAACCCTCTTGAAAATGCACACCCAACTCCATTTCAATGCATGTTCCCGGAGCCGTCGGTGACACGATCCGACAGTACATAAACCCTGCAAAGTCTATTCCGGTTTCGGTTTCTTCGGTCTGTTCGACGGTAGGAAAGGGTCAACCGGTTTCTTGCGTTTTGGGGGGAGGGGGCCTCTTGGGGGTGCGTAACCATTACCAGAATCTGCTGAAGGACCAGTACCATTTTTTGTCTTGACATTTACTCCGTTCTTAATATGTGCTTCTTCCTTGAACTCAACATCTTTTGTCTCATATTCCCTCTCCTTCACTTTTGCAGAGTCCGAGTGTGGAGTTGACGTGCGACTCGTCTGGCTCCGACTAGACTCATTTTCGGAGAAGACATCTTTCATTTCAACATCTTCATCACCGTTACCTATCTCCATCTTGCCATTATAATCATGCCCGTAAGAAATTGGACTGGAAATTCTACTTCCTGGTTCGGATTTAATGGCCTTGGGCGGGGCGTTATGTACGGCCCTGGACGGTGCCTTGAGCATTTGCAGAACATTGCCATCTGTGTAACGCCCACGTTGCCTAGCATCATCAACCAGCTTCTTCCAGAACTCTCCTCGACCAAGTGACTGAGAATTTCCCAGGACCCACAGAGACGACTTTGCACGAGTGAGACCCACGTTCATTCGGCGGATATCCTGCAGGAAACCTATACCTCCTGCTGGTGAAGCCCGAACACAAGAGAATATAATAATTTCACTCTCTCGACCTTGGAAAGCGTCGGTGGTATTGAACTCCACATTATCGAGAATGGTCTGACCATACTTTCGTGAAAATCGATCTTTGAGCTCGCGCAGTTGGCTCTTATAAGGTGTGATTATGCCGATCTTGTTCTTAAAATCGAACGTCTTGAAATCAGTCATTAGACGTTCAAATAGTGACAACGCAACGTCAATTTCAGCATAATTGACGAGAGAATGTCCCCTCGGAGCAGCTTGATGCTGGCCTTGGACATCGAAGAAGCGATAAGGACCAAGTAATTCTGTCAAGTGCCATGGTTTGTGTCTCAAACCTGCCATATTATCACCATCCAGAAGTTTTCCATCGTAGAATGTTTGACTAGGGAAAGAACTGATTTCTGGATGCATACGATACTGGGTATCGAGTAAATGGACATCGTCCGGGTGATTACCCTGCATACGTACAAATAAACTTTGTTCGTATTGGAATCGCGCAGCTTCTTTGGAAAAGACAGTTGGAGGGAGCTGTTTTGGGTCGCCAACGAGAATACACTTTGCGCAACCATATTTCAAAGGGATGAGTGCACTCATCTCAACACATTGAGCTGCTTCATCGACAACAACCGACTCGAATTCGATGTTGAGGTTTTGGAACATATCATGTCCACTACCGCTGAGTGTGGCACAGATAATGTGCGCTTCATCCAAAACGGATTGTTGCGCCTTTCGCCGATTGAGATCCGCTTGTCGACTCATCATATTTTCTGCATCCTTTGCAGTGTCAATTTGAGTGCCTAATTGAGCCTTCCTCCTGCGCAACGCATCAAAGTCGTCTTTCAACTTGGCAGCTGCATCTCCCTTCGTTTCACCCTTGTCGAGTGCTTCGCGGGCCTCGCGGAGCTTCTCGGAAATAAGTTGGTGTTCTTTCATAAGTTTCTGGGTTTCTTCTCTCTGTTTACTATCCCCTCCAGGCATTGCGTTTAGTTTCGCATTGACAAGCTCATCCAATGTGACATCTATGACGTTCGTGTTCATAGCATCGCTACGACCAAGACGCACGATGGAAAGCTTTCTATGTTGTCCTCCTAATGTTCTAATGCCCTCTTTGAATCTCATTACGAGCTCATCGACGGCAGCGTTACTTGGAGCACACACAAGAAGTTTCTTTGGGGGCGCACCGCCTTGAACGCCATGGGTACCGTTGAGCCCTTTGGGTTTCTCGATAATGGTCCCTCTGTCCCGCAAGGCATCTGTCAATAGAGCGCCAACGATTGCAACGATAGTCTTTGTCTTTCCAGATCCAGGTGGCCTAAGGTTTGTCAGCGGGTAATTACAATGTCATAGGAAATTAAATACCCTTGAATAAGCGTGAACGCATCGTTATCCATTGCTGACTTAATCGCTTTGGCTTGCGCTTTGTTTACCTTGTAATTGTTGATTAGAGGATCAAGCTGCTTGTCGGAATATTTGAGTAACGGAGACGGTTTAGCCTTAATGATTTCATCGCAAAGATCATAGTACTGTAGACCTAACAGAGCACCATATTCACGTTCAAGCGGAGTGATCGACTGGATCTTCGCGCCGTTCACTGTAACATTTGGGCTTAAAGAAGATAACAAGGGGTTTCCGGGCATAACCCTGTAGATAACCTCAAGATGAGCCTTCTTCCGGTTGATCCTATGAACTCGTGCTAGACAATGTGGCTCATCTGAAGAGTTAGCTGGGGACTTTGCCTTAGAAAGTAAGATGATGTCTCCATCTGAAATCCCGATCTCTTTGTTCTCAGCGGGAGTCATAGTACTGCCGATTTCCATGAAGGCGTCTACGCTAGATCGACTGACTATCTTGATCTCGAATGGCTTAAACGTACTCTCCTCTCTCGCCTTGACAAAACCTTGCCAAGCTTCCAACAGTAGTAGAGGTTGGAACGTATTCTGGTAATCGAAAGGGGTCCGAAAGCTATTTGGTACTGCGGAGTACATGTCGGGCCGTGAGTCCTGGGGAAAGTCTCCATCGTGGAAATAATCCCAACTAAGGATTGATTTGTGTAAGGGAGATAGATCTGGAGCTAGGCGCGCTCGCATATCACGAGCAGTTCTAATTTGCCGCTGCTTCTTGATAGGCATCTGAGGTGCATCATGCAGCACCTTCTTGAAGTCTGAACCAACTTTCGAAGGCTTCTTAGGGCCCCTTGCCGGTCCAAATAGCTCACGGTCAAGCTCATCTTCCTCATCCTCCTCTTCGCTTTCTTCCTCTGACGAGACCATCATTCCCGTACCCTTAGCAGCATGATCTTTACCTCGTACGCCGAGGCCTTGAAGACCAGAACCCTCTTCAGCAGTTTCAGCAGCAACTCCTCTATTTGGAATATTCTTCTTTGCTTGTGCTAGAGCAAGTGCATCTCGTTTCTTCTTCGCCTCTCGTTCAGCTTCCCGTTTGCGCTTAAAATCACCAGAATCGATGGCAGGTCGTGGTGCAGGTTTAGTAGCTGGGGTGCTGGTAGTCTTCACTTTCGTTTGTCTCGCAGCGAGTTGAGCTTTGTATATCTCTGCAGCACGAGAGTTATCCTTAACAATTCGTTTCAAATCCTCCGAAGCTTCCTCCGCAGCAGAAACAGGCTTTACATCGTCTTTTAATCTCTCTCCCGGTGGAATATTCTTCACCCACTGACTGATTGAGCCTTGCTTTTGGACCCTTGTGGGTACATCAAAACTGGGTAATTGTCTGGAATAACCCCTGTGAGTCTCGAGTGATTGCTCTAGTTCTGCTTTCTGTTGGCCGTTGAGCTTAGATCGTGTCTTGTCTGATACGATATCTTCGACGTATTGAAGAGAGTCTTCTGTAACATCGATCTTCACTTCTCTCAAGCGTACAAGCAGTTTACTGATGAGTGTAACTGATTTGCTTGACAGATAGTCATCTCTTAATCTCAGCCATTTTACCATCCCATTCATGGCAATTTTAGGAAATTGTAGGAGACGGTGGACCACATCCAGCTGAGAATCTGTTTCTGCTGGAACTTTCTTAAGACTCGCAGCAACAATTGAATGGTAATCAAACGCAGAGTCTGCTAGTTGCATACTATCACGACAAAACTCCATCAGAAGGGTCTTCTCATGGCCGCTGTTGCTCCATTCCTCCGTCATCTCGAAAATAACGGTCAATGTTTGCCATAATGCCTCCCAGAAGCTTTCCGTAACTTTACCTTCAGATTTAGATAGCACACGGGATCGAAGAAGCCCCTGTGAGTCACAAAGATTATCCATAATATCAGTGCTGATTCTGAGGATACTAGGCATAGGGGCAAAGATCTTCTTGCGACTTATGTGCTGTAAGGTTGAGAAGAAAGAGGTAAGAACAGCCGTATACGATGTATCCAAAATATAGGAAAGAGCTTCCTTACGATCATCATGAAAGCTGGCACATTTAATGAACTCCACAGCTATTTGGCGAGTGCTTTGCTCTGAAGCAAATAACATGGGAATTATCGCCGCAGTAGATTCAGGGACAACCAATATGCTTTCTAAATGTTCTGGCCCAAAGGAGTTCAGTCTTTCTAATATTTCCGTAACAAATCCCCAAAGCTTCTCGAGAAGGTCGTTATATTTCTTCATGGGAGGAGGAATTTGTTGTGTTGACTTAACAACATACTTCTCAAGTCCAAGAAGTGATCGTGCTCCAAGCAAGGCATTTGTGGCTAGCATAAAGTTCCCAGTGTGTACCCCTTTGATGATTTCTTCCCAAATTGGACTTGAGTGGGTATCAGTATCCTGCGGTGACGGTTTACCTCGTGCGACTGCATCATAATACATTGCCAGTGATAAACAATCCAAGGAGATGGCTCTGCGTATGACCTCTAGGGAGAGATCAACTGACTCGTGCGAACCTTGCCTGCCATTAGAATCATGTGTTTCGGCGACGATGTTCTTAATGTGGAGTTGAATGATGTCCAGGATATCCGCAACTGTAGTATTCCCAACGAATTGGGTCCCCGTCTGCACCGCTCCTAGCAATCGCAGAGTATGACATAAAACCTTCAACCCAACATTGTAGCAATATCCTCGCGCTGTGCGAGAATATGTGTCAGACTGCAAGCGGCCCATAAGCTGATCAACAAGCGCACGGCATGCAGGAGCTTGATTCGCTGGTTTTATGGAAGCAACGAACGGTGAAATCCACGTAAATGCGTCTTCAAGACTTCCACGCTCAGAATCATTATCCAAGTTCGCTGTTAACAGAATCTTTTCCATAGAAGGGCTATTAAATATCTGCTCGATGATCGTTTTAGGCGAAATAGGACCCATAGAGTTCCAGAATACAGTAGGTGCTTTCGTCAAGAGCTCCCCAACTGTCTGGAGAAGATCGGTAAAACAACTAGAATCGAACTGTAGATGTTCCAATGCAAGCCTGCATAGGTCTGTATCCATACCGGCCAAGGAATGGATGATAAGAGCTTCGTCGAGTTTTCCAACTATGAGTTTTGCGCCGTTCCAAAAGATAGGTAAGAAGCTAAGATCCATCGCTGCTAATGTGACACGTTTCATTGCTTCGTCGAGGGCATCGTGAACGCTTCCTGAAAATTCAGAGCTCGTCATGTTCCTTCGAAATCTACTCCATGAGGTAAAAGCCCAATGATACCTCCTATCATTCAAAGTGAAAAGAAAATACGTCATAGCGGGAGAATACCCGTTGAGTTTAAGACGCTTTTTCATCTGGACCATTTCAAAAGGTTTATCGAAGTACTTCTGTAGGAGCCTCTCATCAGTCAAGAAGGCTTTGCAACTCAGAGTTTCAAAGATAGCGTAAAGACCATTACTATCCAGACAACTGATACCTCTTTTTTCAACTGGAGCATCGGACAAATTTTTGGCAGCCTTCTCTAAACCTGCCCTGATCCGTTGAATGTTGAGATTGTCAACCAGACGGAGGAAGTTAGCAACGTCTTCTACGTCAAACGTTGCTTCTAACAGTTCTCTTAACTGAGGTCTAGATCTGTGATATTCTCTGATGCAAATATCGCAACATCTCAGTTGATTGTCCAAGCGTTCTGTCAGCCAGTGTTTATATGGTTCCGCTTCGCTTCCGTCGTACGCCAGGATTTGAAATGAGGCCAATATCTTGTCTTTTCTGGTAGTTACCTCTTTGATCTTCCGATGTCTCTCTTTCCTATCTTCACTATCTTCCTTTTCAATTTGGCCTATTACGTCCTCATCGAAGAAATGGCTATCGTCATCAGGTCCCTCGCGCGGGCAGAAAAGGTGGGTGTCTGGAGACAATTGCTGAAGTTCGCTAGTGATTGGATGGTTATTTACCTTGTATATGTGATGGATATGGATAGAACTTACTGCAAGCTTGATAGTAAGGTTGCGGAATCCATTGCTCGGTTGGGATAGAGAGCCACCTAACAAATGACTGGATTTCACCAGAGGTTATGGCAAGAAAGAATCTATTCGAAGAAGCTCAATCTCTCTTAAGAGAGCTCCATAACGTTTGTTGAGCTTCGCAATAAGAAGTTAACTGAAATCACAGAGGCGAGGTTGGTGTGCGAATTGTCCCCAATCTACCGCAACTGCGAAGACCTTCAAGCAGGGCCAGTGCGTTGATTCACGTGTCAGGATACTCAGATGAGAACAATCTAGCGAAGAAAGCGTGTGAAATGGCGTAGAGATGACCCAACTCAAGAAGAGCTGTGAGGAAGCGGGGAGTGGAGTAAAAGGAGGGCGCTGGAAGTATGACCGGCCCTATAAAGTCATATAGTCCCAGCTTATGATCTAGTCGAAGGAAAAGTGAGAAAGTGGAACGTTTCCAGAGGGGTTGGTATTTTTGTATCGGGTTTAAGGTAAGTTCTATGCCATCACTAGAGAGACGCGGTTGCGCGTTGGTTTGTAGTTCTACCCGCCGCGGGATTTGCGGAGTTACTTTTTCAATTTCACGTTTTTCTCAACCTTTCAAATCAGTGTACAACACTGCGCGAGTTATCAGGCCTCACTCGCTTTTAAGCTTACCTTAGGTCCATATATGTATAATTTTATCTCCACTCACTCGAGACAGCAATGGAGTCTCCGATCTCATCTTGTTACCCCTCTATTCGGCCGCTCTTATCACGTTCATTCCAGTCGTCGACGTGAAGCTACAGAAATTTTTAATGAGCCTGCTAAGACTATCAATTACAGAGCGTCGAAACATGCCCGATCATCTCGTCGACCAATTCTTTATGCTGCGATCTTCTTCGTACTAGGGATCGCCATCGGTCGAACCGTAAACCCATTCCTCAGTCCCACCCCACTTCCACTCCTGGACAGTCCCGAAGAGCGTCTATTGAGCAAATCATCATCAAAGGCAATTGATGCATTGCCTATTATACAGGAACTTCGATCCTCCATATCACCGAATCCCAACGACTCAAAAGCCCTCTACTCCAATGTCGAGCGGGAGAAGTTTTCTTCAGGTAGATATGCTGGATTCGTTGAGATTTTACCCGGGCATGGACAAGCAGTTTCGAGAACTTTTACAAGAAAATCGCTAGCGGGCTCAAACAAAGTCGGACAGACCCGAACATTCTTCAACCCCAGTACTAAAGAAGTGATTGCCGTTATCTGGTTTGGGACGTTGGTATCCGGTTGGCCAACAATTACTCATGGCGGCGTGATTGCGACGATAATGCAGGACAATATGACCAAAGTGCTTACGGGGCTCAAGAATCTAGAAGATATACGAGAGCCCTCTACTTTGAGCATAACTTATCTTGCTCCCACGTGGTCAAATAACTTCTTTGTACTGCGAGCCAAACTTGGTGCATCAGAACCGTCACAGAAAGAGTCAGATGTAGGACAGAGACCGGAACCATCTAAGGACTTGACCAAGGAGATACAGAACCAACCAAATTTCTTCAAACCTACAATACGTCTCCAGACGTCCGCTACGTTGGAAACCCTTGACGGCAAGATCTGTGTCAAGAGCAAAGCATTATGGGAGATATGTGATATTCCCGAGCATATACGGGAGGATTTACTCACTTCACCCATTCCAATTGTTCGTTGAAAAAATAATAATAATAATGAATTTAACAGCATGAACGAGCATCTACATTGACTACGAGCATTGGATTAGAGATTCTAGAGGTTGTGAACGACCTCTTGGATATCTATATATATTGTGGCTCAGTTCGAACTAGCGCAAGACGTGGACGGGAGCATCGCGATCTTCTGAGCGCAGAAACGAGGGGCTGGGGGAGTGAGGCTGAGCAGCGTACCGTAAGGTAGTAGCGGTTACAGTAGAACTACCTTACCTTTTTATACCAGACATTTCCATTATACGACACTCGGACGATTTACATACATTTTACACTTATAGCAAATAAAGCGCGCTGTAGGGGCCTCTGTCACTCATTGGGAGAAATTCACGTCGATAGAATTCCACGGCGAACGAAGAAGAGAATGCTATTCTCTGTATACTCAGCTCTAGTTAGTAATAGATTGAAGGGAAGGATAGATTTTTTGCTTCCGGAAGTTAGACACCACAATAGTTTTCAGAAGATACGAGCGCTAATCACTCGATATGGTCCTTCTACCATCTTCTACTTGGTCGAAAACCCAGGAAATTTTCTCTATGTCTTGACACGTATCGAGAAAGATATACTACCATCTAAAGCACCTGCTGCTGTTCAGTTTCGTGATTCAATGATGAATGAATTGAACCTTATAGCAGTAGCAGTAAGTTCGTGAGTTCCGGATACCACTTCAATGGTCAATTAACTTGCTCAGGGTGCTATTCTTGCTCAGGTTGCTATTACTAGTCTGTCGCTATCCAATTTGTACGAGACGCATTGGACTGCAGTGGCTTTGTTCATAGCAAGCTTAGTTCATGGTTGCCTCGCGGTCTACGTTTCCGTCATCGCACACTCACGTTTAAGTGCTCGGTCTAAGGACGACGAGATCAAAGACTGGTTACGTAAACCACAGCACGGAATTAACGCTGAAGAATTGACCTACAGGACGCTGGAGGTTGAGGATCTTACAGCGCGTGTTCTCAATGGAAGAGTTCCTGTCACCGATGCTTCTCATGAGCAGAAGTCGTTGCATCGGCTCGTTGAGAACTTACAGTCCAACGTTGGATCTTCGCACACAGCATTCCTCCTAAGCGCGCCCCGGAAACTTCTCAATCGCTCTCTCCTCTGCTTTATCCTCGGCATGGCCATTTATCTGGGCCTCATCATGACGAGGCGGCTCAACTCAGAACTCGGCTACCACGGCTCGATCGCAGTTTTCGTAGTGTTCATCATCACAGCCTTCATAAATATGATGTATTACGCCGTTCCCAAATCGGGCTTGAACAGTGAATATACCCCCATGCCGATCTTTGGCCGCGCGGTAGTCTCTTTACAACAAGCAATCGAAGAACGTCGTCAAGCTATTGGAATTGGACCTATTCCGTTATCCCCTTCATCTCCTCCATCCCCGCAAACAATCGTGTATCCCAGTGTCAATACTTCTCCTTCTTCAATCGAACACAACGATGACGTCGAAGCTGGCGCTTCCATTAACGCGTCGACCATAACCTCTCTTTCCGCGCCCGACGGAATATCCACACATAGCTTCTCCACTCCCGAGATCAAATCCTCGCCTACAGACTCTCGGATAGAATTGCAGCAGCTCTTTCCTGCTTCATCTCAAGTACTACCGCCTCCAATATCAACGTCCTTAGAACCGCAGGCGAGACTTCCTTCCCCCAATCTTGACTCACCTCAACCCGGTAGTCAAGCCAGCAGCGTCGCGGATCAAACGTCGCTCATAACCGCGCTCGAAACACTACTCAGCCTCCAGCAGCAAACTGTAATAGCGACGCAAGCGTTGCTGCAGGAATATAAAACCGCGCAGCAGAGAGCAGGGGAGGATGTGTAGTCTACGCTTTCAGTCGGTTGAGGACTGGCATTTTGGATACCACTTTAGATTTGTGATTTTATTATGCGGGCTATTTCTTCTTCTTGGTTCGGGATTTGGCGTTTACGGATCTACGTCAGAGCAATTGGCGTCTTTTGACGTCAATGGCGCTGTGGGTGGACTGTTTGAATAATATGTAACTTCATGGCCTAGCACCCTTAGTAGGGATATCTGGTATGATGTGAGAAGGTTTGCACGCAGTGTCAATCTATCTGATATCCCCTATTATCTTCGTGTAAATATTCATGCGCTCTCGTTCGCTTGTACGGTACGGTATCTAGTATGCATTTATTAGATGTACCTTCAGCTCTATCTTGTTATCTCCGTCAATATTCACGCTGTCTCGTTAGTCGTACATTATCTATGGATGTCCTAGGCATACATTAAGTTTTGTACAAATTCCATCAACTTACCGGTTTTTGTAACATCGCATGTCGAGGCTCTACCCCAGAGCGGCTGCCTGTACAATTTTCCGCAAGGTTCTGCAAGGTAGGGAAAGGTACCGGGTCGAAATCATGCGTGGTACCGTATCGCGCTCAACAATCCTGATGACACCTTGCTCTGTATGTTGGTGGAGGTGGCATCTCACGCAGCGGGTGCAAACACACAGATCCAATCTAGTAATCGATCATTCACAAAGTTTGTACCGATCAACTAAACGTGGCCTCAATACCACACACAACTACAGACCAACTACCCATACCACCCATACACTTCAGAACAGATAGCCATCTACAACGCCGCGAAGAATGCCGCTAACAAAGTGCCGAAACTCCTACAGATCAAACAGAAAGAGGAACAAGAATGCCTTTTGAACGCCAGACCGATGCATCCATAGCGCACCTGACACATCCATCCGCCCCCTCCTGATCCCCAGATAATCACTCTCCCACCACCCCATACCTCCCCATACGAGGAGGGGTGTTATACCACATCCACGCTCCCCGGACTCCCCGTAACCGTCCCCTCCTCCTCCGGAACAAAACTCCCCGTCTCATCCTCTCCATCCTTATCCTCACTCGCAACACTAGCAACACTAACAAAACTCTGCTGCCGCCCAACCTTCTGTTTTTTCTTCGTCGCAGGCACAGCCTCCTCATCGTCCTCCCTCTCCCTCTTCCCATTCGCCTCCGCCTTCGGCAATCTCTTCGCCGCCACTTTATCCTTCTTCTTTTCCTTTTCGGGGGGATCGGGGACGCTTGTCTGACCACCACTGGCGGCTGCGGCTGCGGCGGCAGCAGCCATGCGCTCACGATCCGCTTTCTTGATATAGCTGCTCTTCTTCTTCTTTTTCAGGGGTTGGGCTTCCTCCTCTTCGTCGTCTTCTGCGCCCTTTTTCACCGGGCTCTTTTTATCTTTTCCCGCGGGGGCAGGGGTGCCCATCCTGCTTCCGCTCGGCGTGCCGTTCTGCGTGCCGTTCTGCGAGCCCTGGATCTTGGCGAGCGCATTGCGCGATGATTGTCTGCCGGATATGCCGAGGCATTTTTCGAGGTGTTGGGCGAAGCGGGTAATGAGGAGGGAACGTTTGCAGTTGGGGCAGGTGTGCCAGGGGATGTAGTGGGCGCCTTTGCCGGTGGGGGCGAGTTTGTTGATGCTCGTTATGTCTTTGTCTTTGTCTTCCAGGGCTCCTGAGTCTTGGGAGCCGGGTGTGGAGGTGCCGTCTTGAGCCTTCTGTTGCTGTTTTAGAAGTTCTCTCTCCTTTTTGGTCTTGTTTGATTGGTCTACAGGAAACGCGATGCCGTAGATGTCGTGTCCCGGTTTTTGCTGAAATGGGTGTTTGGTACAGTATTCCTTTGTGAAGTCTGGAACTCGGCTTCCAGCTCCTGAAATTGGGTACAGTAGTCGAGGTAGTTTACACTGAGGACAGAACACCTCGGGCGTTGTTTTAAACGGATTGCCCCGTAAATGTATCCTACCGTTGTCGTATACTGCACCGGGTGTCTCTACTCGGATAGGAGGGGGTTGTGGGAAGGAGCCTTTGGCGGGTGGAGGTAGGGAAGATGGGTCGGATGATGCAGTCGCTTCAGCAGCTTGAGTTGCTAGGACTGCCGCTGATGACATGCGAAGGAGCTTCTCTGAGCGATGTGTAGATAGAACTATGTCGTGGATGATGTTGAAAAGACAGTCTTCGAGGATCGAGCCAGCCTATTATAGGCTGTTAGTGGACATCTCTTACCACGATGAGTACGTGAGAGAAAGGGTCCGCATACAAACTCTGCCAAATCTGCCCCATTCACCTTTATCTTCTTGGTCTCTTCTGCCCCCGTAGCTGAACTATCTCCTACATTTTCAGACATGACTGGCTTGGTGTGACCGTTCCACCACAAGCCCTTAGACAGTCAACTATGCCGGTGAGAAGCAGAATGAGAGGGAGCTGTGGTAGGTCTAAGTGAAAAGAGTGAGGAAAGGTTATTCGAGCGGACAATAGCACCGTGCGAGGATACCCTATACTCGACGTTAGCATTCTGACTATAATGCCAGAGGAGGAGCTCCCGGGGGACTCACCCAGCCACGTGCTCCCCCGATCAGGTCTTCTACAACCCCGTCGGTCACAAGGATTGAAGCAGAATCTCGCGTATGAGATGGAATACAACTACCGTCACGCGATAGTAAGGTCTAGGGACTCGTAACGCTGCGAGATGCCATAACGGGGCTCGCGATGCTTGACCGGGATCCACAGACGTGGCAAGGCCAGGAAATCCCCATATCCAGGCGACCGTATCGAACTCGTGATTTCTCCTTGGGATCGAACAGGTCACCAAAGCTACGAAGAAGGGAAGGAAGTAAGATTAGAGGCGTACGTTAATTGAATATATCTTACGAAGCGTGTGAACTAATGGGGGATGATTATTATCCGGCAGTCTCATCTCGAAATGGAAAGGTCAAATTGCAGGGGTGCAGAAGCCGCCTCAGTTTCAGCCCTACCACAGTACAGCAGAGCGTGAGGTGAGCAGCCACCAAACCTGAGCCTCAGGCTCCCATATATGTTCTAGCCTCACAACCTCACACCATCTCGTCTTTGATAAGGTTCTTAAAATTCACCTCTCTATGCCGGCTTCGTACTGACATAGTGGTATTTCCATGGACATTATAGAGACTTTACCGAGGACTTTGTTCAACAATCTACCAGGTAACATATGCTGTTGGACCCCGCACCCTAATATGCTGCGAGGTCGCACAACATGGTCGAAGAACCAATCTCAGATGATATAACCTCGTCAGGCGTTTAGGCAGTGGTAAGGGGCAACTTGGAATTGAAATGCTCCTTGTTGGTTCAAATTCTCGTATCTCCCTCTCACTCTTCTCCCTTTTCTTGTACTCTGCCTCAAAATGAAGTTTTCTGGTCTTCTTGTTTTATCTTCGTTAAAATCAGATGGCTGGCTATCCTCCCCTTACAACTCTCTTCGTTCCTCCCTCAGATTGTGCTCGAATATGGAGATATGCTGGCGAAGGAGAGACGGACATATTTGGCTACTCTAGGGGTACCCGTCTCTACAAAGATATCACTGCGCCGTCCGATAATATTATCCCGTGCGAGAGCTGCTTTGACAGATGCAAACCATCGGGCTGGACATACCCACCTGCTTCTTTCAGTCCAGGAATTTGCCCCTTTGGATACGTTACCGTTGATACCAAAACGGATGGAGAGTCATCCACCGATGCCGCTTGCTGTCCAGAGTATGCTTACTTCCTTATTCGCACTGAAAAGCGCCCTCCAGTGCAAAGTTGATAGATGTTTATTTTTTACGTTACCGAATTCGTCAAGCAGCAGGTTTGTGGCTGTGTTAGAGGTATCTTTCGTAAGATACCACTAACCGAATTCTAAGTGATACCCATGTTCGAAGGATGCCTGGAGGGTGCAGTATTCCTCACCTCTAACTCTGGGCTAACTTCTTCTTCCTATGATAGGGGTCTTACGTTCACGAGTGCCAGCATTGGATCCGCCCCGGCAACATGGTTCTGTGGGGGAAATTTCTTTACCTCGACAGCCATCGATCGGATAGGCCTGGAGCAGGTCTCGAGGCCTACGGGATATTCTTATCCTCTCGTCCACACAACAGTCGGGCCTGGCACAAAATTTGCATGGCCAATATTCGTCGCCTGGCATGACAACGAGTTGTCCTCACTTGAGGAAGCAGCGCAAGCAGGGTTAGATGCTGTTGCTTCTTCAACCTCTGCTACCTCGTTCTCTCTTACCACAACAGAAACTGGATCAAGCAATATGCCCACTGATTCCAGTACCTTGGTTTTGACGTCCGGCTCTCCGGCGGATATTACTCCAGGTAGAACGGCACAAACCGTTCCACAAACCAGCACTTCCAATCCCGATGCTGGATCTAGCTCGAGTTCTCTAACAGCTGGCGAAATAGCCGCTATTCCTATCAGTGTCTCTGCAGCTATTTTTCTAGCTGGTATTGCAGTCTATGTTCTTAGGCGTCGACGCCGGAATGACTCTAGCGGAAAACTAGGAGGAGCAGAATTGGATGCCAGCAACAGTCATCCGCGGGAAATCGATGCAGTCGAGCCTGGGTCAAGAGAGATGGAAGCGGTGGGAAGTAGTAGATGGGAAGCCGGAGGGAAAGCGTTGTTCGAGTTAGAAGCACCGGTTCAACGGAGTGAGTTAGAGGGAGAAAAACTGAGCCGGCCGGAACTTAGATGAGCTCGGTCGTCAATATAAAGCTATCATTTCCTTTGAACTAATACGGTGAGGGCATGGTAATACATCACTAGGATTGCACCGTTTTTCTATAGTAATACCTGGATGAACTGAAAGAGGTTCTTATGTATAGCTTATCATCTAATTTAGATGTATGGTGAATTGGATTGTAGATCAATATATGGCTTCTCTTATAAGATACTTTGTACTGTAGTGTAAGAAAGAACAGGGCAAGTAAGTTACGATTACGTCATCCACCATATTTAAGACCATAACCTCCCCGTCAGCTCAGGGTAAAAGGCTTCCTTTCATTCATCAAAGTGTAATTATTGTATCCATGGAATAATAGTCCCATTGAAGTAGTATTGGGTTGATATCCTGTACAATATCATCGACATTTTGACGTCCTAGAGTAGTTCTTACCGATGGGAGACCTTTCGAAACTTCAGAGCGTTATTGTCGATGAAAACAGTAGGGTATCCTCTTGAGTAGGGCAGACTTTGCCCAATTTTGCGAATAATATAGAAAGCATCTAACACTGTCTTTCTAGATGGTAACACGCGTAAAGGTCTTTCCTTTGCAACCGACGATCTCAATTTGCTTTCTGTAAGATCTGACTTTGCTCCGAACCTCCTCAATATATGAGCAACCTCGTCGGCCCAGCTCAGATTCAGTTCATCAACCAGGGCACTCAATGATGTTACCACTCTATCTTCAAACGCCATCAATCTAGACCTCGTCAAACTCTGGATCAAAGAGTGAAAATTAATCATGGAGACGAATGTCAACGTCGAGAACTTGGTTCCCTCAACACGCTTGACGCAGATATCTTCCTCGTTGACGTCCAAAGAAAGTGTCTGGTGAAAGGAACCACTAAAATTCGTTACGTGACGCTGAGCTATGTATGGGGTTCTGCAACTTAATTTCAGCTTACCTCGAAACGCGTCGACTCACTGATGAAACCTCGCATCTTATTACGATACCAGGATTTCATACCCCAGGTGATTCAAAGATGCCATTGTAACCGTTCGTGATATGGGTGAATCGTACTTATGGGTTGATTCCCTATGTGTAACCTAGGACGACTCGCTGGCAAAGCATGATCAGATCTCTCAGATGGCCGCTATATATAACAACGCTCTGCTGACCATCATTGCTGTCGCAGCACGGAATACCAACTCTTCTCTTCCTGGCGTACGTCCGAATACCAGGTGGAAGCGCTCGTGGGTATCCGATAAATTGCAACTCACCAGACCACTTCGTCCGGATAAGGTCCTCAAAGCGATCGATCGGTCACTCTATGTATCACGGGGTTGGACTTTCGAAGAACGACTCCTATCAAGACGGTGTCTTTACTTTTTTGATGAGCAGGTATACCTTCAATGTCGGTCAGAACTGTGGTGTGAGGAGCCTCAGTTGATCGGAATGACACTTAAACTCGGCGGAGATAGTACTGTACTGGACTTTCGATTCAATCTTTTGGTTCGCACTTTGCGGTGGGTAGAGAGCATCCGATTCGGGGATTACGACGTAAGTTTTAATTACTATGCCGATTTAGTTGCGGATTACTCCTCCAAGCAGTTATCATTCCCTTCAGATATCATGAATGCTTTCTCGGGTGTCATTACCGCTCTTGAGGGTTATTCTGGGTGGTCATTCATTCATGGGTTACCGGAGGAATTATTTGACTGCGCGTTCCTTTGGATACCGAAGGCAAAAGCGGACAGACGCTATCCAGCATCGCCAGCGCTCGGCAGTTATTTTCCAAGCTGGTCTTGGTTTGGATGGACGGGTGAAGTCTTCTTCAGGATCACTGAACAATATGAGATACAAGATTTTAGCACCGAGCTAACCTTCCGTATCGTCAGGCGGTACATCAAAGGAAAGACAAAGAGGTCTGATTGGGAGGTATATCTTGGTGCTCGTGCAACCCCATCTGAGCTACAGGCGACTCTGGAGAACGTACAAAAGATTTCGACGTCGGTAGGAAGCTCATCCAAATCACTTTCTCAAGTCCAAGCGGACAAAGATCAGCTTGGCAGTATTCTAAGATTTCAGGCGTTCACAGTCAAAGCTAGTCGATTTACTTTCGAGGACTCCTCTTCAGCCTTCTTACCAGAGAATTGGTTCAACCACGCCTTGAAAGGGACATCTCTACTTCAAAATACACCCGGCGCCTAGCTCTTCCTCGATCATCCGCACAGAAATTCACGCTCAGCGTGTGGCTTTCTACGCGCCGTCGACAGTCAGGTCTTGCACCGGCAGCATTGGTCCAAACTAGATATTATCTTAGTAACTCGGTTCAATCGAACCCTCGCACATCTAGATCTGAATATATTGTCTTGTAATACATACAATGTGATGCTCATCCAGTGGAAAGGCTCACTTGCGGGGCGGGTCGCAGTCGGTCATATTGATGAACCAGCTTGGTATTTAGCTGAGCCGACGGAGCGCCGGATATTACTCGCGTAAGTTGTTCATGGAATGAGTTGAATATGTCTGCTTAAGGCATTTTTGGATCGCTGTACAGTACACTTGGTATGGATTCCGAATCGGTACTCATTCTCCACGCTATTAGTGTGAAGTTAGTTTGATTACGTTTGCATCACCGTTTGGTTTAGTACCGCATTTAGTACTGTGAATATATTATACATCTGGTACC
Organism: Patellaria atrata CBS 101060; assembly: GCA_010093705.1. Taxonomy (NCBI): domain Eukaryota; kingdom Fungi; phylum Ascomycota; class Dothideomycetes; order Patellariales; family Patellariaceae; genus Patellaria; species Patellaria atrata. The sequence goes on from MU006094.1 coordinate 1,202,971, forward strand.
CTATAAGATAGACATTTACTTTTCATCTACTCACTCTTCACTCCGATCTTAGCTGTGAAAGGCACTTGCAATTGCCAGACTAACGACCGGGTAACTCATAATGCGATCATGGAGCCCATGCTTCACGATTTGCTCTCTCACTACTCCCGCTCTGGCCTTCCACTCGACTTCCCAGCCCCCTGCCCCTAGCATGACCCTACGTTGTTCTTTCTCATTCTCCAACTGGTCGAAGCTAAGAGCAGCTTCAGGATCGCGTGTGGCGTTTACAGCATGCCAAAACACGACCTCAGAGTGGACCCAAGGAATATCATAATCGTCTTCAGCGTGAATAAGAGTGATATCATACTTAGTCTCCCGCTCTGCCAGCTTAAGATGTTCACAATAACGAATAAAGGCAGCTAGCTTGTCTTTCGAGGGCCACTTGCTAATAATAAACCTATTGAAAAACCTAAGAGCTTTGGGGAAGTAAGCGATAGGGGAAAGAAGAGGGATGGTGCCCGCAACTTTATAAGTCTCGGTCAAGAGTTCCACGTCCGCGAAAGGGGCTACGAGAACCATCCCAGCAAAGAGCGTTGGAGGGGATTGCGTGGCTAAATGATGTGCGAGCGATATGCTGACGGCTGTGCCGAGAGATTGGGCAAAGATAACAGTGCGTTCTGGGGGAATCCCCGCCGTATTCATGGCAAAGTTAGCAAGCGTGAGAGCATCGGTTAAGAGTCCGGCTTCAGATGGCCAGCCAGTACTTGATCCAAACCCACGATAATCTATCGCGAGGATGTGGACATAAGCTGCGGCGGCGGAGATGGCACGATAGCTCTGAGGCCGCCAGCCTGATCCAAGGGTTCCTGCTGCACCATGCAAATAGAGCACTAATCGTGCGTCTGGGTCGTCTTTCAGCAACCTAAATGCGAGTCTCTCTTCGAGGTTGTGACATAGTCCTACTGGTTCATTTCTCAGCTCTTTCTGGTTCTTGCGGTATGTCTCGAGAGGGAGGATATGCCAGGTGTGCAAGGTCTCTCCATCTGGCGTGGAGAGCTGAAATGGTGTAACTTGGTTCCGTAGGAAACCCCATTGCTCGGGGACGTTTATGTCTTGAAACCATGTCAAGATGATTCGGTGTAGATAAATTACATGATCCTGAAGAGATGGGATTGTAAGAAGGGTGATGAAGATGAAGTAGAGGCCGGCGCCAGCTGCAATTGTGCCGAACAGGGGTCCCAGGACCGCCGAGACGGACGGCATGGCGCGAACGTGTCGAACTATGTTGCGACTTCAAGTCTGTTGTCGACATAAACTAAAAGAATGATTTTCAAGCGTGGTGTTGAACGTTTATTTAGCTTATGTATGACCATCGCATGTGATAGATGGATGGATGGGAAGACCGAAAATATCGTCTTAGCGCACACGGGTATGACTGGATAGGTCTATGTCGTTTCACCCCATGCAGATTTCCAGCTCAGATAGGGACCAGTAAGTGATGTGTGTGACCCTTCTTACCGTACGGACTCAAACGGTCTACACTACCGTGTAACTCTTGCTTGCGTATCATAGATATCGTACGGACTGTACAGTACACCTTCTTAGTCCAACGTGAAGACAACACAAGACCCAAACACCACCTTGATATTTCCATTTTATGCGAGTTTTAGTCTTTTTAACAGCTCATACTGTAGGCTGTCCTTCAAAGCTTTACTTATTTCAGCAAGAATTTTCATGTCCTCCGAGCAGACGTATGGGTTAGCGGCACAGCTTGTCGGTACAGCTTGTCGGTTGGCCCCCATGAACGCTGTGCCTCACTGGACCACCTTAAATCATTATCTGCAAGCCATGTTGAATTACTGGGTCTCTATATCACCAATAATTGGTTTCTTTTATACGGATACAGAGAGTTTGCTCCTATTTCTGTTTCTGTTGTACAGATTGAAAGGATGGGGTGAGCATGCGAGGTATTCAAAGTCTACATTTATAGAGGACTTGAAGCCTTGTCAACAGATTGTACGGTTTCAACTCTTCTTATCTTACCATTATCTTCTTCAATTGGTTTCAACTTGATTGATTCTCGTGCGATACAGTCTCACACCAACTGTCCAGGACTTCAAGCTGATGCACGCCTACGGTATTGCTTTGACCTTTGTATAAATCCATGGCTACTGCGAAGCCTCTTCTGCGAAGCCTCCTCTTCCTTGCACTCTTCGTAGTGGCCTGTTACGCTCGAAGAAGCAATTCCAGTAATGAGCAGTCCTCAAGCTGCGGGAACGACGGCGGATTACAACACTTCTCAGCCTCAAAGAGAGTTGACGGGTGGGTGAGCCAACCTAATTATCGAGGAACGTTTGATATCCTCTGGACCTGTCTAGTTACTATATTTATCAGCACATATAATATGTTGTGTCTCAACGTTCCAGCCCCTCAAGACAGCTTCGCAAGAAAATTCGGTCGTCGCTTCCTGTGGATGGGTTTGGGTATCCTTGGCCCTGAGTTTCCTCTCACATATGCAGCTGGGCAATGGAGCAGAGCTAAACACTCGATGAGAGCCTTCCACACCTCCGGTTATAATGACTGGCATATGCGTCAAGCTTTCTTTGCGGACATGGGCGGTTTTGTTTTCCACACTCGAAACAGCAAGCCATTCCCTCTGAATGCAAACCAACTGCATTGGCTCGTCACTAACAATTTCGTTGAATACCCTGCCATCACTCGAGAAGAAATCTGGGATAAGTCTAAACAAGACACGTTCACGAAAATCATCACAGCCTTCCAAATTTGCTACTTAGTCGTCCAATGTATTGCTCGTGCAAGTCAAAATCTAGCTATTACGACATTGGAGCTGAACGCATTAGCAATTGTCACCTGCTCCCTCATGACATCCTTTGTCTGGCTTCACAAACCTGCGGATGTCCAGACTTCCGTCCACATCTACTCGTCACATTCTCTTTCCGATATCACACTAGATCGACCCTGGCGCTTGACACCCCTCGATTTTGTTGATGAGAACGGCCCAGGGTATTCAGTAAACGTACAACCTTTCATGAGAATGCCGGTTATACCCCACGAACGGCCTATCCAGCGAATACCGAACGATAGATTTCCGATGAATCCATACGGCATACAAGAATACTTTCTATGCTTTGCGACCTTGCTATTCACAGCAATACACGTCGCTGGATGGAACTTTGACTTCCCTACAACCGTCGAACAACTTCTTTGGCGTATCTCATCGTTACTACTTTTCAGTATAACTGTCGCTTTTTGGGTTTTCGAAACAGTAGCATCTTGGACTCGGTTAGGCAGATGGAAGACTCTCTATCTTTTTTTCTTCAATTTTGGGGCGTTACATGCTCATAAGATCGCCATGGAACGGAAGAACACGACTATAAAGAGGGAGTCGGCTCAACTGCCACTACCATGGGAATTTGCGACGATCATGCCTTTGGCGATAATATACGGTGTTGCCGGGTTGTATTTGCTTGGAGAGGCATTTGCGGAGTTGAGGAATATTGAAGGTACGGCGTACGTCAATGTTAACTGGACGGATTTCATACCTCATATCTAAAGAGTGATCCTTATTGACTCAAATGAACGCTCCTTTCATGCTAGGGTGCTCAATATGATGCGGTGTCCTCTTTACTTACTGTACCATACACTTATACCGAAAGCACCCCGAACCTTGCGAAAACCCGAAGAGGAAGAGTAGTGAGCTTGTCTTCGGGGCCTTAAAACAGATCTCGGTAATTGGTACCGAAACACTGGAGCCCACAAAGCTTTGTAAAGAACATCACGTGGGGTTCTAAGAAAAATTACACGTAGACACAAAAAGTTTCGTGGAAAACAAAGATAGTGTTATTTTGCTTCAGCCACTGTATCATATGGCATGAAGGACATAATTTATAGTACATTATCCAGTGTCAACGGCCGTACAATACAGGTAGCTGAAAGATGTTTACCTTTGCCACCTCAAGGGCAATGATAGAAAAGATCAAGATGGACGGTGCAAAACAGATGGACTACAAGAGGACGATACTGTAAGGCCAAAGGATAATAGTAAAAGTCATAAAACCGCATTTCGCTGATTTGTTTCGGCTATTCGTAGTGTTGCTAGGTAAATGCACGCATATGAAGAAGCGTCATCCTTCCGATCTCCAACTTCACCCACTCCCTCGTCCCGACAGTATCCGGTCTATACTCTCGATTCTCGTAGAATTTTCCAAGGGGCGTACCGCGCACTCCAGGAGAGTCCAAGCTCACCTTATATGCTTGCAGTAAATTCAAAATGTTCTCGTCGTGGGATTTGAAATCATGAATTGGCTTGGACTGCTGAATTATGGTATACAACCACACTGGCCCCTATTATTAAGTAGATCAGCGTTTCTCGTAGCTCTTCGCTCCCCTTTTCAGATTCAACTCACCCGTTTATGATAGATTGGAGCCAAGCCATCCTTTACCGCCTTACTTAATTCGTATCTATGGCCATCGCTCATAATACGCATCATGACCATAGGATTCTTGTTCTTGAGCTCTGCTTTCTCCTCAGTCGTCAGCTCTGCATTCTTCTCTACCTCCTTTTGTGAACCTAATGGCTCTACACCGGCTGGCCAACACAATTTATTGCCCTCCATGGCAGCCCACTGTTGTTTGTTCAGAGGTCTATTATTCTTGTCTACCCCAGTCCACTCGTGCGCGGTCTGCAAGACTTTGATGGCCTTTAGTTGAGCGGTAAGGCAGACCTCAGTCGCATCTGGATCAGGTTTTGAGCCCGGATCAGACTTCGTAGCGGATCCCGCATCAGTAAGGGATGCAAAGAGTGGCATCTTTGCTTCTTTAGGTTCCAGACTTGGAGCCAATTGGCATATCTTCCGGTAGACTGCTAAGGGGAGGTCTAGATCTCCGATACTGCGTGCTGGGACAGTCCTAGTGTCCAGCATTTGGTCGGCCCATCTTTGCAAGAAGTCTTTGAGCTCTAATGATTGCCATTAGGTCACATTCAGAATGTGAATGTATGCATGACACAGACTCACCCTTCTTCTGCTGGGAGTTCTCGTTCACCGACTTGAACCAATTAACCGCGTCTGCTTTTACAGCCCTTGCCCACTCTGCTTGATTCGTATAGGTAGTCATAATTAAGAAGATACGTGATGGTTGGATGTAACGGTACTGGTTCGCTGGTGCGCGTTTTTGTTCAACTCAAGCTGATAGCATCAATTGAATAGATCCAAGTCTACGAGTGGCCTCAACTGAAGAAGCAAGTTTGCTCGGCCCAAGAATCAACTTCACTTTATACATTACTCTGTACCTTAGTAGGAGGCAGGAGGGTTGATTCAGGAATCTCATGCTTCTAGCCCTTCAGCCACTATATTTTCGAAGGATGTAAACAGCAGCATTGAGCTCCTTAATCGATAGACTAATGCAACAAATTTGATGCTGAGAAATTTCGCCGGAACATGACCATCGCGGGAATAGGTAGAGAGCTATCTAAAACCACCTCAAGACAGTGATCTAGGTGATCTATGCAACATACCCCTATCATCGCCCCACAACTCTACAGCCACGCCGAGAAGGAATCTCGAACATCTATATACGGAATTGGGATATTTTTATATACCTTTCAGCTGGAACTGTCGAAGCCTCTATAGAATCAACACGTGTTTGAGGGGAAACCAACCTTGGCTTCTAAAACATTCTCGTGGCTTCATCATTAACAGCTGAAGTGGGATTTTTAAGGTATCTACTAAATCTGACATCTAGGTTAGACTCGCTTAATATATGTAATGTAGAAACAGTAAGAACTCCACGTATTGTCACCCGAGGGGATAAGGTAGTGTCGGCTAACCCAAGGGGGTATTGGTTTGCTCAAAGTTGTCCGAGCTCAAAAGATAGTAGAGCGCTAGAACGACTACGATTAGAGTATTGCCCCCTTAGGTTTCCAACAGCCAGCCACGTATGTGGTGGTCGAGACATATAAGGGCACTTATAGGAGGTTGGTTCTAGACTGAAGATCTTTACGCCAGCCGATCTGTGTCTGCACTAGAGCACAGTGCATGGGGAAGTAGAAAATACAAAGGTTGGAGAATCAAGAAATCTGTCGAAGTGTAAAATCTTAGGATTTGGAACTCATACCGGTGGCTTGATTCTGGACACTCACCTTTCACGAGTTTTCATATGGATAATCCGCTCGGTGGAAGAGCATTATTGGCATCATTGTTGAATGGAAATATCGAGAATCTCGTGGGTTCATTCGCACGTAGAGCCACGGATTTAGGAGTGATTTTAATCGATAGTGCGACTCGAAGTGTAGACAACTCTACTGTGTGTTTATGATTTTATCGGAAAACTCGTAGAACAAAGAATGTACAATTAGGGGCAATTTTACTCCTCTGTGTACTTCTCAATGCGTGGTGATAGTGACTAGTTCTGTACTAAAATACTTGCTTATGCTCCTGGTGAAATAAATGGCGTTTTAAAGCCTTTGACACTCCAAGAAGAACATTTCATACACCAGCTTCTGACTTGCAACAATAGTGCGTTGCTTTTCAGTGAGTGCTTTGAATGCATCTGCGTCACTCTTGCCCTGCTCCTGTGATAGCCCTTGTAACAGGTAGTCTCCCGTATCCCCTTGCCCCCCGTTTGCTACCACATCGACCCTGAATGATACATCCTGGATAGCATACATAGCTTTTCCGACCGCTGAAGAGGAAATGGCGGGTAAGGTCGCCAGGTCCTCGAACGCAATTCCTTGGGTTGCCTGTGTACTCATCAACATAGTATTAGGAACAGGATCCTGGCCCGGCTTTGGCGTTGCAATATTCTCAAATCGAGGCCACGGAAGTTTCATAAACAGTGCACCGTTCTTCAGCTCTGGTGGAATTTGCGCCCTCCGTCGACCGAAGACGTCCTCTTTGAAGTCCCGGAATCCGACAGTCTGGTCTTGGAAGATCCAGCAAAGGCGAATGGCATCGCCTTCTTTAATGTTCTCGCCATAGCGTTTGCCGTCAACTTTAAGTATGCGCCAGTAGTGCGTCTCATCAGAGCTAGACATGCCCGGCAAAAAGACACCCTGCGCGTTACGAAAGACTATAAGAGAAGCGGGAATCGCGGGTATCGTGGTCAAAGTTTCTGGTTTTGCAGGATCCTTCGCTACTGGTTTGGTCTCTTGAGGTTTCGTTTTGATAATTACTTTAGAGCCGTGTTGAAGATGTTCGCTGAATGGTGTTGTGATGCTCCAGACTGTGTCAGTGAAAGACTGGTTTAAGCGACTGCTGAAGTCTGCCCGATCACCGGGATAGCCTAAGATTACAGGTGCTCGATAACTAACATATACGTTAATAGGACGCCGCAGCGAGAAACGGAGGGAGGACTCACGACTGTGGGGAGAAAAGAACTTGGTCATTGGGATATTCTATCAAATCATCCCAGAACTTATTGGGGTCTTTGATTCCCATAAGACTCGGGGTGACCTTTGCGAAAGGGCTGTGACCAAGATAGTAGACAGGATTGGGCTGTCCTTTTGCTGCGACAGCCTTCTTTGTATATGAGAGAGAAAGTTGAGTCAAAGGAGTGCTGACTCGCAACCTAACAAACATCTCCCGCGAAGAATCAGCGGCAATATACTTGCTCAGAGTTGGTACTGCTTGAATAAACAATCGTTTGATAGCGGCATATCCTGGTAATGCTGCGATAACGTCTATCAAGGGTGATAAAGAGTCCCGTTTGATGACTCGCCAGTTCTTAAACTTCGCAACTGATGGAGCCCAAATCGATGGACTAGAAGCTAAAATAGTCTCTCCACCGACAGCTTCAAAGACGTGTGTTTCGCTTTTATCAATATTGGTGGTGTTGACTGTTACAGACTTTCCTTTCTCCTGTTCGTGCTTGACGCCGGCCCCAACACCTATTGGTGTAGATACTTGAAGACCAACCGAGACTTTATATTGCTCCTTTTGTTCTTGCTCACTCATCGTACTTTTCGCGTCCATTATTCTGGTAGATTGTAGACGCCCACCTACTGTAACCCTTTGACAAAATAACTGACCAAATTCTCGTTGGAGCTTTCTCATGTCATTGACATTCTTCGTAGTAGCAATAGTTTGAAGTGCAGCAGTAAGTTCAGGGGATGGTTCAAGATCCTCAGCGTGGAGTAGAATGTCTGCGCGAGGAAACTATCTGTGTTTAGCTTAGACTCCTTATCTTTACGTGTGGTTATCTTACGAGATATTTTGCTACCATAGTCTTCTTGAAATTGTTTGTAGTATTGACTGAAGACTCGCTCTTGGACTTCGCATAGCCCGCGCTCACGCTTACCGCGAATCCCGCATACCCACCAGACCTGGGATTCAAATCAGAAATTTCAACTATACCATAGGAGAAGGGTAAAATACATAGATCCTTCCGTGCTACTATTGCTGAAATCATTTTTTGCCAGACTGTGTTCGAATTCGTGGCTTACGAGTGTGATCTCAACCTTGGAGTCGTCGTTTACAACAAAAGTAGGGATTCGCGGCCAGATTTTCTTCTTTTGCGACCCTTCCTCACTATTACCTTCGTCTTCGTCCTCATTAGAGGCATCGTTTGAGTAATCCGAGTTATCACTAGTCTTAAGAGCGGGTTTGGGAGATGATACGGCTTTCTCATCTGCAGACCTCGCCGGTTGCGCGGGATTTGATAGAGCGTCGGTTCCTTTTGGCTCAATGTCCCGTAAGAAGTCAGGAATAGACGCAACGGGGTCAACAATTCCCTTCGGGCGCAACCGAAACGCTTCCAGTTCTTAGTCATTTTCTCGACTGAAATAATTCAAACTTACCTGGACGCGGTGCACGTGTTATTTCGTTTTTAACGCGGTCTACTACCCACCCATACATGAGACCACATTGACTGATAACAAGTGGCCAGTCTTTCTCGGTTAATCCTGCTGCAGACCTGGAGAGCCTTGAGCAGTTATATTAAGAATAGAGTGAAAGTACTTACGGTTCATCTGGTGCACTATTGAGTCTCAGTAATTCATCATCGACTCCCCAACTTCTGTCTTTCCGCTCATCAAATGTCTTTGCTTTTTTACCACCTTCAAAAGCATTCTTGAACAGAATTTAGCTGTTATGAAGTTGAGAGCATGTGGACTATGAAGAAGACCTACCTCATTCAGTCTCGTCGGCTTGTCCGGATCATATGCTCCTGGGAGCTTTGACATGTCTACCGCTGGCTGATTCATGGCAGAGTCACGTTTATAAACTACAGTTACCGATGCGATTGGGGCGGTCTTTGAGACCTCTTTAGCATCCAATTTGAGATAAGAGGAAAAGGTCATCGTTTCATCCGTGACAGTGACACCCGTAGACGTGCAGAATTTATGAAGTCTTGAGGAAAGGGACCTAGGATGTGTAAGTCTATACCATAGCGATTCAGCTAATAAACTTACATGGGGGAAGATTTCGCAAGTTTCTTCCGTAGACCAGCCAGAGTAACGTCGACAATTTTCTTCTCTCCCAACGTTGTCGACTGGACGGTGCCACGACTTCTCAGCACGCCCTCTTTCTCGCTAATTTCGCCCTTCTTTTGAGGTTCAATCTCCCACTCCAGCACATTGAGAAGAAAATCCCCCTTCTCCAAAACCGAAGAAGCAGGTTGACTTGACTCCTCTGATTTTGGAGAAGGACAAATCATGTATACTTTTCGTTCGATAGGTTTATTCCTCTTTGTTGACTGCGAGTCATTCCCACGCTGTGGGCGAAGAAGATCTGGATCCAAATCTTCATCGACATGCTCGATATATTCCGTGAGAGGGAGAGTTTCGGCCGCGGGAGACCCATCGGGGTAGCAGAATTTGTGCTCATCAGTACTTTAATATAGTCAGTATATCATAGCTTGATTAAAAAATTAATAGTCCGACCCACACTGTACTTCCAAGTTTCGCACGAAGATTCTGCAGCTTCCCATCCCGCACTCTACACGCCTGTAAGCTATATCTCTCACAATATTGTGAATACCTACTCAGCGATGGGTACTGTAGCCAACACTTTTACTGCTTTTCCTTCGTCTTCTCTCTCGAATTGGACAACCTTCACAACCCTGGAGTATGTCACCGCAGGATTGGCCCATTTTGTCATCTCCGCAGTCTGCTCCTTCCTCGGGGGTTCAGGTACTGCATCTTTAGGTACTACTTCTGGCCATGCCGCAGTTGTTGATCGTCGACCGGCCGGAATGGTCTTATCAGAAGTTTCAGACTTCTTCATTTTGATAATAGAGGGATTGTGCGATAGGCGATGAATTTATTTATTAAAGGATGAAACAACGGCAGAAATTGACCAAATGCTGAAAAATTGAAGAACAATATGAGAGATGACATTAAAAGAAAGTGACCATAATGAAATGACTACAATTTGAGCCGTACGGTTTGCATCAGCATCATAACTATCCTCATGTGCTATCTAGGCATCGTGAGATCTAGATTGCTCCTGTCACAAGCCGTCGATAGTCCCACAAGGTTGCCCAGCCAGCCACAGAATGGAATATACCGAAACCCAAAAGAGATAATGTAAGGCATTATTGACTGTTCAGAGTTGTTCTGAGATCCGCAATCGTCTAGAACCAAGCTAAGTAAAGAGCTGAAGTCTTAGAACTAGTTTTAGGAGGTGATCAAACGAAGTAAACGCTACGACTTCGCTTGCCCCGCAATCCGCTCGCTGAATCCCCTTTGTTAAATTTCCAATCAACAGCTCCATTCGACTCATTTACACTTCTCATCTTCTCCATTCGATGGAAGCTCTAGAGCTGTTTTGGGCCAAGGGGGCGCCACCTTATGGGCGGAAGAACCTGGAAAGCAGATCTTCTGACTTCAAGATTAGTACAACTACTTCTGCTCAGTTATGGTTTCATATGGTGGCATGGGAGAAGCCCAAAACATCCACGCTTCATATCGCCGAGAACCATCAATTTTACGAGACGTTGCCACATCCCATGGCTTTCAAAATTCCAGCTGAATGGCGCTTTGGAACCGTGCTTGAGCCATCGAGCATCATGCATGCAAGCCACGTTCCCTTCCATTTATGTTTTAGTTCTATCTAGAACTGACATCTTGCAATAATCGAGAATCATAGCTATGGAGTGTTCAAAAGTCACTTCAAGAGCATCAGTCTTGACCACAATCAAATCTCTCCACTGTCCGCCTCCCTTTCCTCTCTTTCCCTCAGAAATACTGTCTGATTACTCAGTTCAAGCATGACACTGCTACTCGCACCATGGACTCCGGCCATGCGGCTGGGCCAGGGGTTCAATTCATTCACTCAGGAATTGTGTGTCGACCAGGCCGTAGACATCAAACACAACAAGAAAGAAAGAGATACTAGCCCAGCTCAGGTATGTTTTCTCTCAATGGGCTCGACACAGAACTGACCTGGGAAGACTGTGTCATACACGGCGAGAGTGGTCGACAAGCTCAGTGATGTCATCGAGAGCATGAATGTTTCATACAGCGCTTCTATCAGAAGAGGAACAGTCGAAGTCAGTGGGAACACCAACACGATTGATGAGACTACCTTCAAAGGCTCAGATTTGAATGCAGTCGTATCAGTAAAGGTGGGTTCCAATACAGTTTAACTTCAATGTCGAGATACTAAGGACTGGTTTTATTTGGTTAGGTTGTCAATGAGACAGTATCCATACCTGATGGATGCAAATTTCTAGAGCTTAAGAACGTTCTTCCCGGCAGCTCTAAGTTCAACGAGATTTACGGCGACTGCTATATTTCAGGTTATATCGAAGGTGGTGACTTTACCAGCATCGTCTCGGTAAAGGTACTAGATAGAAGTAACGTTGACGGTGTAATCAAAAAGTAAGATTAAGTATGAGTAAATAAGATCACGATACTAAGAATTTGGTTCAGAATCAAGGGGAACATCTCCTCGTCTTCAGAAGAGGAAGTCAATTTTGAGACTCTTCCGGTGGGCTTGACAGACCTCACAAGCAGTCTGAAGGACACTTCACATGAAAAGGAGACTTCGATTTCCGTTAGTTGGACTGGAGGTGGGAAGATCAAAGATGGTACGACATCAAGCCCCGAGTATCTGATATAATATTAAGTATGTATAGACACGAAGAAATGGGATTTGGATTCAGCAATGGCTGCTGCTGCTGCGTTCCCATCCAATGTTGCTAAATGCCCGCAACGAACCTGGGCTATCTTAACTAAATACAAAGCGAACCGCTCATTTATCGAATGGTCTAGCAACAGCTTTTCACGTACCCTCGACTACGACCAAGTCAGCAGCTATACTGCAGAGCTTTTCGACAATTACATGGATTACAAGCTTTTGCTTAAACTAGTTCAAACAATTATTAACAATCGAGATAGGTACGAAGCACGACGCGGCATTGTTAATGCAATCGATACTAGTATATCCACGCTTATAAGCGTGCGTTCCGTTCTGAGGGAAGAACAGGCGAAGATAGTTGCGGCAGTAAGTATAATATCTATACAACTTCTGAAAAAGTTTTAACAATTTCTTAGGTGGAGGTTCTCAGCAAAGACCCTGGAATTCTTGCCCGACAGGCTGGTACAGCTCCCACGAGAAGAGCACAGGTCGTGAACGATATTATCAGGTCGACCCTAGGAGATCTTGCCTTCGTACCATACCGCTCGATACCAATTGCACCGCAAAGTCATTCGGCTTCCGCGCAGATAACACAGACTTCGAGACCCTCCGATGAACCCGATGATTATCTCAGTCCACCACAGAAGAGCGGCGCTTCTACGAACCCTTCTAAACCTGTAGAAGTCGTTGGTTCAACAGACGATAAAGCAAGATCTGAAGCTAGCTATGATGTCAGATCGATTAACGAGAGCGACACCGATGCCCTGCCAGATGATTCGCGGAGAAACTCAACTCCAAATGAGCGACAGCCGTTGAATAATGCACCAGCTAACGGTTCTCTGGCTTCTTCACTGGATGCACCTCCTGATGGACCACCAGCTTCAGTGCCGGATGGACCACCAGAGAGATCATCTCAAATCGCAGACGGGCCCCCTGATGCACCCCCTGATGCACCGACTGATGCCCCCCCTGACGGTCCACCTGATTTCCGGACACCCAAAGTTGAAGTGGGTCTTTCAGATGACGCTCCTCCCCAGATCCTAGATGGGCCCCCCAATGGGCCACCATCGACTTTAGGACAAGGCACTTCAGATAAACCCAAGGCTCTTCAGCAGCCGCTTCCTCCTAAACAAACTTTGGACAGACCCACAACCGAGAATTCCTCTATTAATGGCCCAAAGAGTGAGGAAGTAGACACCGAACGCCAATTAATCGAAGCCCGACAGAAAGATGCAACCCCCCCTGAGAAGATATCATCCAAGGGGCAATTGCAGAGTAACAAAGAGATCGAATCTTCAGAGCAGCACCAGATGAAACAAGGAGCAGACCATCCTCCAGAACTGTTTTTCAACTTCGACGCTTTGATGCCGCCAGAGATCTGGGAAGATCTACTCCCTGTAAGTGCAGCACTCTTTTGCCAACTCTTTGTTGGATGTTGTCTAACCCCACACAGAAGCCTAAAGAAGATCCTTTGTCCGGACTTAAAGGTTCCACAGTATCCGCCCTAGGCCTAAACTCATCCAGCATTGGTGGACTTACGGCACAATTCCCCCCACCTCCTGACGACTACATATATCCCGAAGTTAGACTTGCCCAAGGGTTCCAAGATGAGCTTGCTCAAGCCAAAAAGGCCCAAAACGACGCGGAAGCGGCAGCACTCGCAGCAAAAGCGACCGAGCAACAGGCTCTGCAAGATGCCCAAACCGCGAAAGCAGAGAAGGATTCCCTAAACATCGACCTGAGCGCGAAACTTGCAGCGTCTGAGGCAAAGGCATTATCCGCGAATCAAGAGTGGGCCAAATCGCTCGAAAGGAACACCGTGCTTCAGCGCGAGGTTGAACAACTGCGCGCACAGAAGAGCACCGCGGAGTCGGAGGCGAATACTTTCAGATCTAAGGCGGATGCGGCAAACAACGAGCTGATGGAAAATAAACAGCGACTTGCGACGGTTGAGAACTCACTTCAGCAGGCAAAATCGGAGTTGTTACCCCGCGAGCCGGATAATAGGGTCTGGATCGCGTCTATCTATTATGGAAATAAGTTCTATCATGATGCGTGGCTCAACCCCAATGATTGGCTCAAGAGAAAATTCACGGATCTTGCACATCGCCAGGAGTGGTTCCAGGTTGGAAACGATCTTTTTGGTGAAGATCCGCTGCACGGTCAGTGTAAACAGTTGGTTGTGACATATAGGTATGACGGGGGAAGGTTGAGGTGGGCTTCAGCTGTGGAAGGTCAACATGCTAAATTCGATCCGTTCTAAGGTATGATCTCGAGATGCAGTCCCATCACTAATTTATATCCGGTACACTGTTGTAACCATGAATTAGAAGGTTAGGTTACTGCTCTTCAGTCCTCTTTATTTGATTCGATGATCGTCTTGTACATCTCCTAATACACATACTGTTGCGTATATTCACAGCCGCGCCGTCGAGCTTGAAGTAACGTTGAAGGTGAAGCATCACTAAGCTCATTGGTAGTCCAATCTCGGTGACAGTACCGGTTAGGTTCACTCGTTCAAAGATGTACTTTGTAATCGCTAGAATGCCATTTTTGTGGGGAGGGAAGCCGGGAGAAGGAATAATTTGTCGAGCTAAGGTGGTTCTGTAATAAGGTAGAACTACCTTTAAGCGACCTACCTTATTTCGATCACTAAGATACCTTCTCTCATAGCACCTTCACAGACGGAATGCATAAACCTCAATCTGATGAAAACGCACCAAAAGCCAATGGATACCAACATCCCCCTCTGCGGCTTTCCGTCATTTAGAGGCCGAGCTTGAGCTGAGCCTTAGAACTCCATTCTCACTGACATTTAAAAGATCAAACGCAAGGTCCCATGAAATAGAAAAGTCAACCTCCCGGTCTTGTCGCCAATAGTCTTCTTTGATCATTTTGTATGATCCGGAGAATGCGATGCTACTTGTCCATCCCCAAGCACTCCCTGTCATAGGTAAGGAAATTCAGCCTTGTCCCCAGAAATATATTTCAGGCGGGGTATGTCCGGAGCCATGCGTACTCTCTTAAATGCTCGCTTTCTCTTTTTGATCTCTTTTACCGGATTTCTCCACCAGATATAAACTACTGATCATGTCCGGGTTGGAGGCTTTTGCAGCCGCCGCCGCGGTCGCGCAATTTGTAGACATTGGTGGTCGAACTGCTGTCTTTAGCTCAAGTTATTGGGACGTTCAAAGATGATCCTGAAACCAC
This sequence comes from Patellaria atrata CBS 101060, assembly GCA_010093705.1. Classification (NCBI taxonomy): domain Eukaryota; kingdom Fungi; phylum Ascomycota; class Dothideomycetes; order Patellariales; family Patellariaceae; genus Patellaria; species Patellaria atrata. The sequence continues at coordinate 1,218,258 of MU006094.1, forward strand.
AAGACGAATATTCCAGGCCGTTGACGATCTTGTTACTCTGATGAACCTACTTAAATTAAAGCTCGATGCGTATAATGCTCTAGGAAGTGCAGTGCACTCAAACGTCCAGCACTAGAATCTGCGAACTCTATCGTCGATAATTGTATTCGAGATGTCCAAGCTCTTTGGCTATTGTTACAACCCTAGTTCTTGATCATCAAGATGGACGTCCGAAGAAAGTTTGCAGGATCTCTTGGGCTTTTCAGAATGAGAAGGAGATCACAGGAATGTGTAGACACTTAGAACACCTCAAGTTCTCGCTATCTCTTTGGATCAGCAGTCAAATTCAAATACACCTTGAAGAAATCCTGTAAGCTTGAATCTTGATCTCACTTACCGCTCCGCCCGCTGGAACATACTTCTAAATAGATATATATCCCAGGAAGATAAAAAAAATTCCCAAGAGGCGATGTTACAGCCACAAGAGACCGTGTTCAGTCATTAGAACAAACCCTAGATCCCTTACCTAACCAAGCTACCTCTATAATCAACTCCGTTCGGACCTTGGACCGTACCTTGACCCCTTTACCCACCCAAGTCCAAAGGATCGAGCAAGGGATTCGGTCATTGAACGCCAAGGCAACTTTATCAGTACAAGAATACAAACAACTGTCGGACGGGACAAATGCCTTGGCCATTTCCCGAACATCCCCAAATCCTCTCAGATGGTGACCATGAATGAAAAAATTCATGGAATTCGGGATACACTCAATGTCCATGCCGCATCCAAAGAGGATATTTCGATGGCAAGGTCCCTTCCAACTGATTTCGCAACTCAATAGTAATGTAGCCAATAACTACCGAGAATGCTCATCGATTCGTGACGGGAGTGCAAAATTAGTGAGGGGAACAAAACATCGAATTGTCATCGGGCTATGGCTAATCACGCCATTCTAGGTGGATAGCATTAGCCGACGTTGTCTTAGCAAATCGAGTCTTCTCGCTGAAGCAATTCGCGAAACCCGGCAACAGTCTGGGGATCCGTTGGCCCAAGAGATATCCTGTCAGCTCGTCCGACGTCGCTCCTACCACGACTCTAAGATTCTCATTGGGTGCACAAACTTCGCCTTTCGTCGAGTCAAAAAACTGGTATATAGATCCAATCGGGATAAGAAGACATTCTGCGAAATAGAATGGCAAGGTCCAGTATTACCCATCATTAAAAGGGCGTTCTAATTTACCTTCACAGCTGTCTCTAGTGCTGCAGGTTTCGCAGTATCTCAGTGTATCGTGCTAAAGAATGTTTTAAGCAGGGCGGAATCTCCAGCATTTAGACTATTTGACCAACTCGATGGCCGTATATGGGCAGCCGAGAAAGAATTAGCCCTTAGTGCAAAGGCGCTTGAGCAAGACAAGGTAGTTTTGCAAGTGATTGCAAACATGATGGACGAACTTGCTCTTGTTCTCCGATGAGGTAAAGCTTCCGCTCGTGTCACCGACGTAAATGGGCATACATTGTTACATGTACTGAAGCATTTCTAGATGAAAGTGGTGACCATAACTAATCTATCATTTAGGAACTAGTCCTTGTAGCTTCGCCATATCGTCGTACCGTCCCTTTATGTTTGGAGACAATCTTGCGCACTGCTGCCCTTTTAGTAGAGGAGGGTATCGACCGAAACGCGCTTGGCCCAGACAAGTAAGACCTTTTAGCTTCGGGATGACTTCAATACATATAATTCTGAGCGTACTAAGCCTTGATGCATTCGCAAGTTTCTTCTCGGGCAGTCTCCCTATCAGAGACAACACTACACAACCCGTTGTTTAGATTTTACTATCCATTGGTTGCGAGCTCGTTTCAACTCCTGGTATTCAGAGTTTGTTGCTATTTTTTTTATGGACCTCCTCCCACAGATAGACGGCCTCGCCGAATGTAAGTTGATTTTTGTCTCGTATTGCAATATCTCTACTAAACATGAAACAGTGTTTGGTTATGGTCCTCTGGTGCTCTCAATTATGGAGAGGAACGGAATGCTGATGAGAAAATTCTTAGACCGCGGGTGCAACCCAAATTTGTCCTCTAGGCCTGGCTTTTTGAGCGAGGAACGCCTTCTACTGTCGCCTCTCACCCTAGATATTGACTGATATAAGGGATTTCAAACACTCCTTGAGCATAACGCGGGCCCAGCTGAAACATATCATGCATTAAAGTAAGGAAATGAACCGATCATCTCAACGCTTCTAAAGGCGGGAAAATTATACTGAGCCTCTTCAGATCGTCTCTAGGCCCATATAAATCCAATAAGGGGGAATTGCGTTCCTCTACAGTATCATCAGGAATCAAACAGGAGTTTATTATAAGTCTAGTTAAAAACCGAGAAGAGCTCAAGACCTTAAGAATGACACATTTCCCAGAGTTGGAATGGTACGAAGAAGTATTGGATGTTGGCGCTTCTGCAGTCTCCATCCTATTATTAGATATTTGAGTAGACTTACCGTTTTATATCTGGCTCAATCCAGCCGTATGACGATTTATCATCGTTCCGAGTTTAGTACTGAAGTTGCAAAAATACTTTTCAGAGCCGTATTTCGCTCCATTGACCACGATGATGAAGAAGGAATGAAACCACTCGTGGATCTAAGTTTTCACCGAGTTCACTGTCGGTTTTTGGAAGAGTATCTGCTCTGTCTTGTTAGCAAAGGTTCTAAAACGACTTTCACCCAACACGAGCAGTCTTTCAGTGTGTTCCAATTGCCAGACTGGTGTTGGCTGCCCCCTCTCTCCAATGACACTATTACTTTAATAGTAGAGACTTGGGATTCAATAATTACCGATAACTGTGTTTGTTACTGCTCATCCTAGGGGTGTAATGCTGTGCAATTCAACTTAAGGCACTACTGTATTAGTAAAAAACGCAGGTGGTCTGCCCTTGAACAAGGTTTGAGGCTATGCAATTCGAAAGTGCGCGAAGAGGTTTACTATTCCTAGGCCTGCAGATTGGTCGTATTTGAACCGCTTGGCATGTCCCATACATGTTGTTCCTGGAAGCGAGATGATGATGATGACGACAACGACGATGACAAGGTCTCAAAAGTGTCAAATTAAGGAAATGCGGCCAGACTGTCCAACCTAGAACAAGAAAGGATAAGAGAAGAGGATGAGGAATCACGAGCCGATTTGGCTACGATCATAGATACCTACGTACTAGCAAAAAAGTACTCTGGAAACCTTCAGCGAGAATTCTGGACGGATTGGCTGGCGGTTCTGAATCGCGTGCTACCTGAAAAGGACTGGCAACGGGAACTTTGTTAGAGCTAAAGGACGCGGAGATTTGCGGCAAGGCTCTTGAGAATCATGTGCTAACGCTTGATAACGGCGATATTGAATTTAGGGGAGCGGGGGGGTATGGTAAGCCTTCAATACTGCATGTTTGGGATGAAGAAGACAAGCTATTTACCTACTAAGAGCTAATCCTGCGATAACTCATTGGGGAGGGAGAAGCTTATGCTCTGATACGCAAAACAAAGGACAGCGATATTCAAGAGAGTACTGGCGATGGGATGACTACGAAGGAGGTCGCCTGTGAAAGAACTACACTAACGCTTTTCGTGTTCAATGAAACAACGACAGCCTCTCGCAAGAGTGCTATGACGGCTTGAACGACACAATGTCATATGTTCTGCATGAAGAGAGGATGTACAAAGGGGCTAACAAATTGCTACGGGTTGTTTTTAATTTTACATATTCAATTCTCTCCACCTTTTAGCTCAAACCCTCAATTTCCCCTCAAAGCTCTTATGAATTACTGTAAGATTTTTTGCCAAAGATATCCGGCGGATTCAATATACGAACGTTTGGCCTATTACCTACGCGGATTTTTTAGGACGTACGCTTTATCACAACAACTACAGTTAAGAGCACCACATGAAAAAGGACCGGGATATAAAAGTTTACAGAACAAAGAGATTGTCGTCATAAACACTTTGTTTATCTACGAAAAGCCATCGAGCGGAGTGGGGTACTGTATTCCCTGGCGGAGCTTTGTTCTCTTTATATGCTTGTAGAAATATGATGTCCACCGAAGCCTCATACCCCCATTCATTAGCTTTATTGATTCTGTCGCCAGGGTTGTTTCTTGTCAATAGAAAGGAGCACAACCCATTCAGATGAATACAATAGACTTGATTATGTGCAAGAGAGCAGTTTCATAGAAGAGTTTATGTTCATATCTCGCATCATCTCCACATAGCCTCTCATCCACAGTAGCTTCACTCCTTTTCCGGTTCATCCTTTGAAATAACTTTTCTCCTCTCCCCTTTCCTCTCCCAGCAGTTCCTTCCCATCCTCCCCTATTTCTCTCTCCCTGACTACCCCCTTTTCCTCTTCCTCTTCCTCTGCCATTACTACATCCTCCTCCTCTCCCATTTCCAAATCCCTCAGATGCCTCACCTCCAGCCCGGTCAAACATTTCTGCACACTGGCATACTCCACATCCTCCCCAATAGCCCTAACCGTAAACTCCGTATGGCCCTCCGGACTCTCCCACCCGGAGATAACCACACACTCAGGCCGTCCCTCTTCCGCATCCTCCCGCCACGCCGCGAGCACCGGATACCTCGACGCAGCCGCCAGCACATCGACCACGTGCGGCAACTTTGCCACGAACTCTGCAACTCGCGCCGGCTGGATGAAGAGCCGCGTGAGCGCGATCACGGGAGCGGAGAGGGGTAATTGGGCGCTGGGGGAAAGTGGGATGTGGATCCCCCAGTTGAATTCGAGGAGGTCTTCTTGCGGCTCTAGGATGCTGGCTGCGGAGGACGAGGAGAGGAAGTCCTGGTGTGCGCTGAGGGAGGCCCAGTGGCCCAGGATGTAGAGTTTGCTGGGGTCGTCGAGGCAAGTGTAGAAGTGGGAGTTTGTTTGAAGGGCGGTGCGGACGGTGCGGAGGACGGGGAGGAGGGTGGGTGTTGTGGCTGTTGTGGGGGGGAGCAGGGAGAGAGAGGTCAGTTCTAGAGTGGGCATTTTGTGATTGGTGGGTTTGGGGTTGGTCTTTGGGTAGTTATGTTGTGGGGAAATGACTGAGTTAAAAGTAATGAGTTGAAAGACTGGCAAAGTTACTGATTTGAATTTTAAAAGAGTGGAGATTCAGTTGGTGAAAACTAAAAGAAAGTTGAGGTCACACAAAAAAATGGATTTGTAGTTCGCTTCCCTAGATGTCCGCCACCCTTATATACGGTTCTTCTACCTTAGATTGATGTTAAAGTTACCCTTATGAGTTGTTGGACGATTGTTAGAGCCGGAATCCTGATGCTCGGAATGCTTCCGAAGAGTCTCAGAATGAGGTAGGGGTTCACTTTGCAACAAAAGTGATCTCAGCAAAGTGATAAAACCCTAGACGGTTATACTTGTCTTGTATTTACCTGGAATTTAAATTTCTTATGCTTTCATGATAGGATGATTTTAAAACAAACGTTGGTAGAAGAAAAGGGGGACGTTAGCCGAAAGGGGTAAGCGGCATGGGCTACTGATTATGTAATATTCCTCTTCTTTTCGTCCTATCACATCTTACCAGTCACCACCACCAACGCAACATCCAATGTTAGTTCGCACGGAAGTACAAGTAATGAATGATTAGGAAGACCTGCAAGCGTAGAAAGCGTAGACCCGATCTAGTTCTACAGCAGAGCAACACGGTCAGCCCGACTCGAGATCTGCACCGTCGCTCGTCCTCACCCCCTGGTCCCGACTGTACAGTGTCTTCGGAATCATGCTGACAAGGTGGTATAGTTGTTACCCCCCATCATCAAACTGCATCGAGTAGAAATGACAGACTCTCTGTAGTGGCAATACTAACAGAACGATGTCGTGTGACTTACTCCAAGCTTTACCATCCAATCTACATCACGGGGTTAAGAGTAAGCAAAAGACTTGATGTCGCAGTAATGGTCATTGGGTATCATCCCCTCGAAATGAGGGTTGAGGAAAACTGAGCCGTACCACAGCCTCAGCCAACGGATCGAAGCATATGCAAATTCCGACGAAAATTCTTCATCTATTCGATGAACTCCTCTGGGCAAAATTTTACGCCATGCTAAGCAAGTCTCCTTACGATCAAGCGGGTATTGTCGCTACACCCATCTTGCGCTTTCTGTTTTTCCAGTACAGACACTACTCTGTCTGCATTTTATGGCGTCATATGGGGTGGTGCAAAACCCTCAGCAGCTACAATTGTCCAGTTGCACAATCGCGGCTTTTATTGCCTCTGTCTATTCTCTGTAGAAAGGGGTCCTGTCATTAGAATTTCGATCTGTGTCTGATTTACTCTCTACTTCACCCTGTCATAACATTGCGCATCTCCTTTTTTGTCTCGTGTGGTTACTATTATAACTCGATAATTCTCACCCACGAGGGAGAATGGATCCTATCTCAATGATTGACCTCGGAGGCTCACTATTTGAGATTTGCGGCCTAGGGTGTGAATTAGCATCACAAGCTCAAGAGATCTATACCTCTAAAGACGGACTCCGCAATCAAAATGCTGAATTGAGGGATAGAACTACTTGCCTGCAAGAGCTTGTTCGGCCTTTGGCGGCGGGTGAGGTCCCCCATACTTCGGGTGAGGAAGCCTTGCGACGCATTGCTATGGAATGTTGTTTTCAATTGGAGAAATTGCTAGAGATTCTGAAGGGCTTACAGATACCTGAGAACGGTAAGAACAGGTTCCTCGGCATCCCTGGGAAGGTGATTTCCAGGTGGTGAAAGAAACAACAGATTGGGACGATTGAAGTGCAAATAGAATAGTTGAACACTCAAATCAACACCCAAGCAGTATTACTAGTGCGGTAAGTCCACGTTAAATGCCCTATCATTTTAGGAAGTCCAAATAGTATGGTAAAACATCTTCAGAGTTATTATAGCAGCAATAAAGTATATTACCAGCTCCAAAAGTCAACTGATGAAGCTTTTAGCTAGGAACCAAACGCTTATTAGAAATTGGAAGATTGAGAGAATGATAGCACAATGCACACCACCCTGGAAGAACACAATGCAGGCAAATACCTGTATCTTTAAGAAGGACAAAGAGAATGCTGCTAAGGAGCACAATCAGCTACTCAAGTGTCTGGCACCAGAATTGAAGGACGGAAAGACTAGTGTGTATTACACAGATGGGTCAAAAGACGGCAACAAAAATGCAGCAGGTGTGAGCGGCCTCTAGTAATTGTGTTCCAACTATCTAGTCCAGATGCTATCTACAATCAAGATGAAGAAGAAGAGAAAAGTCTGAGGATAGGTTTGAGGGAAATATTACTGGCTGATCTTCGGATTCAGGGCATCCCATACCACTAGGCTCTAGCCTGTTACAGCAGGAGCTTGTAAAATAGGCAAAGACAACTTAATTCTATTTGCCAGCAACTAGAACCTGGGAGACAGCATTGAAATCATGGATGCAGAACTTTTTGCAGTGCTGAAGGCAATGGAAAGGGAAAGAAAAGAACAAGAAAAGGGACAATCAACTTCCCAAACAGTTTGGATCTTTATTGATAGCCAAGCAGCAATTAAAAGACTACAGAAGAACTGCCTTGCAGGAGGATAAGAACTGGTCACACTGATAGGCAATCAGTATGACATCCTGACAACAGAATGGGGTATAATTGTCGATTTCAGCTGGGTCCCAAGCCACAAATTCATTTTTAGCAATGAGCTGGCAGACAAACTGGCCAAACTTGGATTGGAAAGGAAATCTGTACAAGCATCATTCACCTCACTTAGCCACCTGAAACGTATAAGTAGAGAAAAGATTACAACAGATTGGAAAAGACAATGGGAAACAAACTCTAGAAGACAAGGGAAGCATTATACCCAAGTGTGAAGAGCAGCAATCTCATTTTCAACCAAATCATCGATCTCAAAATATTCAACGAGGACTCAAGCAGCATTCTTTCAGCTGAAGAGTGGAGCAGGCTTCTTCAAGTCATACTTCAAGAGAATTGGAAAGGACACTGAAGGGAAATGTTTTGGAGACTGTAGGTTTATCCAAAACCAAGACACCTGATGTCACGGGTTAGACCCGATAGGTATAAGTACCTTGGATGATCCAGCGGCTTAGCTATGCTATACTTAAATTGAACAACTTACGTTGTTCTGGCACTTTCTCTTACATTCTTTCCTTAAGTTTAAGCTCCATGCATGATCCAGTAGCTTAGTCATGTTGTACTTTAATAGAACAGCTCACGCTGTTCTGATACTCTCTTTTACTTTCTTTCCTTAAGTTTAAGCTTCATGTACATACAGCAATATACCTTTCAGCTCTCATCTGAGGTTGAGCCTTGACACCTGATTCTTCACTGCAAACATTACTCCAAAGAAACGCAAAATCATGGAGAAGCAGCTAAAGTCAAGAATGACGCTAACAAAACTCTTTTGTACAGAGAAGAGTAAAGAAGTACTCTTCCAATACTTACACAATACACAAATCTCAACAGCTAAATTGCTACTACATAGAAGAGAAATAAATGAAGAAGAACAAGTAAGATATTAAAAATGATAGCATACAGGGGAAAAGCTAGATTGATATATAATGCAGGGGACTGAAGAGCAAAGGATACAGTGGAGTTGGTTCAAGTTTTCTAATGCTTCGATTAGACTGCAAAGTTTGGGCAACTAGGGAGCTTCACTCCTCAGACACTCTCACTAGACATATTATTGCCCTAGGATAGGGGTTTATGTAGATAGAAGAGTAACGCCATAGCCCAAGAGGCTGCATGCGCAGTATTGTAGATAATGCAATATAATGGATGAAAAGAAAAAAAGGCCATACTTTTGAAAATTCTCATAGAGCACTCATTACCTGCCCATCCTCCACGCTTCCATCCAGTAAATAAGCACGCAGCTTCCCGCCATAAATCTCCGCGCTCTCCTCTTCTGCAACATTCTTGCCTTTACCACCGCACTCCCAGCAGCCACACCCGACACCCCCTCCTACAACAACCCACCGCAAGCCAACCACGTCCCATTTCTCAGTAGGTAGGCCCTTCCGCACCTCCTAAGTATATGCCTTTCACACCGACGTCGTAACATGCTACGCTTTACCCGCTGGTATGAAGGACGCTACTGTCAAGGCTCAACCTCTGATGGAAGCTGAAAGGTATATTACTACATGTATATGAAGCTTAAACTTAAGGAAAGAAAGTTTTGAGACAGCATATGCTGTTCTGCTAAAGTACAGTATTACTAAGTCGCTGGATCATCCAAGGCACTTATACCTATTGGGTCTAACCCGTGACAGCTGCGGCGTTCAGGCTCGAGTGGCCGGGCCCGTACAACTGCGTGCTGTATACGGAGGCGAAGTGCACGGGTTCGGTATTGCGGATCTCCCCGCATATGGGCCGGACTTGGGTGGCGATACACGGTACGCGGGTGGAGAATCACGTGCGTAGGTTTAGATGCGGGTTTAAAATTACACCTTGATGGTTATAGGGGAAGAGGCGAAAAGGGATACTCTTGTCTCTTATAGTTGGGTTGAGTACCGGGAACGAATTGTGTTCGTGCCATCTTGATTTCTGTAAAATACAGTACAAAACAGGAATTCGAAAGGCTTTTCTACACAATATTGAATATGAGCGAGGAACGCTAATATGAACCGTTTCTTATCGTTGTAATTTTAGACTTTAAGTGTACTTCGGTGTGAAAATAGGGATACGAATTCTGATGTGGACCGGAAGGTTAATATCTCAACTGCAAGTTGAAAGTAATATCACTCAATTCAGAATCCTTTTATGAAACGACACAGATCGTTTCAAACGTGGACTTGGTATTTGAGAGAGGAATGAGCGCTCGGAGGCGGGTTGACTGCGTGTTTCCATTTATTCGGATGCTGCTAGGAACAGAAGACTTGCTCAATGGTGCGTGTTATGAAAGGGGGAAGCTTAGCGTCAATCATACGTCCAATTGCATTGACTATCGCAATAAAAAGTAAAAGAAAGTGCACAAGTGGCCCATAGGTCTTGTTAAGGGGAAAATATACAAAGAACGGCGGAGATCATCAGCTCGTCTTCATATACCGTTTAGCACAAATTCCACTGTCGGAATATTCATTGAACATGAAAAAATATCAAAGATCGTGTAAATATTATTTCTGCCAGGAGAGATTTCATATATAAGGAGAAATGGCCCAGTCTCTCGGATACAAACAAATTTGAGCATACGTGATGAATAACTGGGAGATAAATAGTAGATCCTTTAGACTAGAAAATATTAATAGACTCAGGCAAAAAGTTGAACAGTAAGACGTATTTGATATATTGGTTTGCGGGTTTCCAATCAGAACAATTGAATAAAGATCTGCAATGTATATAGATATGAACCGGGTGTTGGTAAATTAGCGTAGTAGAGGTACTTGTTAGGGCCATCCCCTATTTTGTTCTTGCTTCCACTGCAAGTCGAGGAGGTTTAGGTGCTCGTCGATTACGTTTCCTATTTCCTTTACCTTCACGTTCGTTTGAATAGATTTTGTTTCAGCAAAATTGATTCGGGACGCCGAGTGCAAATATATATCGTCAGTCACGGGTTTGATCTTGATAGACTGATATATAAAGGGGGGTTCTCCAGTAATGGGTTGGGGTTCATATTCAGAGGTGTATATGATACCGTGCTCTCTGGCTTTCTCCGGGCATTTTGTGCACCCTCGTTGGCTGTACGTAGAAACAGGTCTGCAAAGGTAAGTTCTCGTTTGACGTATACATCTCCAAGATACTTACAGTGCAAGACAAAACCCCCTACGTTCCTGCACTACAACAAATCTTCGGATATCCGTGTATGCGTATTCCCCGTACCGAACAACAGAGACGTTTGGGTTGCTGAGATCGGGATTGGCAGTAGCACCCATACCTTCCGTGAACAAACACGCAAACATCTTCCATAAGGTTAGACTTTTCCTGGCTAGAAGACTCCTCACGTACCTTTCCCTGCACAAAGAACGTTCGAGGCCTGACAAAATAATCTAGCCACAAGTCAATAATCTCTCTAGAGTGTAAGCGAGTCAGCAATACTTGAGTCCAGTGCCTCAAATTGCCCCAATGTTCCGGTTATGGTATTCTGTGGAAGTTCGCTATCCACATTTGACGGGACTTGTCTACAATTTCAGTATCATTGAAAGTCTAGAGAGCTCAGCAGTGACTACCTGCATATAGCTGCCTAGGGGCGTTGTTACCCTGACGCGGGTTGAATGAGGGATTGTACGAGTCGTACTGCGAATAAGGCGTTTGAAGGGATTGAGGATAATTTACGTGTCCCTGAGCCTGCGTTGCATAATGGGAATAATATTCCCCACCAGAGGGATAGGCATTGATGGGAGGCGTCGCCGTTTCCACGCTAGAACTAGTATTCTGAGGGACACTTGGAGAAGTGAGCCGGAGAGAAGGATTTAGTTTTGTTATCTGACGAATATACCTAGAATCCTGCCGTGGAGCCCAGATAGGTCGGTATATTTGTCGGTCTGTTAGAACTATGAGATCAATGTATATAGGGTGGTCAACGATGGAGCATTACCTGCATCCCCTTCATGTCTAAAATAATTCCCATGATTATTATCAATGGACCACGCAGTGGGATTAGCCATAGCGTAAGAGGTAGCGATAGCTACTTGAACTGAAAATTGTATTGTACGTACTCGTACGATGAATTCATCGACAGTATGGGATCCATTAGGAAGAACAAAGGATGGATAGATACATATACCGAACTCTTTCGACTAGATAAAATGCGGCTCTACCTGAGGGTCTTTAAAGCGGCCCAGAGTTGCTTGATCTTTGGCGCATTGATATTATCAAGTTTAACTTTGTGTAGGGGATGAATGGAAACTCATTGGATGGACGCATCGAATTCAACTCGTTCGCTTCCCAAATAGGCTGCGTATGCATGTTTTAGAGAAACGAGCAATTATGTAGTACTATACTGTACATAATCCGTTCTGATATTCCATCCCCATACGTTCACGTTGTTGGGTGTTGTCTGTTGTCTATGGGTTTTGAAGCGGGTTAGCAGGCGGCTATGTCGGCAAATCCTGCCACACTCTTTTACGACAGGGTTATTTAATTACCCTCGTACTCGTACCGGTAATTACGAGGTACTTCTTACCTTACCTTTCGGTCTTCCCTGAGCTGTATTGAAACACGTCCGATACGCTCAATATTACACACTGTTCGATTCCCTTGCTGAATGGGGCTCAAGGACAGGGCTAACCATAAACCGGACTGTGATAGACCCAGACACGCGTGTTACAATGATTAGTTCTAGTTGACCCACTGGATGAAGCTGAACGGACACTTCGCGATGTTTTCGAATGCCAACGAAGAGTAAAACACATTCTTCGTTCCATGCAAGGTTGGACATGGCAACAGATGCTCGTCCTTCCTTCACTGATAAAGTCCATATCTTGCGCTGATGGTTATCCTAACAACACCAGTCTCCACGAAACGCAGCCTCGAATCTAAGTAGAATCAGCAACAAGCGACGATTACACCCTCTTCGGGATTCATGTTGAGGATATGAAATTCTGCTCCTCCCCTTCCTTCAACCCAATGGGTCGGACAAGCTCAAGCTCTAAGAAACCGGATACACCAGAGTGTATATTCATAAACCAGGTTAGGGAAAAGCAAGAAAAGTTATGCGGCGACAGAGAGGCAACAGTTCTTCAGCGTCTAAATCTCCGTGAAGCTCGATTCGACCTTCGTCAGAGTCGCAAAAAGCTCCTGGATGCTTTGGCACAGCTAGTTGGCGGAATTCGTCGTGAATTCGCTACCCATCCCGACTTCATTGGTTCAGAAAATCTGTCAAAGAATTATGAGGAGTTTCAGAGGGAACACGATAATTACGGAATTCAGGAAGCAGACTATGAGTCCTCAGAAGATTCCTACAACGCAAAAGAATGGAATTTTGACAAGGAGGAGAAGGCGTTCTCTAGCATGCTCAGTATCCCAATTCCTGAAGATGAATTGGATGAATTCTACGACACCTATCTCAAAGACCCTATTACATTGAACCAGCTACACCCGCTCCCTCCTCCGCCACCTCCGAATTATACATTTCCGTTCCCACCTCCGCCGCCTCACAATTATACATTTCCTTTTGAAAATCCCCCTCCGCGACCCCCGAATTATACATCTCCGCCCCCACCTCCCCCTCCACTGCATCCGAACTATACGGTTCCGGCCCCACCTCCTCCACCGCCTATACCTGATATGTCCTTAGCTAAACCCGACGGACAGGGAACACTCGAATCACCTCCTTCATCTCCACCACCTCTCTCTTTCCCATGGAAGTCTTACCAGACTCCTTATAACCATGGAGCCAATTCCCAGATTTATCTTCCTGCCGATTCCGACTCGAACAGATCACGGGTAGATAGCTCTACTGTCGCCCGGTATCTCTTCTCCGTTGAGAAAGCTGAGCATATAAGGGAAGACCTTGTGGATCTGCGTTCCAAAAAAGTAGAACTTCTGGAAATCAGTGACAATTTTAAGGACGTCAATATTTCGTCGGAACTGGCGGAAGAGATAGACAACGAATACACTGACAAGCTGGACGAGTCATTCCACGCTGAGAGCGACATTCAGACACTGGAATTTTCTATCCTTGCTGGGGAAAATCCCCTCAAACCGATCTTGCCATGGTTTTTGCTCAATCATGGTGCAGTCGATACCAACGTTTTGGTTTATGGGAAGTCCAAGAGCGAAGCGGACCTCCCTGATATCAAAGATAGGCTTCCAGAAGTTTGTTCTCAGGTAAATAATTGGATTGGTGTCACGTTCAAGGACTCCCCTTTAGAACGGGCTCGACAAAAAGCCATCCTAGACAATCCAACCATGACTGATTTAGAATTGTTCCGCCTAATTAAACATATCTGGAATAAAACAGCCATAGCAGACCCAAACATTGCGATTTTCGACAAATCAGTTATGGGAACAACTACATCTCCAACAACGATGAAATATTCGCCTCAATCAGCACTTTCTTCGAAGAAGCGAGCTGCTAGTCATAACGGTCTATCTATAGGACGTCGGCACATACTGAAGGATGGACATCTAACAGATATATGGGCCTCAGTTACTGTCAGATCTCACGCTATAACTGTTTGAAGCTCTCAGTGAACAAAGGGTGCAGTCTTATCTTTTTTTCCTAGTAGGAAGTATACCTCTCGTCGAAATGTTCAGCACACTTGTATTTCATTTCAGATTGTTCAAATCTGCTCTATTTCCTTTTGGGGTTTTCAAACCTCGCTTTATATTACTTACCACTGCTTTTATTATACGGTATTTTCGGCGTCCCGCGGAACCACTCTTCAAAAGGTGTCCGTGTCTTAACCCCTCTTCCACAGCGTGCATACTGCACATGCGGTAGGTCATCTGAACATGATACTCACATTTACAATGCCAAGTGCTTTTTGAGCCTCAACTTACGAGCAACCCGCCTTCCACCATCTATCTGGACCTCTAGAGTCTCAGACTGAAAGCCAGCGCACCCTGGAAGCCCTTAGAGTGTGCTCCCACACTTCGCCAGGGAAAAGCAACACAGTTGTGGTTTCAGGCAATTGATCCGCCGTTCTCCATCTATTTCATTGGCGAACCTCTTTTCCGCATGGAGTCTACCACTTAATCTCAAATAACAGGTATCCAATCACGCATATGTGGCATGTATTCCCGTCTGTCACCATTGATAAGACCCCACGTTCCACAGTGTTGGCAAACATAACTGGGAAGCATTAAGCGCGCTGTGCGTTTTACAGGGCTCGATTCAGGACGGGACGGCACGCCTTGGATTACTCCATCACCAGGTCTCACCCCCAACTTTGTTGCCGTTGACGAGGATATACAGGAGTAGTAGACAGCCTTGCGATTCTGTTTGTTCCGGTTGCGCGCGTTCCACGACGCCGGACCGCTGTGCGCCCATGTCCCCACCTTATCGTTCGAATCAGAGTTGGGTCGAATGCTGGAAGGGAGGTGCCGTGGCTTATAGGATGCGGGAGGTCACAATTCCCGTGAGGCGCAGCAGATCCCGGGAGGATGGGGATTTCCAATATTTTGTAACCATGTTTTCGGGATCTAGCCTGAAAGAGGAAACTTTGCATCTCATATACTTGTAATGAAATAAGCAAAAAGGCAAATATGGTACTTGGTATCGTTTTGTCTGATTGGTGGTACAGAATACCTACCTTCTCGGGTAGGGCTTGCACGGCGTCTTTGCTTGTGGTTGGCTGCCCCAATAGGTACTAGTAACAACCTTCTTCCGATGTCACTCAAAGAAGATACATGTTTACAATTCACGTTGCAAGGTAAGAGTAATAGATTTCAAAGAATAAGTTAGATCGTATAAAACTACTGTTCGTTTCTATCTCGCACTTTCGATTCCAGTATCATCATGTCTCACCGCTGTGAATTGTTCTCTCATCCTACTAAGCCATTATACATGCGGATATAAGATATCAGATTCGCACAACACTGTTGCCTACCCAAATCCTCTTCGTGACTCATCAGTCCTCCTTTCTTTTCAGCTAGGCAATGACGTTGTGTTGCTTCGATATACTCTCTACGAACTCTTAGAAACCCATATCTCACTCCCAGTTTTATAAGCGACTTGCGCGAATGCCTATTTCAACCAACCAGGCAATGGTATTGTATTTCTTCAAGTAAGCAGAATAATAAAGAAGTAGAAACCATGCCTATTGCTTCTTTTTCTCTCCCTCCAACCTAAGAACCGCCAGTCACATCACTGAAAATTAGGCTTCCCTTATATCACATATCTCCCAGTCCAGTTCCTTACGGCCCACTCGTTTGACATGACACGCGAAAGAGCACAGGTTAGCTTGCCTACCGGGATAGCAGATTGACAGTTCCACAGCATGTAAGAACAATAACGCAAAGCCCAAAAATACACGAACACAATTCAACCCGAATAAGAATAAATACTTCGCTACGTCTGCTACGCGCAATCAAACCGCAACCCCATCACCACCACCCCAAAAAAGGCCTATAAAACTAGACCAGAAAAATAAAAATAAAATTAAAGCCAAAACAGTTCCCACACCCTCCGAAGAGGGTGTGGTACATCTGCTGCCCGCGCAGGGGTTCAAGAAATTTGGGGGCCCTTTTGGCCCCCTCGGGAGTCGACCCCGGGGCTGTCGTGTGATGCCTGGTGGCGCTACCACCATGCTACCCCGGGCTATGGTATTTGCCCTGCCGCAGTTTTACTTCTAACGTGTTGGTCACGGGGGTTGGGTTTACTGCGGGATGGGGGGATCGGGACTTGAGAGGGATGTGAGAGAGATGGAATAGGGACATTCGTACGCCTGGAGAATTATGTCCGTATTGTGAGTCTTTCTCCTGGGAGAACTCTGTATGTGAGAGCGGTATTAGGGACTAGGACAAATAGTAAGCTCAGTAATTGTACATATACAATATCGTAGCCAAGTCTACATAGGTCTACACCTATTCGTTTAACGACAAGGCCCCACCTGGCTTCCTCCCCTTTTCTTTCTCATTTCATAACCAACGAGATCTCACAACTATCTCATTGCTCATATGTGCACTTGGATCAAGACGGAAAGGGACGAACATCACAAGAGAAAGTGAGGTATCAGTATCAGAATTACCTCGTTCAAGGACATGATATTGCTATCTAGATAAGCTTCCTAGACCTAAGTCCTAGTTCTTCTATATAGCACCGCTAGACCAGAAGAAAAGAGGTGCAATAATCAAAGGAGCATCCTTAGCCAAGCTCGATAGTAATTCATCTGTTCTTGTATGTTTAGAGATTAATTTCATCAGAGTGGATTTTCCAGATCCAGCTTTCCCGTTAATCCAGTAGCAACCTTTACTGTCTTTCAACCAACCCGAAAGATTATCCTACTGTTTGAATTCACCTCCGTCATCCCCTTCGCAGCCGTACCCTCCTTCACTATCGAAGTTTTCTTAAATATTGTAGAATCTTGCAGTAACGTTCTCTATGCACCGAGAAACATCACAATATAAATTTCAATTCCGGTTCAGAGCTTTTCAGACACCTAGTTATGCCCCGTTAAGATCTGTGAAGCGTTAACCTCAAAGATGTTTCAATTTCGGATGACACATACAATCACTACTCACATGTTTGCTGCGGTCCGTACCAGACAGTTCCAAATTGAGAAATTAATATCAGTATTACGGTTGGATGTATGCTCATAGTTAAAGGACCTTGATCGTTAAAGGATATTTTCCCGCAATTATCTGCATCTCTCGATACCTCGACGCTTGTCAAGATAGTACTAGTAGCCTCTTGGATATGAAGTATAGAGAGACTTTCCTGACTGGAAAATTCCATACCATTTGTTCCCGCCGATACGATGAAGTCAGAGATAACTTAGCGGAATACAGAACAGTAGGTGAGGAATACCCTTAAGGAAAGGGATACTTTCTCATGCTATGCTAAACTTTGTTATGCAGTCTGGAAACCAGCCTCTGCAGGTATCTCGATCTCGAGTCACAGACGGTACTCCGTTAAGAAGTCCTCAATCTCTTCCCCGCCGGTTCACCACCCTTAGCTTCAACAGGGATGGTCCAATTGTGCTTCAGATTGTCATTGACCCTTGCTTCTTCATGGCTTGATTGGGTTACATCCGTCTGTTTAGTGCTCCCTTCATCCTTCTCCTTCTTCTCCTTACCTGTCTTCAGCGGCCAAGGAGCAGAAATAGAAAAAGAAACAACCTCATACCGCTGTCGCTGTTTGCTGGGCGACCCTGCTTCATTTGATCCAAAAGAGTTCCCCGCATCATCATCGCCGTTCTCGAAATACGGTGCCAGAGCTTTCTCCAGCCTCTTCGCGTCCATCTCTCTCTTATCTTTTGAAAAGATGGATTTGTGCGAGAGGTCCTTCTTCTCCGGGTCCTCGTTTGCAGCTCCACTATTTGGAGCAGGGAAATCCTCTTCTTCGACAGCTTCGGAGAAGGCCCACATCTCTTCCGCCTCACCCCTCATAAGAGCAGTCAACCATAGAGACAGGAGCACCGTAGGGACAAGGTAGAGGAGTGCGGGTTGTGCATGATTTGACCATTGCATACCTATAAGTGTGGCAAGCATACCGATTACATACCCGAAGATACTTACCTTGAAGTACGTCTTGGGAAACGCTGGGGACGAAAAGGAAGGCGGTGTCGTCGAGTGCGGAGTGAGTTTGGAGGGGACACGCGATTTCCCAAACCAGGACGTGGTCCAGAAAACATCACCCCAATGATGTGTGAGGGGATGGTACTCTGATTTTTCAACGCAGATTGAAGACTGAGAGATATTTGTATCTTCAGTTTTGGAATCAGAGGTTGACTCTGTGGAAGGCGATGTGTGGTGGACTTTCTGCTTGCGCAGATAGTGCAAGTACAGGTCAAACCGCAAAGCTAAACCAATCATGATTCCAGGAAGGACAACATCGCCAAGACCGAGCATGGCATGGGATACTTTGATCGCATCTGGAGCCTTGGGTCTTGGAAACACTAGTTTGATGGGAATATCTAAAGATGTAGCTACTGTGACCATCATGGGACTATCCAGGTCAGACTTCTGAACAATCAAACATAGATTGAGTAACTTACGTGTAGAAGACAAAGTAGATATCATAGAAGAACAGTGCAGCTAGTATCAAGCTACCTGTCCCGAACGTTGTAGGTGAGAGTAACTGCAACGCACCATATGCGAAAGCAAAACCCATGAGATTTGTTAGATACCATGGCTTGTCAACAAAATTGAAGTATGCAACAACTCCCAGTCCGGTGAATAACCCAAGAATCCCATGGATACCCAGACGGACCTTGAAAAATACCAATCGGTGGATATATGTTCGTATACTCCACTTTTGCTTTGGTAGTTCCCTCACAGACCATAGTAAGTTGGTGAGTCGTTTTGACAACGGTATATAGGCCAGAAATCCCGGCAACGGCGTGTTTCTAGGGCTCTTTCCTTCCTCCTTAACTTGATCCACATTATCTGGGATCATCTTCTTCTCCGAGGCTCTTGCTTTCCATAGAATGCCACTATCAACATAGACGCGAGGAAATATTAGACTGTGTACCACATCCATACCATCGGTCAATAGCTTCCCAACGCTAGCCAGTCCAAAGATGGCGAAATACCAATTCAGGATCTTATTGAGAAGTGTGGGATCTTGCAACCACTTGAGCAAGAAGTACAGCCCTGCTAACGTGCAACCAGCAAACAAGGGCATCATGAGTGCATCTGTTGGACTTAGGCCCTCCATCTTTTGGGCGGTTTCTGTCTCTTCGTCTTCGCTCTCCTCATGATCAATATCCTTCTTCTCGTTCTTTATTGGCTTTGCAGCGGATGCAGGGCGTGAGAGCGACGCATGAGCTCCAACGTAGATAGGAAATAGAGCAGAGAGGATCAGATGGATGTAAGTAGGTATCAATGGTTGGATCTCTGCAAATTCGAACGCGAGGCGACCGAGCAGTTCAGTGATGGGTCCTGGTTCTGCCATGATACGATTTAGGCACAAGTTGTTGTGAGAATTTTTAGGAAAAGACGTAAGGGGGATACAACCCCACAGCACCTGTATGATTTGATAATGTTTTTGTGAGCCTAGACATCAGTGAACTGGGTAAGAAAGTTGTCTTTCAAATGGTGGGACGAAACGCGCCGAATTAGGTTGACGTCGCGGCGCGGAGTTTTTCCGCTCTCACTCAAAGTGAAGATATATCACATTATTTTATGAATATATTTTAGAACAATCATTACACAATTTTTGGAAATATCACCTACGCTAGCAGTTTTAATCTAGAGTGTGACCATATATTGAGCTGACTAGACATCAAGACAACCTCACCTCACTTCGCAATGTATTTGAGACTGTTTTAAGAATGGCACGAGTAGGTACCTATTTGATTGTCTATCTCATCATCACCCGGGACTGCCTCTATATACAATGTCCTCTTATCATACACATGTTTCGTCTTGTCCATGAACACTGCGGACCGTTATGCTGCGGTCTGGACCAACTCCGTCACCTTCTGCTCTATGCCCTTGTCGTCTAAGCCTAGATATTACATCAGTAGCTGTCGAATAATCGTATTTGCGCGATACCCACCATCGAGGGATACTTTCTTCTCCTTTCCGAACTCTACGTATGCTTATTAGCTCCTTACCGTACTAACAGAGGTCCCGTAAGGTGGATGTCGCCATACCGTATCGTGCGTATACCACGGGTTGCACATTCAAGGCCTCCCTTATCATGATCGGAGTATGTGGATTGTGTTTCTTCATCGTCGGATACGTTCTCGTGAGGAAAGACCTATAACGCCATAAACAATTAGCTCCATCTAATGATGAACCCCATACAAATCCCAATTGATGCCCCATACCTCGTCGCAGCACTGTGATCCGAAGTCTGACACAACAAGAACCTCAATTCCCTCAAGCTCTGCGTAAAAGCATATTTCGACGCCATTGTCACACCCTCAAAACGATATCCTTCGAATTTGCAGATGCTGGAGAGCTTCGCAACGAAGTCGGAGCTCTCAGCGGCCGGAAAAACCTGGTCGGAGGCGGCTCAACCAACCCGAGACCAGCAATTCCATCACAACCGTCAGCGCGCTTTTCCTCTCCCGGCCCTCCACCTTAACCACCGCCTAAAGTCCGATTAGCAAAGCTCAACATCTTGTTTTCCGACCTCATAGCCATATTACCCTCACCGCACCCTCTTCATTCCACTCCCTCGCCAGTTCCCTCCTCCTCAAAGCTCTGTTTTCTTCGTCCCTTTGACCCCCATATCCCGTCACGATGTGGAAACAACCCGGGCTTCGCGCCTTCAACCAAGCATTCCGAACATCATTCAGAGCACAAACACTGCGCCAACCCATACGAAGACGGCTACAGACTGCGGCAGAGACGAATGTAGAGCCGCCGAAGCCGACAGGATGGGCCGGGTTCTGGAACAGCGAAGTTGGACCAAAAACTGTGCATTTCTGGTGAGTTATCCATCGCTCCAACGTTGGGGAGAAACGAGATATATCCGATTCCGGCAATATGACACACGAAAACTTGCCCACAAAATCCCAGCTCGAAGGTCGTAGCGCTGACTATATCCTTTCATAGGGCGCCCGTTCTTAAGGTACGACACCATATCCACTTCGCCGAATCGATTCTATACTCAAATCGCCCAATCTTCGGCTCCCCAATGCACATACGCTAACAGAAACAGTGGGCCGTCGTCCTGACCGGTGTATCCGACTTCGCGCGCCCGGCTTCCTCCCTCTCCCTCACCCAAAACGGCGCCCTCATGGCCACAGGCGCTATCTGGACTCGCTGGTGCTTGATCATCAAGCCGCGCAACATCGGGTTCGTATCCTTAAACCCTATCCATCCACCCAACTAACAAACGCCCCCCTGCCATACAGCCTCGCAGCAGTCAACTTCTTCCTCTTCGTCGTCGGTGCGATCCAAGTCAGCCGCATCTTCGCCTATAATCAGTCGCTCAAGAACAGCTCCCTCCCGACCGAGGCGAAGAGAGCGCTGCACGAGGAGGAGGAGAGCGCAAAGGGCGTCGTTAAGGATACCCAGGGGATCATGAAGGCTTGAGTTCCGGGTTTGGATGTCGGAATTGGTGTGAAAAGCGTAGATGGGTGTTTTTGAGGTAGAAAGGGAAGGGGTTGAGAGGTAGAGTTTGCGTATGCGTGGAATAGATCTCCATAGAGGTCAATCGGGGAATCCGAAGATTGTAAATGTTTTAAATGGGAGTGAGTGCTTGGATTGGATAGCACAGTGCTGTCCTTTGCTCGGCGTTCTGTACTCAAATTCAAAGTTAATTTTGACCAGAGACACGTTACTATGCGTATTTGATTTTCCGTCGCGACAAGTCACTGAAGAAATAGAGCGATGAGACGGAGAACGATATAAATTAATCCTTCATGAACAACTGGAGTCTATGTACAGTACAGGACACAGTACACACACCAACTCAACAATA
This sequence comes from Patellaria atrata CBS 101060, assembly GCA_010093705.1. NCBI lineage: Eukaryota > Fungi > Ascomycota > Dothideomycetes > Patellariales > Patellariaceae > Patellaria > Patellaria atrata. Next base: position 1,240,231 of record MU006094.1, read on the forward strand.
ACAAAACAAAACCACAACCTCCAAAGAAAACGGGGGTATCTATACAACGCACATAAAATCCTCCACAACACAAGAAAAAACAAGAGTCCTACCCATCAATAAAGTCGATCTCGCTATCCCCAACCCCAAATAATAGAACTAAAGAAGAAAAAAAAAATACCACACCCTAAACCCTAACAACAACACCAACACCCAACCCCTTCGCCTCCCTGACCGCACACGCCAAACATGTCCTCCCCACCCTAGCCACGACTGCATGTCTCCCCGTCTCCGCACACCAGGCCCTCGCCAACGCAGACAAGACCGGGGAATCGCGGGCGTCAAGTATCAGCGCAGGAGTGCTAGGGCTCTCTTCATCCTTCTCTTTCGACTCAGTAGCGTGACGCCTCTTCCGTTTCGGCGAGCTCCCAGCGCGCGACAGCGCCGGCGAGGGTGGGACAGAAGTCGTGAAATCGGGGAAGAGCAGATCCGTGGCTGGAACGGTACGGTACTCAAAGTCCTTGTGTAAAGGGTGTGCGGAGACTGGTTTCGCTCTCTTCGTTTTGGACGGGGAGGTCGGGATCTCTACTACGGTGCGGACGTCCTCATTTGGGGGAGTGCAGGGGAAGGCGGAGATGAAGTGCACGTCGTATTTTAGGGTTAGCGTCCTGGTTTCCTCGTCGTTGTCTGATAAGGCGCTGGGGAATGAGAAGGTGAGATGGGCGGTATGGCTCTGGAGTCTGGTTTCCACCTCCTCTTGCTCTCTGTCTGCGAGTTCCTCGACGAAACGACTGCCGCCGGACCCATCCACGGAAGGGCAGTTGATAGTTGGATCTAGCTTCAGTCCAACAAACTGCACATCCTCTGCACCCTCAACTGGGGAACCGTCCCTTGGCATAGTCAAGTCCATTTCCTCTAGCTGACCTGGCTCAAAGTTACTCAGAAAGTCCGACTCTTTCTGGACCTTCTCCGTATCGATTCGCTTGGTGTCATTATCATCCATAGCGGTAGAGATAGCTTCGCTAGAAACATCGATCCAGCCGTCTTGCCAGCCTTCAGGAACGACGGGAACAGAAATCCAACCCATGCACTCCGCAGTCCCATCCAAGGCAGCAAGGACACGCCCGGCAACGCACGCTTTACTCCACCAACTACGGTGGCCGTAAGAGAATCCACCGTACAAATTTGCGTCGTCGCCTAGAGCTTCTATTGCAGCGCTGTCATTCTCAAGAAGGGTCGAGATTAGAAGATGGGATAGGGGTTCACCCGGCATAATGAGGCCGGTGAAATAGGACCTGCTAAGCCATCCGCCAATATCAAGAGGAGCGGTAGCTTCGTCCTTTGCTTTGATATCACTGGATGGTGGAGGGTTTATGGTTCTCAATGATGGTTGGAGCTTGAGTGAGCGTGAGGTAGCGGTTCTGTTAGGCTGAGTACGTGAAAGGGAGCCACCAAAATAACTGCTACGGTTACTTGTAATGGACCTCGGGGTACTAATTGGTGTGGCATATATGCTTGGAGATGGCATATTCTCCGCATTTGAGTCTCCCTGAAGCTTAGATACCAAGTGAGAAGACAGAAGGTCCAGATGTGGCCATGAGATGTTGGTGGCAAAATGAAGGAGGCCGTCTAGCTGCCGTGACTGGTTACGTGGAAGTAGGATAACCTCCGGTTTAGTTTCAGCAGGTTGCTGATCCTGAGTAGGATTTATTGTGAGAAATCCCCATTTCTTTGGTTGAGGCTCGGGTCGAGGAGGGGTGTATTCGATAGCCTTGACATTCTCGAGAAAGCGTCGAGCAAGAATAAGGTCCCAATCTATTTTCCGAGTTTTCAGTGATTCAAAGGAAACCACTTCCTCAGTTGTGAGGTTGATATCATTTTTAACCTCTTCTGCTGACAGAGTGGACACTACGTCCAGACGGACGAGAAGTTCGCAGGCAAGGCTGATCTGTAGTAGAAGAATATTCCGGTCATTGACTTCATCTGGACCATCAGAAGTTCCACTGTGGCCGTCCTCGGCTGTGTCCGATGACCATAAAAGTTGCCCCAATCTGATGCGCCATTCCACAAGACTAAAGTCTTTCCATATCCCCTTTAACCTGAGAGACTTGACAATATCTTCTATCTGGACCTTTAGCCCGACTGGATCTCCTGCTTGATTATCGAATTTTGGGGGAGTAAGTAGCTGACAGAAAAGTTGTGTATACATCTCTCCTATATTTTGCTTGTCTAAGAGAGTAGTCTTCATTCCACTTGCTCTGAATTCCTGATACCAAGTACCTAGCTCCTGCAGACGTTCCGCCATAAAAGTAATGTTGATTCTTCGGATGCCCAACTTTTCAGGATAGGTATGAAGGAGTTCATAATTTCGGGCTGGATCGAAGACGTCATCTTTCAACGGAGGATCCTCGTCCTCGACTCGGAGGTTGTCCGATATAGGTAACTGTAAGAAGTATTCGAAACCAACGGTTCCAGGCTCTTCACCTTGTGCACTGAGTGTATTTGGGACTTCCAACGCTGGAATAGCATAGCCCACGGATCCTTGACTTCGACCATCTTTGTTTCCCGGCGCGCATAGGTGAGGTCTGCAAGTGACAGCGGAGAATGAGGGATGCGAGATAGATACCGAATCACTCAAGTCTTTTTTAACCAGACCAAAGTCGAATGGAAATCCCGCCTGAGGTTGTCGTCTATCCCCAGCCATATCCTTAACAATGAACTGTGAAGCTCCAGAGAATATTTTGCGGATTCCATCCTCGCTGAGAGTACGAGATATATTCTGTTGGGATTGGATGTCCTTGCCCCCTTCTATAGTATGGCAAGCTAGACCGTCGTGAGAGGAAGGAAGGCCCGTTGGGACGTCATCATTAGGAGGAGAAGTGTCTGAAGGGTCAATGGGATCTCGCCTGCGCGACTGGGTAGGCGCTGTGGGGTCCCTTGAGTGTTCAGATGGCCGAGTGGCACTAGAATCATTGCCCATGGCCTCTTTTTCCTTATACGGCTGAAAGCCGAGATTCATTAGCAAAGACCGTCAACGGGTATAAGGTACTTTGTACAACTCGGCCGGTTTTCGGCAACGCACCGTGATCCCATTCTTCCCTGTGTCATATGTGTCATTGCCTTTGCGCTTATTCTTACTGAATCCGAATATACTGCGGAATCCCCTCCGCTTCTTCTCCCATTTCTCTTTTGGTTCCTTTACGATCGGTTTTTCAAGGTCATGCTTGTTACGCTTCTTAAGCTTAAGTGGCATGGTATGTGTAAAAGGGTTGGGAGATGTTGGTGGGAGTATCTGTTAGGGTGAGGTTGAGAAATAACAAACTTTTCGAAAGTCATATTGACCGGACACGTGAATAGAATACTTGTAATGTGATATGCAAGACAAAATACCAAGGCTTTACTATCCAAGATATTGTGATTTCAGACGGTTAGAAACAGGGAAACGAACCATGTGTTGTATCTGGTTGACGGTGATCGGACGTGACCCCATGTCCCTTCCACGCTATCTCATCGCCAAGCGAGTGAGACGAGCCACTTGAAGTCAGTGGCTGATCTTTCATGCTACTTCTATTTATTACTCATTATTACGGGATATCATGTATTAAATAGTACCTACAATACTCTTCTGAGGAGATACAATAAGGTACTCTGCTCCTGCACGCAAAATAAAGGGTAATGCACAGTATAAGTTGAACTGCATTATAACTACCATTTAGATCTACTGTACCTGAGCATCAAAAGCTTAGGGCGGAGTGAACTCCGTCCTGAGTCCAGGTAGGTACAACAACTCGAAAAACTTCTACGGGAGCTTGGAGGATGTAATTCTAATCAATGCAACTAATAAAACACATATAATGTATATACACGTAGATATATCAAGTAAATGGATGCTACATATGCTATAACGATCCCCAAGTCCCTACTCCACCTCTTTCCACATCGCCTCTAACTGATACGCCCTCATCATATCCCCCGCATTGTGCGGCCGCATATTCATCGCATTATTAAACATCTCTGCACCCTGCACACCACCCGAACTCGCAAACCCATATCCAACATTACTATTTCCATAATCGTATCCGCTCCCTCCTGCCGCAGACAATATCGCATCACCACCTTGCATCATCAGTCCCGCGGAGAACATACTCATCTGGGTCATCATCCTTATCCGACCCATTGCAAGGATCTGCTTCATCTCAGGTATGACCTGTAGATATATGTCGGTTCTGTGCTTCACGGCCGCTTGGAAGAAATCCCAGTCGTCGTTTGCGCAAGCGGTACGCCAGTGTGCCCGTAGCTTACCGTACATGTGGCAGACGCCGTTGTCGACAGAAGGTTTGTACTGAACTTTATCTGCAAAGCGGGTTCCGGTCATGACTTCTTCATAGCAGGACAGACAAGCGGTGAAGTAGTCCTTGGAGTCACCATAGAAAGCTCGTCCACTGACGTGTTCGGAACGTGGACAAGGTGGTAGATTAGCGTATTTGCGCAGAGTTATGGATAGAGGGGAGAAATTGTTGGTAGTAACGGCTATTTGAAGTTTCTCCATATACAACTGGAATCTCTGCATCTTTGGATTCAAGTCACACATCCGTGCGCTTCCTGGGGCGTAAGTGACGTCCTTGAAGAAATGGGCGAATCCAAGTGGCTTTATCACTCCCGTATAGCATGCTAAACAGATATCGAAGTTCTCACACCCTTCAGCTAATGTGTACCACTTATCCCTTTCGGTTGCTTCATGAGAACATTGACTATTGGCCAACACCCTAGCACTTTCAAGAAAGATATTAAAGTTCTTTTGCTCGATAACCTCGCTCCAGGCTACGCATATCGGTGGCTGCCAGAAAACGCAAGCCCATGTGGTCCCCTGGGGGAGTGTATCCGTCCGTAGCTGGGTAAACTGCGAGGTGAACTCCGTAAATATGATATTATCTGAGTAACAAGTCTCGCATATTGCTATATTATCGATATGTTGAACTGGTCCAAACCATTTCCGTGAGTTAGGATCGACGTGTTGAGATCCAGTACACTTTGGTAAACAGGCACGGTCATTCAGCGACCGAGCAAAAGCCGGCCAGGAATTCTGCTTTGCGCATTCCTTCAGTGCTCTATCCACAAGCTTAACTCCAAACTCACACGCCAGAGGTGTTGGTTTGGAGGGGTCTGGGTGGCCTGGCTTGAAGTATGGCTTGAAATTTGTTGGAGCTATCCTATCCTCGTAGCAAGCTTGACACGCTGTAAATCTGTAATCAAGGCCTTCAGTGGTAGTGTACCAGGTCCGCTCCGAAGCAACCAACTTAGGGCATTCAGGGATTTTCGGGCGAGACTCCATGAAAGTCTTCAACTCTGTATCTGATTTCGACTCGGTAGTTTTACTCCAAAGTTGAAGCATTCGCGGTGTTTTGAAATAGCATCTGGTAACCGTGCCCGAAGCCATAGTTCTACCTTTGAAGAGATTACCATACGGGCTACGGTATATGTAATCATTATAGCACTTCGAACAAACAAAGAAGCCAAGGCATTCCAGATGCGTGTACCAGATACCTTCGAAATCGGTAAAATCTCCTTCCGGACAGTACCGTAGAACATCTCGAGGTGCCTCAGCATCGGCATGGGGCCCTGGTACGGGGAATTTTTGAGGTGCTGGTTTCGTCGACTGTTGAGCGTTAGCACTAGAAAGTTTTTGAGTCGCTTCTGGTAAGCGATTAGTAGCCGGAGGTGGTGATGGAGGATGAGCAGGTAATTCTGCAATAAAGCTTGGGGGAGACGCTACAGTTTGCAACGGAGTATTAACATTTACTATAGGCATGCTTGGATATTGGTCAGAGTGGGCTGAATTCGGGTTGTGGGGTACCGGAGGCTGTTTCCACTGCTGTTGAGTTTCATATACCTGTGGATTCATGCTTGAATCATTCGGTATGCCGAGAATCCCCTGTTGTCCGACAGGGTTGGGTGTGCTGGGCGTGCTAGGTGTACTTCCAACTCTTCTGCGGGGTATGAGATGATGTTGCGGAGTTGGTCCTTGGACTGGAGGGGTATACATAGGATACCCAGAATTTGGTGAGTGGTGAGTCTGTTGTAAGTTCTGAATGCCTGAGCTTTCTGGGCTAAGGGGAGTTGGTTGCTGCCATTGCTGCTGCATCTGAGAAACATGCTGCTCAGGATTTACGTTATTTAACATCACAGGATCGTTCTGTTGATGATTTAGTATTTGTGGATCCCCTATGATTGAATATGATGCACCAAGCGGTTCGTGGTGTTGTGCTTGGGCCAAAGGAGTTTGCAGATGATACACTACAGTGCTTGGGGAATAGTTCTGGGACCAAGTTTGAGCTCCTGGAGTCTCCGGGCTGGTGGAAAGCTGCTGCAACTGCTGCTGTGTATACGGAACTTGTGGTTGAAGAGTCTGATTGCCCCCTGCCTGGTGCTGCAGGCCTAGTGAGGTCTGTGAACTTCCCATAATAGGGGGCGATCCAGGAGATGGCTGAGAGTTTTGGGTCTGATGGTTGATATTCATCGCAGAGAGACCATGCTGTAACTCCGTTAAGGGTCCCGAACTTAGTGATGATGCAGGAGCTTGCTGCCTCTGTTGCTGGGTTCGATGTTCGGGCAGTTGCTGGTTGATGTTCTCCGGATATGGGTCTTGTTGTTGGCCGTAGCTTACCCGTGAGATAAGCGGAGATGCAGTGGGTGCTTGAGGTCTCGTCGTTGGCGGTTGATGGTTTGTACCCACGTATGCCTCTTGTTGAGGACGTTGGCTTGGGGCCACGGGAGTAGTTTGAGAACCGGTTACGAGTGGCTGGTTCATTGCACTATTCATATATGAGTTCTGTTGTTGACCATATAGGACCTGTTGGGCTCCTCCAATTGATGGAGATCCAGGGATGGGTGGTTGCCATTGGTGTTGAACTTGGGATGCTTGTGGTTGATGGTTTATATCAGTCACATTTTGACTTTGGTGTTGTGCAGATGTTGCTCCAGAGCTTGACGATGATAAATCTGGTTGTGGGGTATGAGATTCTGGTGTTTGATGACCTGAATTAGTTGTATGTAGATGCTGTTGTTGCCCATATGGTCCCTGTGGAGGTACCGAACTTAGAGGAGAGAAAGGTGTGGGCGGCTGCCATTGCTGTTGGACATGGGAAATAGGTGGTTGATAGCCTGTATTATTTACTGTTGAAGCCGATAGTTGGCCATATACAATCCCCGAGCTCTGGGAAAATGCGTCTGGCGATTGGCTATCAGATATCTGTGGTTGGTTTCCCGTATTCGTCACAGGTTGGCTTTGATATTGACCATACTGTGATCCAGGGCTTGGTGATGATACAGGAGCTATCTGCTGCCATTGTTCCCCTTGATATAATTGCTGCTGATACTGCACCTGTTGTCCATTTACCGCTGGATATGGTGGTTGCTGGGTAAACTGTTGCGGAACCTGCTGTCCAGGGGGAGGACTGGAGTATGCATACTGTGGCTGAGAAACTTGCTGCCACTGCTGTTGGCCAGGCGATTGATATGGTGGGTTAACGTATGAAGGTGCATAAACTTGGGGCGTTGAAGTGTAAGAACTATACTGTTGCTGCACTGGAGGGTGTTGGGATGAAGACACCTGATATTGGCTCTGGGCAGCGCCAGACGGGCCCTGCAGGCGATTCCCAACTTGCCCAAGTGTTTGCGTTGCTGACGCCGCAAGCTTGGTTGCTTGCTCGCGCCAGTTGGAGAGGCCAAACTTGGACTTCTTACTGAAGTCCATCCTTCACAGTTATCGTGAAATGATCATAGTCGAATCTCGAGAGACTTCGGAACAATGATCTTTACTACTTTCCCGTTCGAAGTTTTACGAGTTCCCCGTCCGGTGAAGCGCCTTCAGCTGCCAAGGGAATGGCTGGTGCGCTTCGTTCTAGACTATAAATCTTCATATTCATCAAAGTTCCTATTTTTTCAGAATTGTATACTTCGTACCTATAGCAGCAAGATTTTGCCTTGTTCGACTATATGTAAGACGATTCCGGGAAGGTCCAGGAAGCGGATCTTTAACATCAGACGTGTATTTGCTTCTCTAGCACCAGACGATAAGGAACAGGTAAGTCAATAGAACTACAGGGGAAGGCGTATCGAGGCGCACTCTATAGGACTATAAGGTACTGGGTATAGTTCTATATTCGTTCAGCCGGGTCTATCTAACGTAGAATTCCTGATTTCTCCGTTTCCCATTTCTCGTTATCATTTAAAATCGTAGTCCTCTCCTTTTTAGTCCCGTCCAAAGCAATAATTCGCGATTTACGCCATCATAAAGATCCCTTCCCAAGAACTTAAAATATCCGGACTCCCTGCTGGATTTTGGCCTGAACTAGCAAGGCCAATTCGAAATGAATAAAACATCTCCAATTCAATCTTACATGATGGAGACTGGCGTCTGATCAAAATATAATTTCGAAGGTACCGAATAGTCCGAATTTCTGATTGCTACGCTCATATACCAACAAATCCCGCGAAGGACCACCATCCACCACGCTTGTTCTACGACACCCTCGCTTTTAAACGGCTCTCTCTGTCTTTGTGACCTCTTTTCTTCGATCTCTGAGACAAAACGAGGCAGGCAGCCACTAGATCGAGATATGGGATGTGATTATCGTTATTGCATGTGTCGAAAAAGTTGGTCGTCCAATCATGAATCTCGCGGAGCTCTTGAAGGTATCTCAATTTGACTCCTGTGTCGACGAAGATTGGCAGTGATATCGCGTTATCCCACCGTTTGCAATAGAAATCATCTCTATATTTCTTTTCCAACTCTTGGAGACGGAAAAGAATAGGTCTCAGCAGTCTCTTGCCTTCTTCATTTTGCCACACATGCTGTTCCAGTCCGTTGAGAAGGGTCTCTCTACACTCCCAGAAGAGAAAGGCACTTAAGTTGATATTAGTAAGACCTGGGTGTGCCATTAGATTGAGTGCGGAGTCGAGAGAGGGCATGAATGGACACATTAGAGCTAAAAGATCGTTAAGAGGAAAGTTTATGGGTGAATCCTAGCCTTTGGACCACAGTTGTTCTAGTTCCTCCTGGGCAGACATGGCCTCGGCCGTCCTTCGGTTGACACCCATGCTGGTCAATGTTGAGAGTAACGCGTTTGTACCTTTATCATCCTTTCCTCTGTTCAGTTTAATGTCACGTAGTCCCAACCGACGATGACCGGCCGTGTAGCATCCACCGGCATGAGGTCCCAAGTACGCTCACGATAGATGACACCGATGTTAGTAATCTCGTATTGGTGAATATTTTCATTGCGAGAAGTAGTTGTCGGTTCCAAACTCTTCTGGCTCTTTCGCGCTACTGTGGATTTTTGCTGCCGATGGAGCTGTCGAAGAAAAGATATCCACGTAACCGTATCTCCGCTATATTCCTCTAGTCCAGACTTCTCATCAGATAGATGGACGCTCCCATAGACCTCCGGTGGTAGGTTTTTTGCATTCAAGCCAATCACTCCCCGCACAGGTCTTTGTCTTATGGACAGCGGTCTGGAAGGCTCCTCGTCTGCTTTGATAGAAGCGTCATAGAGCACAATTTCAGGCGTCGTAAATTTCGTCTCGAACCGGAATTGACTCCAACGCCAGACTAAGCGTATCCGTCTTGCCCAAGGGCCGATAACAGATTCCTGACATCTTCGATATCCATCAGCTGTGCCGAATATCTGCGCTAACAACCGTCCCTAAGCTATAGAAAGCGCAGTTAGACCAACGACGAGCGCTGCAAGAGCGACTGAGGTTTCGCTAACCATTTTAGAAGGTTAATTGTAACATCACAGCTCTCGGGTGAAGTGTAAGTATGATGTTGATTCAGAATACAAGTCCAGCCCAGCGAGATGGGGTGTCTCGTGGGGGCTAGTAACCAGGATCCAATCGCAGATCTATGGCACAAAATCCTACTATTATTAGTCTCTGATGTTATTTCAGCTATTACCATCTCAGCTTTTGGTGGTGTTGCGAGAATGGGATCATCTGCACGCGAGCGTCGACCCCTGTCTGTCAGTTAGTCCTTCGGATCTTAGAGACTCCGAAACATAGCCACTGAGCCAAGGAATATAGAATTCGATCGAAACCTAGATTTTAAGCTTACTTAACACTGCAATCGACGGGTGACGTAGCTAGGCCACCAACAGTCCACTAAATCCCTGCAATCCACCAACTCTTGGCGAACGTTGTCGATTCAAGGTCAAGGCCCCGAACGTTGACACCCTGTCTCCTTTGTTTCAAACGATGCAGCCACATATCCTCGAGGCTGAATACTCTCGATTTGAAATCATTGTAGCCATTGATGCCACGCAGCATGCTCAGCAGCATACCTAAGGGTATCTTGCTTCCAGTGATGGCCGTGGATTGGATCTGGACTGGATCGACCCCTGATCCAGATCCAGTCCAGGTCTTGGCCTCTAATCCAATCCAAATCCAGTCCAAATCCATCAAATCCATGATTTTTTGTATGAGGAATCCGTTCCTCTATTCGATAGGCCCGTTCGAAGTGCTTGAGTATAGGTGTTCGTCCGTTTTGAGTACCTACTAACACTCAGCTATCCCGGGGCGATCGGGATGATTTTAGAGATTTTATGGATCTAGATTGGCTCGTACGTAAAGTCCTTCTTGATATCAAGACACAACGTACAGTAGAAATACGAATTCTTATTGACCTCGCTAATAATCTCGTAGCCTTTTGACCATATATGCGACGTCCTCTTCTTCTTCCGATCTACCATTGTAGCCCCCGAGCCCTTTAAATACCACTTGCTGCGGATCCGTATTCGTTCTGGGGGGAGGTGGGGTGAGGGATCTCGTCGGAGGACTCTGAGGATTCGATATATTCAGGAAATTGATGGGAAGATTCGCCACCGCTCTCAGCATCACCAGCCGGACCTTCCTCCGGCTCTCTAGTCGAAGATTCGGCTGTAGCCTGAGTATGCTGAATCTTCGACCCCTTCTGACGACGAGGTCTTTTGGTAGGCCGAAGAGCTTCTGTATCATCCTCTTGAGTCTCTCTAAGCTTCTTCGATGGCACGGCAGCCCGGGCAGACGAACGAGTAGTAACAAAGCGGTTCATATCAATTAGAGATGAGATAGTTGGTATACAATAGATTTAGGAATTTTGAAGATTTGGTTTGGGAGATTTACAGTCAAAACTCAAGCAGAGAGCACCATATGGCTGATGCTCTGGCCTACTTCCCCCATTACATTACCCAAAACAACACCTACAACACCATTTTTTTTAAGATATCTACAACTATAATATGGATCTGGATTTCCTGGATTTTTTGAGCATCGAATCCAAATCCAATCCACGACTAGTCGAATCCAAATCCACGTCAAATCGCGTTGAAAATCCAGTCCAGATCCACCTGAATCCAATCCACGGCCATCACTGCTTGCTTCTTGTGCAGCTTTTTGTCGAGAGGCTCTAGAGCCGTATCCTTGGTTGGCTTTGTTCCTGTATACTCTTACAGTACTAGACGTAGTACAGTAGTAGCGGCAGTGTTCATCTTCAACCATATCCAACGCCGGAAGAGGGTTCGAAAATGGGCTCTCAAAGGCACTAGGCATCCTGAATCAGGGGGCAGATTTTGGTCCTGAAGGCTAAGCAACGGATGGTACGCATCCGATGAATAAGCTCATTGAGAGAGCTCTGGCATTAGCATACTTATACACATCAAGAACACGTGTCTGTGCTTCTTCATTGACTTGCTTGTTACTTTCTCCTAACTCCAGGATTCAACCCACATTTCGCCGCAACCATGTCTGGTCCATGGACAACCTCCACACAACTGGTCGAGAACCCGCTAGATTCAACTCTGCCAGGCTACTTATCATTCGATCTTCTAGATCATCTTGATCCGGTAGAACCCGTACTTGATATCACGCCTGGCACACTCAGTATGCCAAGCGATACAACCTTCGACTGGTCTAGCGGCATTGATCCTACCCTCCTACTGTCTGAACCGGATGCTTTCGTCATCGAAACACCCCCAGGAGATGACAATACTTCCAGCAAACCTGCAGCCGACGAGCAAAGCCTCAGAGAAGCTATACTACAGCTTGGACACAGCATGGAAGCGAGGCTAGCGCAGATAGAAGATAGCCTAGGGCTAATGGGTCAGAGACTGACAAAAGTCGAAGACGCCAAAGAGACACAGGATACTGAGTACGTTGACACTTCCCTCTGTGCACGTAAGTTCTTCTGGCTGACAGTATGAAAGAATGCAACAACGTAAGGAGCAAATTCGGGCAGAGTCGAAGAAATTGCTTGATGACATCCGTGAGTATCACAATCTCATGAATTTGACAGCCAAACAATTGGTTGGGCCAGTCAAATAAGCTTAGGGTACTATTCCTCAATGTAATTACCATAGAATTCGGGTTGATTTAGCTGGGTGGATCGTTGCAATGACAACTCTGTTTCTTCCAATGCTCATGTCGAATGAACACTCATATTTTCTCTCTTTCCAGTTCGACATCCGAGCAGGACAGCGTGGCTCAGGGCCCTGAAAACGGGACAAGATGCTCGCAGAGTGGCTCGAGGGCCCAAAATCGGGTAACCTTTGTGGCATGAAGTGGTGTGCAGTAGTAGTATAACTCTTCGAGATTGGACTTGCCCTTGGTTCACGAATATTCACAATTCTTGTGCCCAAAGAAGGTTCACCATCAGAACCAGAATTCTTCACAACATCATGCTGAGTTACAACAAGCTTAAGAGTCGCCCCATAGCTAATACTGACTTACCCCCAAAGAACAATGTTAGTCAAGCTTCACGCAAGCAGGGCACTCACCCGGCGAGCGATACACCTTCAAAAAGGATAGAGTCGGCAAAGAAAATGCCTACCCCAGATATTTCTATCATACAACAACAAAGGGAATGGGAGAACACTCAGCTCAGGAAAGAACTTCAGTACCAACGAAGAAAGCATGGTGCCAGCATGTATTTACTGGAAGAGGTTCGACTTGTGGTCAAATCTCTTCAGGAGGCACTTGTCAATTTCGAGAAGCTGAACTCTGAATCTGAATACGAAGTGACGGATGAGTGAACTTAGAAGATAGCACATCAAATGAATTCGTGCAACTGTTCAGTCCAGTCCACATACAAAAATTGCATATCTTGACTTTGCTTTGAAGTTGAATTAAGCCCTGCATGGGAGGCGTTGTTTGGGAGGCGTTGTTTCGAAACATGTACGATCTGGCAGTTGACCTGCAGACAAGGACCCATGCGACAGGAAGCAGGGGCTGAGCCGCAACGAGCCAGGATCCGGGTTTTGTCGATCGCTTACGTAGTCCATTGCGCAACTTCTGGCGAATGGAAGCAATGTATTTACATCCACCGCCCCTTTCTATTGTTGGGCTGACCACAGGCTACCTGCCCTGGTCGGATGGAACAGCTCACGCCCATTTCCAATCTGGAGCGTGTCTGGGCCCACAATCAGGACCTTGAGACCAAAATCGGGGTACATTTGGAACGGAAGCTTCCCTTGCCGGCAGTCGATCACGATTGGACACATCAACTCTATATCTCATGAAAATGGTTTATTTATGTTCACACCTCAACGCGAAATGGTTTGATTTTTAAACAAAACATCTACCTTCAAGCCCATTCGTTGCAGTTACAAGTAATGGTGAATCATATGCAAGCGCAACCGGTAAGTTGACATTCTGCTGCTGGGCCAGGCACAGCGTACTGATATACACTGGTAGTCTATGGCTCTCCCTTCACCAAGTCCAATGGTCCAGGATGTTCTCCAAAAACTCAACTCGATTGGAGCCGACTTCGTTTGGATCTTTGCCATATATCAAGAACAGACGCGCATCATCAAGGCGTTGAAGGATGACATCACCAACATCTCAGCCTCTCACGAACTGCTACGCGAGACATACAATCTTGCAGAACAGGAGATCACGTCGCTCAAGTCTCTACTATACAATAGCGGTGACGATGCAAGCGATGGTTACACGGAATCTTCTTCTTAAAGCTCCACTGAAGAAATGATGAAGGACCAGCAGGAGGAAATATCCTATCTCAAAGCGGAAAGCCGCAGAGTTGAACGCGAACATGAGGTTGGAATGGCTGGAATGACTGAAATCACCCGAAAGTATGAGGAAGCACTAACGCACGCAAGTGCTCTGGTTGCTGCCGGTGCAAAGAAGATAGCCGAGCTTGAAGCGAAGGGCGAATCTCAAGTCAGCGATCAAAGCCATGAGATGAATGAGAGTGAAGAGGCTTAAGGGGTGTTTTTTTAAGCTACATCGTTAGCCTAGATCTCTTTCAATATCATTATCCCGCGTCAACGTCAATAATAACCAGGAATAACAAACACGTGAGAATACGTGTGGATGCACTCTTCGAGCCTTTGGGCTCTCTTCAAGTCATTGGCGCCCAAGCACTTCGATCGCTAGGATCATGATTCAAGTTAGAGCATATTTCACATTCCAAAGCGGTGAACGGAGTGATATTGGCATGGACGGAAACCGAATTGCCATGATGGCGCAGTAGGTTTCAGAAATTCGCTCTTGGAATGAATAACGTGATGTCGTAGGACGGAAGCCCGGGGTGGGTTGGGGAGGGGGGCCAAAAGTGGGACTTTGGAACTGACTATGGCATCCATCCATTGTGATTTTATTATAGATCCCTCTGGTAGAAAAGAAGTGTGGTTACGAATCTTTTCCATTCACGGCAGCTCCGACTGCAAAAACTTTGACCATGGCCAACTCGCCTGTTGAGCAAGACATGCACAATGTACGGCTTCAAGCGCAGCGCAGGGAAGAGCACTACTAATATGGCATAGGAAATCTCTAGGCAAGCAGCAGCACATTTACCGTCTCCTGTGGCTGCAATCATGAACGGATTGCGAGCTGCAGTTGAAGAAGCAGAAGGGGAAATTCGGCACTCCACGTTCTCTATGAGGGCCTCTTGCGAGCAGAGAGCAGACCAGAATTCGCAAGCCTTGCAAGAACAGGCTGACAATGCTCAACGGACTCATTTCATCCTGCGGGAAAGGAATCAAGAAGTGTTGATGATCAACTCCATGTTGCGCAGCGAGCTTGCTGAGGTGCGGAGAGAAAATGAAGCGTATAAACAACAACTCAAGCTACTCGAGCAAGAGTGTCGATCTAGCGATGATGAATCAGCTCGAAGTCTGGCTGAACTGACGGATGCCACCACAGTGCTGGCAAGTTGCATTGCGTTGCCAGCTCAGAAGAAGAGGGCTGGTATTCGCAAACCAAGGCTGAAGCAGAGAGCAACAGGCAGGGAGCGAAGCGTGAAGAGGTAGAAAGTCAAAGAGTATTTGGAATACCATTTTGATGTCTAAATGACAGATAGAGAGGCTTCTGCTTCGAATGTCATTGTTCTCACCACATTGTCGAGCGTGCAGACGTTGGTGGTTGCATTAAGGTTTGTAAGACTCCGCGCGCATTGGCCAAACATGTTTGAAACAAAACGTGGCCAGTAAGCCACGATCGTCGCAGGGCCAGTGGTTCGTGCATCGGGAACTTTCAGATCCGCATCACCCCGCAAGACGGCTAAGCCACACTCGTTGGATCTACAGAAATGCATGGAAAACGGCTAGAACTTGCTAAAATTGGGACATGAACATTGACTATCCAATGAAAGTCTCAAGTTTAGCGCCCCAACCCGATGCTTCGCCGGGGTTCAATCTCGCTGCAGCGGAGGCCATCCTAAATTGTTTCTCGTCCAGGACGAAGGTCGATCTCCTCCAACAATGTTCTTACCTAACGTTAGTATTTTTTTGACAGTTCTGCAAATCTTGATGCTCGTTTCTTGCCTGTACAGACTGTTCTCTGTACTAGAGGATGCCATGCCCCCCAAGAGTATCAGAGCGCTCTTTGTAGGTCTTGACGTGGCGAAGATATATGTATTGAGAATCTACTCAAATGTACCGGTCTAGCATTTCCAATGATCCTGCATTTTTGTCCGCAACCCTTGCGGTATGGTCAGGTTTTTTGATGGATGGATCTCTCAAACTGTCTGGCGCATACCCGACTGGAACTGTCATGGTAGACGAAGAGATGCTTTTAGATTGGCCGAACTCTCCGCGCTTCTGACCAAAAAGAGAGTCATGGAAAGAAAGTTTCTTAGTGTGTTAATTGAACGAATGGATTGACGTGTGCTGCCTGTTGTCTGCCCGGTATGAAGCGTGAGGGTTCGAATACAAATTCGAGAGAGTAAGATTATCCGCAGATACGTACTCAGCTGGTAGGAATGACATGATCTTCTAGGAAGTCGAGAGAGCAACCATAATTCCAACAGACACTGTGATTCTTTCTGGAGTCTCTATTGTGACCTGGATTTGCACCCGAAATTGTTGAAGAGGAAGAGCAAGGGACTGTGTATTTATAATTTCTGCAGTCAGACAGCTCCCAGTGTTTCATCATTCGGAAGGGAGGGTCCCGAAAATGGTCCCTCAAGGCGGTGCTTCCTTCCAGATAGTCAAAGAAGTCGAAGGCCCTGTGGAGTATAAGTTCACTGAAGCAGTCATTGAGATGGCTCACCGCCCAAACAAATATGCCTTCTCAAAAGCCCAGCCTTCATAAAAGACTAAACAAGAAGAAGAAAAGGCGATTCGGACCTTTAAGAGGCAAATGCCGAGAGTACGCAGAGCTTCCTGGAGTTGAGCTAGCGCTCTTCATTGCTTTCGAGAAGGTGGACAGAAACAACAAAACGAGAAAAGAGTTTTATTCTCTTCGATCTAAGCGTAACATCCCCTAGTTAAGAAACATAGATGGCATTGTAAGTTGTACATCATCGCCGTTGCCGTTGCCTTGGCTGACTGGTGCAGCTATCGGACGACTTGAACAAGAACGAGTTGCTGGATGAGATGGGGAGCGACATTGAGATGCCTTGTGAAGAGCGAGATGATGAAATGGAAGGGGATGAGAAGAATACCCTTGTTGGTAGCAAATACCTGGATTTGCTGCTGGGCTCAACTGGAAATGGGCCAGTATTTCCTCCTCTACCTGATCTTGATCTCGACTTGATTTGCGATATCATGTCATTTTAGCTTACTAGACTTCAACTAGCATCGATGTATGTAATTCTTTGGCTATTTGAACACGTAAGAATGTCCCGTGTATGTCTTTTGATGTTTTTCATTTCTTTACTCAGTAATTGTAGCAGGCTAACAACAACCTAGATAGCACCATTCGTGTACGCCCCTCGCTTCCTTGACTGCATTGCATACATCATTTCTGTCAGTGTCGGCTTCGTGGAAAGATCAACACGAGGTGGCTCTTCAAGGATAGTACAAAGTCGACGCGGCCTTTCCGTTCCCAAGTACTCGCATCTCGCCAGCTCGCCAGGCAATTCAATCCGACCCGTGGCTGAGCTACCTCCAGACAGCTCAGCAACCTTAATCTGGGGTTCCGCCTCTGGAACAGACTCGCCATAGTGATAATGGTTCACGTTTATGACAAGATTTTCTGGCTTAGACATATCCTTAATAAGAACTTTGAGTCTTTCGCACCCTGGTCTCCGGCAGATGATTTGATCTAAAGCTTCAACCGCGTCCATGCGCGTACGAGGTCTTCTGCTTTTGCCGCAGCGAGAGCATGCCGGTAAGTACACAAGTTGTTCGCTTTCTTGATGTTTTTTAGCATCTTTCACTTTCTCCTTTGGCATTGGTAGAGGATGGTCTCGATAGTACGAGGTAGATGAACGGCTTTTTCGGCTCATTCTGCTTGCAATGGAAACGCAATCTCGGATTGCTGTCAAATTTTGCATTCTGGTATGTATGTAAGTGACAGTATCGTGTCGAACATTGTGAGCTCTGGTTCTTTATGGAAGCGCGTGGATGGACTTCAGGGGGTTCAGGTTTTGACCCCCTCTGAGCAAATACTGAAATCGGGCTTCAATTTCAATATAGGGCCCGATTTCTGGACCCAAGAGCGTATATAAGTTCGAGTCCACCTGCTATCGCTCAAGATCCCATCGTCCACGTTAATTATGAAGCACTGTCAGCACACGAGCTGGCTAAGCCTTTGCTCTGAAGGCAACGATACGTACCTGGTGGTCTCCGATCGCCTTGATACCATTAAAACTCATATTCCTGAGCCAGAGTCCCAAACACCAAGCCTTTTTGTGCTGATTGGCAATAGAGCGAAATCCGTCGCACTACGCGAGCTTTTTGGAGCGAAGAGAAACCAACGGTTTCTTACAAAGCGAGTCCCAGGCGAAATACACCTTCATGTTGAAGCATCCAGTATCTTCAACGAAAGGCCTCTACTTATTGCCGATAGTGATATCCCAGCAAAGTCTTTGAGGGCCAAAATCCCTTCTACTAAGTGTCATGAAACCACGAAGCAGATTGTCCGGAGACCTGGCTCACTCGGCGAGATATCTAGTACCATCTACTCTCAGCTGCTTCAACCATTTGTTGACGTGTTCTGTTTCTTCGCAGATGACCTAGGCGGTTTCAAGCAAGTTGCACATCATCTTGCTACGTGGCTTGAGCAGGTTCAAGAGTCGACAACTCTCAGGAGTACTCGCCCACGGGTGGTCATAGTGACCGAAAAAATCCCCTCAAGCGTGGAAAATGAGAAAGAGGCAAGAAAAGCCTTTTTGTGGCTGCTGAGCGAGGAAACGAAAAGAGATCTGTTTGAACAGGTTTCGGCAATTGAGATAATTGCACTTTTCCCAGCCGGCGCACTCTCTGTCAATGCTCGCCACAGACTGCTCAAGGAACGTATCATGAGTGGATCAGACCAAGTGCGGAAGAGTAGGGAGCAGTCTAGATGTCTGTTCTCTGTGACTCACTTTACTGCGTTCCTTGCGAGTGCATGTGAACAATTCTCACGGGTTGCAAATGAGCCATTCGATTTTATCAAGGCTTCCCGAGTGGACAATCCGGCACCAGAGGATTTGGATGAGCATTTAGCTAACCTAATGAAACACATTAAGGATTCTGGAGATCTCACTGCGTTTGCAGCTCCTACCATCGCATCTAGTCTTTTGCTGGATAGCTACCCTCCCAATTCACACTGTAAGTCGTAACGCAGTGGCCAGTTTGCAAACATATTAACAAATCGATAGTGTTTCCTCCGGAGAAAGTGATGGACACTCTTTATAAAGATTTATTCCCAAAAGAGAGGGTTATCTCCTTCGCGGATTCGAAAGATGTCATTCTCCGGAGTGGCTTCATTAACCTGGTCCGTACCCATTTGATCAGCTTCTTTGAGCAGCTAACACACGGTCCATCATCGGCCGCAGAGATTCACTTCGGCAATCTGAATCGATTTAAATACCATTGGCAAAATATTCAAAGCAGCAGCACCTGTCTCTGCTGCCTACGTCGAAGACCACAGTATAACCTATCATGCGGACATATCCTATGTGAGAACTGCGTTCTAATCTTTGGTGACGTTGACGAACACGATCCATGGATGTACAAGATATATCACTGTTTCCTTTGTGGAGAAGAAATGCCCGAAGGAGTGAATGTTAAAATCCATCCTCCAACAGCTGGAGTGGGAATTCTCTGCGTTGATGGTGGGGGCGCTCGCGGCGCGTCGTCCCTTAGGATAATGAAGCGTATTCATGATCGAATCGGTTTGCCAATTCCCTTCCAGCAATTCTTTAAAGTCGCTTTTGGGATCAGTTCAGGTATGTTCCTGCCTATTTTGCTGATCGACCTACAGCTAACCTTATCCAGGAGGCCTCATCGTTCTAGCTATGTTTGTCAACGGTTGGGGCATTGAAGAGTCTACTGACACTTTTGAACGACTCGCCAAAGTCGCGTTTACGCCTCGAAAAGTGTCTAAAATCCCGATCTTCCGTAACATCATTGAACTTTTGATATCGTACTTTGCTGACGGACTCTATGCTCCCGAAAACATTGAAGCGGCGCTGAAACAGGTTTTCGGGAATGACAGAAGCATTTTGGATGTCTCGCATGCGACAACTACAGGAACACGTATCGGGCTTCCTGTGGCCACTGTTGGTGGTACGCCGTCTCGCCGTATCTTCACGAACTACAATGGTGTGGGGGAGCGTGTTGAAGGTCAAGGTACGTCTCACGCGATGCAAATGAACCAAGCCCTGATCAGAGTAGAGGACCGCATCGTAAACTGCTGTCAAATTTGTCTGCAGACTTGATTCTAGAAGCTAAAGAACATCTCCATGACCTAATCCAGAGAGCTGAGTAAATCTTAGACGATTTGGAGCTCGCTCAGGATATTTCGGCATTCTCACAGCACCAATACACCCTCTCTAAAGGTTGCAGCACTTCACAGTCTCACGATCGGACCTCAATCTTCAAAACCTCTTCCGGACAACACCCCGATGTGAGGAGATGTCAAAATATGCCGAGCTGAGAGATGCCTCCCAAAGTATTGTTGAGACACAAAGATTGGAGATGCAGTACGTTAAGCCAAGGGCCGTGTACATTAGGAGGCCTACCACATCGGACAGCTCTCAATAGGGAAGGGTAGGGAAGGGACCAGTTCTGGGACCTTGGCTGCGTACAAGATGACGATCCGGCTTGTAGTCCTGAAATTGGTCCCCTCTGGTTCGATGCTATATATCTCTCTTATTAGACATGCTGTTCCTCCTAGGAAATAATTTCTGCCAGGTTATGCAAGATCTTCTCTACTTTGAATCTCAAATAGAGCGGAGGTTTCTCACTACAAACGCAGTCTACAGATACACATGCGATAACACAAACTACGGTTTCAGATCTGGAGTGCCACATCTTTTGTTGATCGTAAGAGTAAGAGGTCTTGCTGACGACCAGATTGGTATTATACTCTAATCTGCCGGGAAGCCTATTGAGAATATTTTGCCTGAAGTCCCTAAGCCGCGATATAGCGATAGAACATGGAGGAACTCGAGATGGCACATTATACGGCGAATGCTCTTATGCTTATATGCGTTTTATATATATGGAGACATGCAGCGTATCTGCCGGCTCACAACAAGACCTCTACATGTATATATCCTCGGAGGTATTATAGGAAGGGTGCTTGACTTGCAGAAGCGGTTCTTACTAGCGAACCCGGATAAGCTAGAAGATCGCGAACCAGATATGCTGGAAAAAGAGATCATGTTGTAGGTGTAACTTAGGCAGTTCCTTATCTTCAGCCGTTTCGACTTCGTCCATAGACCCACAATTCAAGTTTGCCTTCCCTTCTGAGACTTCGATGTAACATCTATCTGTTAGACAGTGGAAGGAAGAAGTGATAGTTACTATCTAGCGATCTGAGAGCTTTCTTATATAGTCCAAGCGTGCAAGGGTGATGTCTGAGAGTGACACTATCACCAACAGTGATTGTATCACGAAGTATAAACATCACAGTCACATAGGTGAGGGTGTCCTATTCAACACTATCCCGGTGCAACGAGCCACCCGGTGCGGCGAGCCATATCCCTCGGTACATTATCCCAAAGGCAGTCGCAACAACGCAATTCTATCTATACTCCATCTATTCCTGCTGAATACTATAGCTTGGTATCTTTGAGTGATGTGGACACCTTCAGACTTAAATATCACATTTTTAATCATTGCTCATTTGCCCGGTCTACACATAGCATCATTCTGAAAAGATCTTCGAACATTCTCGTCACAGCTTCGCCAGCATGCTCTTGTAAGGTTCAGCGTCTCTGAATGGCGCTGTGTTCGAGATTCCATGTTGGTAAGTTCATGGTCGGAATTATAGAGAGCGATGGGAATTATAAATCGATGAGTGGTGTTGTTGGGGGGACCAGTTTTGGGACCTGTTGCCGAAATGCTTGTCTATGGAGGGAGGGTTTCAAAGTGCAACCTTATGTCAGTTCGAGAGCTCACAGCCTTCTTGGAGACACAATTAGATTTAAGATACGCGATGAGAGGAATCTATTACGATCATCCACAACAGATCACTTGTCGCTTCAGACTTCTACCGTCTAACTCTACTTTAGCTAGCTTCTTTCTTATCCCAAGAATCATGCAGTGTTATTGCCTCATACTGCTCACAAAGATTGGATACTGAGGTCGTAGAGCTACATGTGGTCGCCCCAGGTTAGTTCTGAGCGAGGAACTCTGCGAAAGATTCGCTTTCTTTTCCAGCTGGCACGCAGATCTCAGCATCATAATCCATCTGCATCTCGTCGAGTCGTTTGCTTAATGCCATATGTGCGATGAGGTTTCGCAAATGTGATTCTTTTTGTAGTTTCTGTTCTACAAGGTCTTGAAGATATAGCATCTGGAATAGATATACCATTGCTTGAATGTTCAGTATGAAAAATTTTGGTTATCTCTCTGTGAGATTTGAAGTGCATCTCGTCTGACTTTAAAGCATTTGAGCCGGCGAGCTGCGAGAGGACCCATTTTCGGGACCTTTCGCTCGCAACAGAACCGGGCCTTCAGAAGTCGTTGTGTGCAGCGATGCATCTCCGCGAAGTCCCTTACACGGTTAGGAGGATCAAACTCAAGACTTCGAAGATTGACTTACGAACTCGTCATGTCATTGTGCCGGTTCTGCGGTCACCCAAAAACTGCCTCTATCGAGTGCAGAGGGATCAAATTTTCATTTATCTCATTGATCACAACTGGCCATGCCACCTTCTCCTTTCAGCCGACCACCCTGTAGGTTCTTTCAACAGGAACAACATTGTAGATATCAGCTTCGTAAGAGCTGCAGTGTAGAGAGCAATCGCTAAATCGACAGTCTGAGTAATGCATGCACCAGTAAAGCTGCCTACAGCCAGACTGAGCAACGAAGCTAGTCGGTAATCCCGAGCGCTGTTGAAACCTTTATTCAACTGTCCATTTGCCAGAAGGTTGATATAGGTTGATGTTGATACCGATGTCAATTCGGATCTGGAGAAGTCTCGAACTGTGACGAGTTGAGACGCGTGTAACAGGCTAGAGCCTAGTGGTATGAGCGCGCCCTGCATCCGAAGATCAGCCAGTAATATTTTCCTCAAACCTGCCTTCAGACTCTTCTCTTCTTCTTTATCTTGATTGTAGATAGCATCTGGACTAGATAGTTGGAACACAATTACTAGAGGCCGCTCACAACGCGGAGGAAAATGATAGGAAGGATAAGATGACATAGACAGCTGGGCTACCTGGGTCAATCTTAAATGACTGGTAGATGACGCCGGCGGCCCAAATGAGGGTTGCTTGTGTCAAAGTAGAAGCTACGAGCCATATTCGACGTCTAATACTACGCAGCACTCTCTCAATTTGAGCTGTAGTATATGCGCCGGTAATGAAAAGACAAAAGCAAACACTGCTGTTACCGTAGTGAAAAGCTTTAGGTGCAAGTCCTGTTGCTCCAATAGAAAGGTATTGCATGTTGCTGATTTGGTTCGAAGTGGAGCAAGAGAAGGTAAGTAACTGATCATCGGATTAAAAGTGAGCGTCTGTTAAGGGTACCCAAACTCACCACCGAAGCATCTTGTATACCAGTAGCAAGAGTGAATGTTAAGAGCCCAAGCTCAAGGAATATATTCTCTTGAATATGGTCATTGAGATGTGCCCAAAACGTACTTCTTCCATAAGAGACCGAAGACCTAAGTTCTCCTTCTTTAAGATTAGTTTCTCGTGATGTGTCGGCGGAAGATGAGTTAAGGATGTTCATCTAAGCCTGTGGGCCATTCTACATGGACCTTGACAGGAGTTAAAGATGGCGGGACGCGATCCGTCAAAGTAAGTTAGTGTTCAAGTTCTTCTCAAGTGGAAATTGGGACCCGTCTTGGCCTCAGTGGCTCGTTGAGTATCAGCCTTGGGCAGTATGGCACCGTAGCATGTTGATAGCAAAGAAGCATTGTATCTACACTGTTATACTCGTAGGCACAATCCGAACCAGATAGCCATGCAGTGGCCGAAAAATATCAAAACAACGACGGGTGCAGAACGCGAAGAGCCGGTGTTACGCTATAACAAGAACAGAATCGTACTCTAGGCATCATCACCAATCTCATTCCCGTCACTCTCTGAATCGATCTCTGCAGTACTCAAGTTAGAATATGGAGTCGTTTCAATGGTGCGCGTCGCTTCCACACATACCAATCGGCTCCGCTACAGTTCCTTGAAGAATTCTGATAGGAGTAGATGCTATGACGTGAAGATACTTTGAAGTATCTCCAAACTCGTCAACTCCGTACCTAAGGCGCTTGGTGGTGCGTGAGTTGCGCAGGCCCACATCCTCTTTGCCGTTCAAGCGGCCAATGGCGTGAATTACGAACTGGATTCCTCGCAATTCGATGAGAATGTAGACGCAGCCGTTGATGACTGGCTTGTCATCAGCATCCAAGCTCGAAACTCCAAAATTTCCAAGTGAGTTGTCAAAGGGAAGAGGAATTCTGTGAATTGGAAGTTGAACCTAGCCGTCAGCGGTGACTTCTTTGTGATTGAGACCCTTTGTAGGCTCTATGCCAGAAAGATCTTTGTCTGACTTCAGAATCGTGAGGTCCATTTCCCATTTTCCGTCAGGTGGCTGGGGGATGTAGTACGGTATAGACGATATAACGTCCGGAACCCGCGTGCCCTTTTCCGCGATGACTAACACGTGTTGAGGTTTGTCTGTTTCACCCACAGCAGCGTCAGGTAGGTCCTGAGGCAAGCCGTAATTGGATTGAAAATCCTGGATAGTACTTCGTATCTGTGGCTGTTGCTTGAGGCCATCCAGCACGTCCTCACCACTTGCCGCGATAGAATACATGCGTAGCACAAGCTTGAACACTTACCAGGGATTTTTTGGATTATGAAATACCGAATATGGTCCGGCTTTACCGTTGAATCTTGTTTGAAATGGCACGGATGACGCTCCTCCACCAGACGTAGCAATCCACTACAGAAATCAGCAAATGCGAACTCAATGCTCATAATGACAGACCTTGAGGGCTGTTCCTGTACGCTTAGTCCATTCGTTAAACCAGCGGATGCTCCAGTTGATCACTCTATCGAAATGGTCGATCACCTGCTCTTCAATATCGTCCGCTAAATTGGCTGGCAATGCATAGTTGTTGATCTCAAGCTTCCTTTGCTGGCCCGAGCCAAGTATTGGCTTGTATTTTGTCAGAAAAGTCGTCTGCATCCAAATCTCTAAGGTTGTTGTAGCTTGGTCCCCGAAAGTCTTCTTCAGCCACTCCGAGGTACCAAGGATGTCTTGAACAATTCTGTTGAGATGGCCAAAGCCAACTAATTCTGTAGCGCTGGCGGCAGGCTGGTATCTTTCCGAGTATGCTGTGGTAATATTCTGTCTTGATTAGCAGAGGGTATAGCTCTCGAAATGTGCAACGTACTCCGGTTGCATCTCTAATATCCAAGACCCCTCCATACTCGGTGTCATTGAGATACACCCCAAGCGCTTTTCTTTGCTCCACAGACAACGACTTCAAACGGCCATTGATGGCCGCAGTAGGCTCGCTAATGATGTGGACATCAACCTTCCCTTCCCAGCCTGACACATTTTCAATGATTGTTTGGTACTGGTAAGAAATGTTCTCTGGCCATTCTGCTGGAAGTCCGGTGTAAACGCGAAAGTACTGTATGTCTGGATTGGCCGTTTTCGACGCGTCAAAGATCGTACGGAAGAGCCATTCAATGAAGCTCCGATAGATAGCTTTATGCCCAATCTTCTTCTCCTTTTCCCGTTGTATTTTGGCGTGTTGGCTTGCCGGATTCATGGCGAGTTTCATATTGTCAAAAACAACCACTTCGCCTTCCTTTTCACACACAACGTCCGTATCTGGCCCAAACTCCAAGTCCCATTTTCCGTCTTCTCTTTTCCTAGCCGCAGCACGAGTCCGTATCTAGCTACTACGCGCCGCGGCCGCTACATTCCAGAAATCGATATCTTCGAGTTCGCCGAGGCCAAGCACCCGAGATGCTGTAGTGGTGTAGTTTCCAATGTCGGCCAGCACAATCCCAAGGTTCTGACTCTGTCCCTTAGCTGCGAACCTTGCTCTCGGGCGTGGGACGGCGAAGACTGTTGCGGGATTGGAGCCAATTTGCAATGAATCATGCGCAGCATCAATGCGTTCCGACTTTCTCACACTCTTCGCGCCTCCTGCTGCATCCTGGGAAGAGCTTAAGCTGTTGATGGCGAGGAATCCATGACCGCTAGCCTCATTCGCCTCGTTCGATGCCATGAGGTTACTCTCCTGTTTGTCGCTGGTCTTCTTGGCCTCGGAAGTGGCTTGCGTTTGCTGCTTCGCCAGCACCTCCACCTCTTC
Organism: Patellaria atrata CBS 101060; assembly: GCA_010093705.1. Taxonomy (NCBI): domain Eukaryota; kingdom Fungi; phylum Ascomycota; class Dothideomycetes; order Patellariales; family Patellariaceae; genus Patellaria; species Patellaria atrata. Next base: position 1,266,410 of record MU006094.1, read on the forward strand.
TCCAATTCGTAATTTGCGTGGTCTGCCTTTGGCATCCTTTAGCTTGTCCACAACGCCTTTACCGGCTTCCAGGCGAGTCGATCTGCCTCTCGGTCGCGTTGGCTTGGCCACACCTTGCGGCGCACGGCTCGAGTTGGCCTTCTTCGCAGCGTTTGGAGCCTTTCGGCCGGTCACACGCTTCCCTTCGACTCTTGTCTTGGCCATCGTGACTGTAGCAGGTACGAAGAGAAGGGCTCAACTCAAAACGGCGGCGTTGGAAGATGGGATTTAGTTGCTTCGTCCAGGAAATTGGACACTTGTAATACGGGGTTTTGGAGCCACTTCTGTGCTGACGACAGAGAAAGCGATTGAAGCGGCAGAGGCGGACCACAGTGAGGTATAAGTATTGCGCCAGGCTGTGAAGTATGGAGGACGAGTTCCTGGAGATGATGAAGCCGAGATTGTATCCAAGCCGCTGAAGTTGTTTCGAAAGCTGAGCAATACTCCTGCCCACAGCCTTCTGGACCATGCTTGATGGTACACGATCATCCAATTAATCGTGACACGTCGGCAAACAATGAGTAACAGTGTTTGAAGACTACTCATTCCTGTGCGAAGCTGCTGGCAAAGCCACTCGGCACAGCAGGAGGCGGTTTGACGCATGAAATCCCACTCAGGGCTCTCCATCTCCGCCTGCGGTCGCTGCGTAATGTGGAGGCTTATCGGTCGGCTGCGAGGCTACAGTATTGTCAGTACTTATTCAGCCCGAGTGTTCTGGAATAAAAGGTGGTCGTCTGAGATCCGCTCGAAGCACCAGCAAAATCTACGTCCCCTCCATGAACCGGCCGATCACTGACGCTGTTTCCGCATTTCGAATGCTTGCCGAACTATCCTCACCGGGAAGCATCCGAGAGGGAGAGGTTCGTACTCTTAACCGGGTTGTACTATCCACCACTGACATGCGTAAGCTTGACTCACGTACTGCGAACCATGACGCCGCGATCGACATTGAGGGCGCTGAGAGTTTGATGTCGCTTCACCTGCAGCAGCGACAGGCCGCGACATCCGTTCATGATACTGAAGCTGTTGATGATACTGAAGATCTGGAGAACGTGCAAGCGCAAAGATCGCTCAATCGAGGTAGTTGCAAGGTCCAATCTTTATCGAATTTACTGATCCGCAGTTAAGGCAAAAAGAGGAAACGGAATGATAGCAGCAGGAGCGGAGCCAAGAATGCTTTGCTGAGGCTGGAACGAGGAGCGGTACATGTCGAGGGAGTAATTCGCCAAACCATACGAAAGGCATCCCTGATGCTGAGCGAGGATATCAATGATTTTGCGCTCGCTGAAATCAACATCTATATGGGGACACTGTCCAGACTTGTCAGGGCACTTGTAGCGTTGCAGAACACGGAATGAATTGAGTTATCTGAATACCTAGACGAACCATGACGTACAATCGTTGCCGACATGCATTACTCTCCTTCAGCAAGCCTTTTCCTGGCCCTCTTCGATACGCCTCGGCCGGTAAGAGATGTATTGGGGGTGGTGTCTCTTGCGTCGTCCGTGCTGTGCCCTTGTGGTTGAGAATCGGGCTGACTCGATGCTGAAAGATGATGACGCTCGAGGTCTTGTGAAAGGCCAAAACTTTGGGAAAGTTGGGGAACGCTGAAATCCAGATCAGCCGGTATTTTATCGATAGCTGAACATAGCCGTTTGAAATGGCTCGGCATCCATATGTCGTAGACGTTCTTGGTGAACTTGTATGCCGTCCATTTCTCCTTGCCATCCAGGGCTGTGAAGCTGAACTCGTGTATTGGATGACGGTAGTACTTGGTGTCTTTCCCATCAATGACTGGGTAGTGTCCATAGATTCTCACTGATCTGTGATCATGCGAGATTGAGAAGGCGAGAATCTCCCGATGAAGCTCCATCTCACGGCCAACGAGTCGAAAGAGTTCGACGGTAGCTCTTACAGCAAGTGTCATGCTGTGGGCATTCTGTCGATCCGCGATATCGAGCGCTGCAGCACCGCACTTTACCTCACAAGTAAGGAACGGGAAGTACATGTAGTACGTGGCCATGAAGTACGACTGATCACCGGAGATGAAGTTGCCAATGAATGGGGCAAGCTTGTCGAGCTGCTCTTTGCTGAATGCTTCCCGTTTGAATCCCACCGAGAAGTCCGGCTGTGGACGCGTCCCTGTCAAGGGAAATGAGTTATTCCAGCCTTCGTTGACACTCTCAGCTAAAATCTTGAGGGATTTAGCACCGCGTACAGCCAATACTTCCGCCGAAGGAACGATGAGCTGTGAAACATCGCGGATTATTCTTGCTTCATTCTTGTTCCGTATCATTTCGCAAGTGTCTTCGAACAGTTCATCGCAGAATAGTGAATCGTTGGGGATAGTTTGTCTTGCATCAAGCAAGTGGAGATAGCTTTTCTTGCTAGTCTGCGTGATTCCTAAGGCAGGTTTGCCCATAAAACTCCCCTTTGTGGCGAGTAAAGTTTCGTAACGTGCATCTTGATAAGGTGCACTTTTGACCTCTCTTGGCTTTTGGTCGCTTGGTGTTGTAGAACTCGGCGCTATCGAAGTCGGCGCAGTCGCAGCTGGATCAACAGAGATCAATCCAGACTGCCTTCGGCGAAGGGAGGCGGAAGACTTCTGCTTGCTAAGTAGATGGCTCATATTCTTATCGCTCTGTTCGGTGTATCCCTGGGGCCACTTGTGGTGCTTTGTCCAATAGAAAACCGGATCTTGTCCGTCCTCATCAACTTTGCTTGCTTCCTCTTCCTGACCAACTGAATTGCCAACGACAGATTGATGTCGTCGTGTCCGCTTTCGAGGAGCCTGAGCTGAGCCCAGCTGAATGGGATCTAAGGTGTCTATCCGTCGCTTCTTCCCTTCGGGTTGCAGGATAGGTTTCCGAGGTCGCTTGGCTCGTCTGACGTCGGTGGTTTGCTCGGCTTCGGTTTCTCGAGAACGCTTCCGCGTCGCCGCTTTCTGGATAGAGGATACGGTTGCTTGATTGCGATTGCCAGCTCGGAAGCGTAAGCTTCTTCGTGGCGAATTGCTCCTAACAGCTTGATCCTATGTATTGTTAGATCGCTTTGTAACAACCAATGCCATCACACACTTGCCTCCTGTTGCTTGTTGCCCGTCTGAGATGTAGACTCTTCTGGAGTCGCCGACGTCTTCACAATGTTGATGTTTCGACGGCGTGTAGGGCGTTTGCGATTCTCGAGATGCACTTCAAGGTGTTAGAACATGCTCCGTGTACCCAGACACCGATGCGCATATATGCATACCTTTCTCCTCTGAGGGTGGCATGGGCAGTCTCTCCTGGACGGTTAGAGGCTTCGAACGGACAGCCATTTCGTCTGGGTTGAGATATCGAGCGCTTATGTCTTGCCGCGGGATTTTGTCGCGGAGTTATCTAGCGCAAAAGTGAGATGTATGACAGAACCCAACGACAACGCCAAGCCACTTGGATACCGCAACGCACGGGCCCTTACCCCTGCCACTTAGTTGCGGCACCTATCACCACATTTGCGCATGTGACTTTTACTTCGTAACTAAGTGATAGTAACACGTTCACTACGCCAATGGAGAACCGCTGAAGCACAATCATTCTGATGATATCTGAACTTACGCCATCGACTGGACAGGCTCCGTTCCTGAATGATCTATCTAAATGGGTCGACTTGCTTCTGGATCTCCACCACCATCTACGCAGAAATGCCTGCGGGAATGGCTAGAGAAGAGCAAGGAGAACGAAGCAGGCTTCAAGAAAGCACCTGGGATTACTACAGCTCAATCAGCACATTAGGCTGCCGTATGCCGTCCATGTCCCTTCTTTGGAATATCACACGCACTTTTGGAGGAGAACCAGTTCTACTAGTGGGGCATTGTACACCTGCTTCAGCATAGCATGCTCGCATGAATATACAGCTACCTAGTCATGGTCTCCAGGCAGTAACTGTGCCACGCGGATGCAGTCTTCAGTCTCATCAAGCGCCTGGATATGCTGGCACGGATGAGCAACCTGTTATAGATGAGCCATCATCATAGGGGTACCAGGAGTCTTGTATCCATTCAGCTTGCGCAGAAGACGCAGTTGTTCTACTATCAGGTCACGCTCTAAAGGTCTGCTAGCACTAGCTGCCTATACTATGCTTGTTAAGTATCATGCCCTGCTCACGTTGTATTTTAGGCAGCAGAAAGGGGCTTGACAGAACCACGTCCTAACGTTTTTTCTTCTAGTAAGCATGATTTGACCCTGTTCACACAGTACAATGCGACCCGCTAGTTTCTTACATAGCCCCGCTCAACTATGGCTAATATACCTTTAATGGAGGATTTATTCTCCAATTAGATATCTGCAGCTCACCCCTGGATGTCACCAAGAGCTTGTGACTTCTTGAACGTGGCTTTGACGACGACAGACGTCCTGCAATATATGGTTCCGACTCGCTCGGAAGGCGTATCGTCAAACAACTCGTTAGTCTTCCATCTCCCGTAGCTGTTCTAGAAGCTGAATTCTTGTATTCTGTTAGCTCAATTGCTCCGAACATTGTCGAAATTTCGACAATCATGAATGGTATACTGCAGGATAGCTCCGATCCATTTACGCTCGTCCTCGAGTGGACCGAAGACCCGGATAATCGAATCGCTTCATTCGACCCTTGCTCAACGTTCGCTCTAGGCAGCAATTTCTGCACCTGGCCAGATGATATGTACGCTCGAGAAAGAGACGACTCGTCGAGGTAGGATTCTGGTAGTGACGAGGCATAGGAACGGGTTAGGAAGGCGAGATCTATCCGCACGCGAAAGAGTCAACGTTTGTGATAAGATGTGGCTGTGGATAGATTCATAGTTTCGATGCTGAATGAGGTTCGCGCACGGAACGCATTCCTGTCAATCTGACGGAGGGCGATACTACGAAGTACTGTGGAGACGATCGGATTTAGTAGACGTGAAAGCGATTTGAGCGGCCTAATGCGTCAAGATGGCTCGAAGGAAGTCGCCAACTCTATATGCAAGTAAACGATGAACAGGAGTCATCCATACCCAAATCAGGGCAATCTGTCCATTACTAAATAATAATGACCATGGCAAGCGATAAGCCCACCGCTGCACTGACTGCTGCATGCTGGAAAGACCTGATGATCTTCCGTGAATGAAACATGTACTCGCCCGCCACGTTTTGAACGTCGCCGTATGTGATTTTCTTGATGCCAATGCGTTGTAGACCGCCTTCCCCATCAACAGCGACAATGCCTACATCGCCGATTCGACCATTAGCTACCTTGTAGTGAGCTATACGGACCCAAATGGCCTCAGTCGGTAACGGATCTAGAGCCACATCCTGGTGCCAGGTATCCGGCTCACCGCTGTCAGGTATGGCTCGCTGGAATTGATCTCCTTCGTCGTCTTCGTTGCTGAGAATGGGCCTAAGCCATTGGAGCTTCTGTCCCGGGAGCAGTCGCACACGCCACATGCCTCGTACAAGAAGTGCCAAGCTATGCGCAGGCCTGGCTTGCAAGCGGCTTTGAAGAGCCTCGGAGTCCATAGAAGGCGACAGAGGCTCACGATGACCTGGCCCGGCTAGCATTATAGCAGAGTGCTCAGGTTGGATCCGGTATTTCGTGATCTTGATTGTATCCTCGATGGGAGCAACAGCTGACATCCAAGACCAGGAAGGGGATTCATATTCTGTAGGTCGCTGTCCAATTGAAGCTACTTCCCAGCATAATTCTCGGACTATAAAAGGGAGCCACATTCCATGAGCATGCTGAGCATTTCCGGCGGCTGCGATGAAGTTCATCAAACCAGAAATCGCGATTGGTCGGTCCTTTTCACGTGTCAAGTTACATTTTGTGTAGTAGGATCGGATACCGGACCACGATAACATGAGATTGGCGTTGTCACCAAGAGCCTTGTGCAAGGCCAGCTTGAAGTTTGCTGGTGCCGACGGATCGTCATCTGGGCGGGTTCGAATACCAAGAACATCGGATTCTGAAGCAGCGCAACATGAGCACTCCCAGAAGAGGCCCAGACTGCCGAAGAATAGCGTTCGCCGCGCCATGATCCTCTCTTGGACTACCCACCCACGAGTCTGTAGCGGGGCTTGAGGTGAATCAGGTTCCGCAAGACCAAGATTCAAGGTGTTTGTGATCTCGAATGAGGTTCCCGGTATGCGCAGTGGCCGATCATAGAGAGGATTTCGTTCGCTGAAGAGCCCTTCATGACTCCCCGAGGCATGGAGTGCCGCTAGCGTAAGCATTGATCCCCAGTAGATGCTACCCATTTTCGCTGCTTCGGTGGCCCAATCTGCGGCCGAGTCCTGGATGATGCATAGGCTGTCTATCCACAGGTAATGGTAACCCAAGGCTCTGGTGAAGATGATCGCGTCCCGGATTGTTCGGGGAAGGGAATCGAGGTCGATTTCCGCTTTCATAGCCTCGAGGTTAGACATCTCAAGGCGAACTGCCTTTTGGCTACCCCAAACGTAACTGAGCGTAAGGTAGACAGGCATAGAGGGTAGATCCTGAACCTCTACCACTCGCAGATTGCCTTTTGACGAGCCGATGTCAAGATGCAAAAGCCGGGCTGGCGATGCGGAAACAGCCACAGGCTTGACATTGCAACGTGCATCGTGCTTCGCAAGACAAGTCTGAAGCCACCACTGAGCCAAGTTCAAGGTAGCAGAATCATCTGTACACGGGCATAATGGGCTTTTGGGCACTTCGCCCAGAGAATCGTGTCCTCCTAGCATTCCAGAAGACGTCTTTGCTCTGTCCGTTGGCACGACAAATATCATGTTCCAGACTGGTAAGCCTTCAACCTGCAATTCCAGGACCGCATCCTGGGGACCTCCAAATTCAATGCGTTGATTTCCGACCATAGCAAAGTCAAAAGTGGAGCGCTTGATAGATATGGCATATCGAGTGTTTCGGTCAAGGTCGTAAATCCTGTCGAATACAATTACTGCGGACCCCGATCCGGTCTGGTCGTCGAAGATGGATAAGATGTTGCTCGCGCTCGCTCCTTGCAGCGGCAAGGCCGCGCCGAATATCAGCGAGCATAGGTGACAGCCCTTGGTGGTCGCAGAGAAGAGAGCGCCGAGTTCCTGCCAATGCTGAAGCTGTTGCTTGTTCGGTTCTGTTCCTTGGTTGAGGCATGTCTGTATGCTACTCATCAGGCTCTTGCAATATGTGCAAAGGGTGCCTTCAGTCCAAAGCACTGACATAGCATTTCCAGCATTGCCGTCTGTGTCTTGTGATAGTGCATTTTGCCGGGACCTGAAATGGTGCTTAAGCTTCGCGAATAAGCGGTTGCGCATGATGGGGAATGACTCGACTAGGAGGATGGGTGACTTCGAATATAGCAGGAAAGATAGAGTCTACAGCACTTAAAGTACTACGAAAAAGGAAGGGCTGAGATGCCGTGAATGCCAAGGCCGCCAACCGAACATGCATACTCCTCAGGTTGGACGAGCTGAGCAGCTGCGGTATGCCGGTTGGATCGAGGCCCACAACAACGAGGCTCGTAGCTCTACCGTTAGCCAGCCTTGAAAAAGTAGCTCTGAAGCGCTGCATAGAGCAAAGTGGACTTGTGAAACCTACACATGGCAGTGTTGTGAAACCTGATCACCACAGCGCTTTGCCACATCAAGAAGACTGCCATAGCCGTCCTATTTGAGCGGCCATTGCGGTCCACATTCGGGCTTCGAGCAGCTTCATGGCTTGTGATTGATTGCCGTGTCATCGGGCGTCCGCAGGCGTCATTAATCGATGAGCAGATAGGAGACTTGTGAATGTGAGATTAAAGGTGTAATATACCTTATAGGGAGTCCAGGCGCTCCACTTCACCCGTGCCCCACACCCGCGGAGTGCGTCCTGCTGCCCAATGGACTGCATGTCCAGTCCCGAAGATTCTAAAGTGACTCCAAATGTTCAGCAAACATAGAATACCTCCCAGAATACAGCGCTAGCCTCCAATTGCACGCCAACATAGTGATGGTACACATCCCCAGGAGCCTTCTCAACATCGCGCGACGAGCTCAGTAAATGCCGGAGCTAGGAATCGGACCCGCCTTCTTCATCTTCTCAAGCGGATCCTTCCCATCAAACGACGCCTCAATCCTCTCCTTCTTCGTCATCTTGGTGATATCGTAGTTTGAAGGGCCAATCTTGAAGCCTCCGATCCGCTGGCGCGCGAACTCATTCCACTGCGGAGACAATCATTACGGGCATGTACTAGCGACAAGAGGGGCAAGTCTTACATGCTTGACGAAGTTGAACTTGTCCTTTGCGGCGGGCTTCTCAATCAGCTTGAGCTGCGCCTGCTTGAGATCTGCGACTTTGGAGAATCCCAATTCCGGTGTGAAGTCGTAAGGTCCGGTGATTTTGATGTTGAGCTTGTCGGCCAGCTTGTGGATCATGGCAGGGTACTGCTCAACGTCCTTTGTCCGAGCGCAGCTTAGGGAGTCTGCATGCCCAGTGAGAAACTCGGTGTAGATGGCGAGAATGACACCCACATTCGGTACAGCATCGACGAGCTTCTCCTTCTCGAGAGGATTGAGCATGGCGAGGATAGCAAGGCAGATGATGCCAGCCGTCTCGCTGACGCCTTCGCCATCGTCTATGTCTGTCAGGGTTGGTTAACATGGCGCTGCTCGTCTATCAATTCGGATTGGCAGACTCACGAGCCCACACGCCGTTCAGCTCGTCCACGTGGTGTACGAACAACCAGGCAAAGGACTCAATGTAAGACCATAGCTTCCCAGTCGATGGGCTCGCCTTCTTGAACTCCGTTGCGAATGCCTTGAAGTGAATCTTGATCACTTCATCGATGCCATAGCCTGTTCAATGTCAGTCTTCAATGACCATGCGAATCGAACCATTGAACATACCATACGTATCATTGTAGAAATACATCCCCACGCGCTCCACATCACGCTTCTACAACGCCACATCCATATCCACAAACATCTTGTGCGCCTCATTGCTCACGATCCAGATGCAGTCAGGCGCCTCCTCAGGCTTCTTCCTCCAGACTTTCTCCTTAGCAGCATTGTGCTCCTTGTCAAGCTTCTCGAGCTCTTCTTCGGACATCTCCTCCATTCGCTCCTCATCGTACTCACGGTGGAGGTCCCACACGGGGCGTCCCAAAGTCAGGAATTCCAGACCGATTGGGGACGCGCTAGAGCTGCCATTGGACTTGCTGTTGGTCTCTGAGCTAGGAGTATTCTCCCTGTCAGATGCATCCTTCGAATTTGATCGTGAAGCTGGCTTGCCCAATTGAGGGTCGCTCTTCTTCTTTGTGGTTCGCTGTGGCATGTTGGATGGTGCACGGCCGAATTCTGCTTAGATTGAAGCTCAATGGGAAGGCTGAAAGCAATAGAATGATGCCAAAGTCCTCGATACAGGGAGCCGGCTTTATAGGACAAGAGAGCGCAATGACGTCGAAAATGTGATGTGATTGTTGTCTTCTCTTTTATAAGATCGGCGGACGCGTTTGACGTCGGCGGAGAAGGCTAGTAACGCCACACCCGACGACGCGACATTGTCGTCAGGTCACGGGATCTGATTTTACGTCGGCTTTCAAGTGATGAGAAGGAAGAAAGTCTCTGGGAGCTCATGCGTAGGAGACAGTTGCGACTTTCGAAAGAGTTTAACTTTAATACTGATCAGACAACGTTATCAGCGCTGGTGACATCCGTTACTTCTATCAAATTTGAGACGTCAGACGCTACGTCGCCGAGTAGAATACATCGCAGGCTGAAAGTTGACTACAGAAAGTCAACTTCAGCCGCTGTGAGATCCTCACCCTCTTTCTCTTCGTCCACGAGCTTCTTTCGCGCAAGAACCTGGCAGGTTCTGTCGACTCCATCTTGGCTTCTTGGTCGGTCCACAGAATCGATCGATACTTTCTGGAGGGGCGATTTTGAATACCGGTTTGCCCGAAGGGCAATAACAGCAGGTGTTTGAATTGTATCCCTCGATCGCGCCAACTACTTCTTCGCCTTCATCTTTGCCTCGTCCGGTCCCAGCTCCCTGATCACCACCTTCACCAAACCGGTCATGTCATCCTCTGGCTCCTTGCCGTCCTCGAAGCCAGGGCATATGCCAATGGCCAAGTACTTCCCATCGCAGCTGAAAGCCAAAGCTGCGACACTGGCACCGAACTTTTGGTACTGCTTGATCCTCCTCTTCGCCATGGCGTCCCACAGACTCACAAGCCCATCACCGCCACCGCTCGCGAACACGTTCCTCGTCGGGTGGAAAGCCAAAGCGTTGACAGGATAGACAACATCGGCACCGGTGTCTGGCTCCGTAACGCGGTGGCACTTGAAGGCGTACTTCCGCTTCTGCGACTCTTCACTCGGATCGAACCACTCCACTGCGACACGACCTTCTATTGACGACGAAGCATAGCCACTATCGTCAGGCATACACGCCACCGCCCTCGTCATGAACTTCATACTGCTCTCTCTTGCTTGCCAGAGCTGATGGTTCACTTCGCCCTCTGGTAATGTAGCCAGCGCAGCGAGCTCGTAAATCTGAAATGCGCGGTTTGCCATGGCGACGGCCAGCTTGGTCTTGGATAGTGAGAGCGCGAAGGGTTTTGAGGGTAGCGATATCGACGTGAAGCTGGTGTTTGTGCGTGAAGAGGAGAGACTGTGGATATGTAACGTTGCGTCCCATGATGCGGAGATGAGGAGTGAGGTTGATGGATCGTAGATGACTGATTTGACAGGCTTGGAGTGGGTGCTGAGGACTGCAGTGTCGCCGGTCGAGAGGTCTAACCTGTTACCCGCGTCAGAACTCAATCCGTACTCACGCCATGAAGGCTGAAGTACCTGTGCACATTCAAGTCCAACCCGCACGCAAATGCCTCGTCATCGTCCTGGCCAAAGCAGACGTCGAGAAGCGCCGCGTCGAAAGCATACTGGTTTTGTTTCGCACCGTCGATCGCATCGTACAGGTACACACTGCTATCCCATGAAGATACCAGCAGCCTCTGTGGGGTGTACGGCGAGAAACTCAGGCCGGAGATAGCGTTTGACGGCGGTTGTGCCGATTCGTATTGATCTGACATTGTTAGCCGTAGAGGCTGTCTTGAGCAGCAGGGGCATGCACTTGAAGTCATGTTGGATTGGTGTTGAATTTGAGTTGGCGCAAAGTGAGTTACTCTTGAAGTTGCGATTCGGGGGTGAGAGTCTATTTACCCGCATACAAGAGAGTGGACACCTGCGTCCAGCGATTCTCAAGTACCTTCGAACTCAGGCCCTGCAATTATCAAAAGAAGGTCTGCGACTTATGAGAGTCTCTAGAGGAGGCAATTGAGAAGTCTCTCGAGGCTCTTGATCTAATGTTCTTGCCGTCGATGATGCTCAGCTGTCACGGGACTAGGAGCCCTTGGTGGCGCCTTCCGTTCCTCTCCCTGAAGGTGACGTGTTGAAGATGTAAACAGAGCAGCAACCTGGACTACTGTTCTCCACCCCATTTCCTGCAAAAGAATAGTTTGGTCTCAGAATGCCCCCAGCTCGAATCATCGGAGGCCCGCCTGTGCCGAAACGTTGAGGAAAAGAGAACCATGTCTTCGAATCGGATCGTCTGAAGCACAACGCCAATGCCAGCAAAGCGAAGGAAGTGCAGAGCGGACCGGCATCGAGTTCTTCCAGGGAGCCGCTGGCTGAAGTGCGCAATGGGAAGCCTAGATCCACCAAGCCGGCGGCCAACAACGGTCATCGTCCCGCGGGTATGCATCCTGATTTTATCAAGATGCTGGAAGAGAGCCGTAGGAAGCGTGAAGCCGCGGAAGCAGTCGAGCAAGCAGCTCGTGAAAAGCACGAACGGGAGCTGGACGCCGAAAAGGACTATGTGACCATTGGTCGGCCGTGGTGGGACTGGAGTCGCGAGCATGATCTTGGCTTCTTCTCTGATACCCCTAAAGAGAAGCGGGAAGAGCTTACCAGAGAGTACGAGAAGCAGAGAGTCACTTATTCGAATAAGCCATCTGCAGAATTCCCGGAGTGGAAGTGGGTCATGAGCAAGCGTGCGACGCTGATGCTAGAGGACTTCGATGAGCTTCTCAAGAAAAGAGATCCAGACGAGTACGATGTGTACTTTGGGAGCAACTTCTTCGGATACGGCGTTCAGGAAGTCATCGACACGCACATGCAGTCCTTCTTTGAGGAGTACCGCAAGGGTAATTCCAACACGCTTCTGCTATGGAGTTACATGGAAGCGATGGCCTTCTTCCTCGCTGGCGGCAGCGGTGCGATGCACGCTTGGTACAGTGAGTACACAACATGAGCGGCTCGAGCATTTCTGGTCTGAAACTGACTCCTTGCAACAGTGTGCGATGACAGCGAACGCAACTTCGAGCAATTGCTCATCATCGGAGTGGCTCTCCTCACCATGTTGAACACATTCGAGAAGGAGATCTAGAACTCTGTACCCAACATGGGCAGAACTAACTCCTCGAATACTGCGAAGATCTGGGCCACCACGGCGAGCAAAGCGCTTGAGCTGCCGGACTAGACTGCCCTCAATATCACGCCCCGGGCGCGGTTGGAGGGCAATGGGTTGAACAGCCCGTCTGTGGAATTCTCGAAGCGCACGACGACAGAGCGGCACCCGGGAAAGCTTGTCCCAGTACTCTGGAGGAGTCCTGCTCTGCGATGGATATGGCGGCTTTTGGCGTTTGGCAGGTGGTTGTGGTTGTGGTTCCGATTCTGGCTCTGCTGTTGGCGCTGCTTCGACTCGTCGTTTTCGTTTTCGACTTTGAGACCTCAGCTCTTGCTTCAAAGGCACCATTGGTCCTGGACAAGTGGTGGGGGGGTTCTATAGATATCGACATTGGGAGTTTGCTTGCGCGCCGTGAAATTGTGGAACTGCGATGGGGGAGCATTGCAAGTCTTGGCGGGTGCTTAGCAGTGGCGATGACTCACGGACTGCCTGCAGCTGCGTATCAATTGGCGCGCGTTGCTCTAGCCCCCAGCTATTAATCGGGAGGGTATGCGCTAATATTTAGTGCGACTCCTCTCGGATTAGGCCTGTCGCAGCACGCGCCTTCAACCCACGTTCTCTTCATTCCTGCACACCACCATTGCAAGCTTTGCGGAACCTGGTGAAAGCGCGCAATTGCGATTGTCGACATGCGCTGCCCGTCTTCCTCCTCGCTATGAAGCCTCTTATCGTACGAGACAAATATCAGCTAGACCTTCGACTGGGCTATGGCTCGTATGGCGAAGTGTACGAAGGTGAGAGTACGTCGTTGCGTTTGTGACAACGACTGATTGAGACAGGCTACTACATCGAAACCGGCAAAGCAGTGGCTCTTAAACTTGAGTATAACCAAGTTAATCCTTCACAACTCAAAAATGAAGTCGAAATCTATAGAAAACTTGAGACCGGCAATGGTATCCCTCAGGTATACTGGCATGGCTCTAAATGCGAGTTTAGGGTAATGGCATTTAAGCTCTTAGGCCCAAGCCTGGAGAACCTTTTTAACTATTGCGGCTGCAAATTCTCGCTCAAGACTGTGCTGTTACTTACAGACTAGCTTATCTCTCGATTCTAGTATATTCATTCGAAGGGATATATCTATAGAGATGTTAAGCCGGACAATCTGCTTACGGGTACCGGTACAAAAGGCAGTACTGTCTATATGACAGATATTGGACTGGCTAAAGAGATTGAAGATCTGGACAGGTACAGCTACTCTATTATCAGCACGCTGTAATATGCCAGCATCAACGCACATCTAGGAAAAGGTGAGTACAACAGATTATACGTAAGACCTTTCTGATATGCAATTGCAGAGCAATCACCTCGTGATAACTTGGAATATTTAGATCTGTTCTCTTATACTTCCTTAAGGGCTCACTTCCCTGGCAGGGCTTAAAGTATAGATCTAAGGGAAAAGAGAAGATGATTCTTAAGAAGTAGCAAGCAGAGAAGCGGCAGGCTAAGAAGCGCAGTCTCTTTAATGGTATTCCTATTAAGTTTAAGAAGTACTTTGAGCTCATCCGGTCCGATAAGGAGCTCGACTATAGACGTTTACGATGCCTGTTCCGCGATTTGTTCTGCCGCCAGTGCTTTCAGTGTGACAATGTTTTTGATTGGACTAAACTAATGTTTCTGGAGAAGCTAGAAGCAGAACAGGAGTCGAATTGATACCCTCTGCGAAAAATGTAACATACGAATGAAATTTCAACCCCATGCATACATGTTTGACAACACTTATGATGTCCCTATCTAGCATTATTGGCGTTGTCAATGTGTGCTACTCGGGTACCAAGAATTTCTACTCACCTCATGGCCAAGCAACTTTCATTCCTCAGACTGCTCCGCTTTCCCTGGTCGTCTCACTCTCGCATCGGGGACAGCACATCCCAGGATACTGCCTGTGCTCCAACAAATAGAATTGCACCTCAACTCGGCTAATCAGCTCCAGCAACTGGCCATTGAAGTCGTCGGCGAGTGATTCAACCATTTTGTCGTCGTTGTCATCCGACCTGTTGAAGGCGATGCGGAAGAGGTGGCTGCCGATGCAACCTCCATCACAGCATGCTCGCATGCTTGCATGAATGTACAGCTACCTAGTCATAGTCTGCTGTCTCATCAAGCGCCTAGGCATACTAGCACGGATAAGCAGCCTATTATAGTGCCAAACAATAAGCTATTATTACAGGGGTACTATAAGTCTTGTATCCACCCAGCTTGCGCAGAAGACGTATTAGATTACGCTCTAAAAGCCTGCTGGCACTAGCTGTCTATATTATACTCGTTGAGCATCATGCATTGCTTACGTCGCAGTTCAGGCAGCAGAGAGGCGCTTGACGGAACCACGTCCCAACGTTTCTACTTCCAGTGAGCATACTTTAACCCTGTACACAGTATAATATGACCTGCTCGTAGCAGTAGTTTCTCACACAGCCCCGCTTAACTATAGCTAATATGCCTCCTATAGAGGATTCATTCTCTAATTAGATATCTCTAGCTCGCCCCTGGGTGTCACCAAGAGCTTGTAACTTCTTAAGCGTAGCTTTGACGACGACAGACGTCCTGCAATGTATGGCTTCAGCTCGTCTGGTAGGCGCATCGTCAAACAACCCGCGCCCTCATAGTGGCTTTGACGACGACAGACGTCCTGCAATGTATGGTTCCGACTCGCTCGGAAGGCGCATCGTCAAACAACTCGTCACTCTTTGGCGGTGGCGGCAGCGGGTCCTCCTTCATGGTGATGTTTTGTTCAAGGTCATCACTCGCGATCCTCGTCCAGTCATTGGTGACCCCTTCTTATCTGTCCGGTGGAAGCTTTGCCTTTGGTAAGAATAGAACAGACTAACCTTACCGTAAGACTTGGGGAGACTTTGGCTATTATTACTTCTGTTCGGGGGCTTCGGATGAAAACAACTCAGTGAGCTGATAGTTTTTCGACGTAAAGTCTCTTTACAACTTGATTGAAGATAAATATTCAAAACCTTTTAAATTCTGCTTTGTGAAAGCTGCAAAAATCGTTATGTACCACTCGGTGAATATGTGAATTGAATTATTCAAGCCGTGTTGAGGACTGTAGATCAATGGAAAGTATTGCCGGTACAGGTGGTCAAAGAGCTAAGCCACGGATGACTGGGGCCCGAAAATGGGACCAGTCAGTCTGTGACACCTCATATCCGTACGAGCTGATTGGGGCCCAATTTCAGACCCTTTTCATGCTGCTCAGGCTTGGATCAAGCACGATCACGCCGGCTCACGTTGGCTCATGAGTGCTCAGCCACAGCTCGAGTTGCTTACTAACAGCTCACGTTACACCCCGGCGTAACTCACGTCTCAAAACAGAAATGGACACTGTATGAGGGCATTTTGTCCCCGTGTATCTTGCGCTATATCACATTTCGGGTCAAGTATATGTTCAGTTTTTACACCTAAATATTTCGTCCAGAGTCAAGAGAATTAAGGAAAGACATTATCATAAACGACATGTATTTGGCACCCCAACTTTAGCGCCAGCGCTTCAATTTTGACCTATAAACTCTCATTAATCCTTCCAGGTGAATGCTATGTGATATGGTTGACCAGATGAATGCACACAGCCGTTGCCCAGGTAAACTCAAATGAGCTGACCTCTATTCCGTCTCACAACTTCGCGGCGCCGCCACTCCTTAGCCATAGAGTCAGTGCGGCGTACGTGAATAAGAACTTCTCTACGTCTGTTGTTGCCATTCAGCAGGCCACGAAGGAAACCACCACCGTTGGCGTCGTTGTCGGCATCGGTATTAGCAGTATTACCTTGATTATTATCATTGGTTTGAGTCTGTGTTCCCGTCCCGGAATTTATATTTGCGTTCGTCTGCGTCCCTGGCTGGGTATTCGTATTACCACCATTCACTGCGCCTATGTTCGTATTTTCTTGGGTATTTGTAGTGGTGCCTTGATTTGCACCTGTCTGAGCAGTCGTATCGACTGTGTTGAGATTTTGAGCAGCAGTTCCTTGAGTACCAACTCCAGTTACAGTGTTTCCTGCTGTAGCACCCGCAGTCTGGACCATCTGTACAGGAACACATCCTCCGAAGGGACCAGCCCTAGCTGGGTTCTCGCAGCGAACCATGCAGACACCCGTTTGGCCTGCAACTGTACCAGTACAGGTAACACCTGCTGGCATTTGAGCGGTAAGCGGCTGATACACTACCAGTTAGCGATTATTTTGAATTGTTTTAGGCCTAGAACTCACGAAGTCAGTAGCCTCTCCATCACGCTCACGCCCTCTATTACCCGGTACCTGCTGGGTCACCGTCATAGCCTGAAAGCTGGTCCCCGTTCCAGTTGGATCTACCATACAAGTGTATGGGCCAGCACCATCTGCATTGACTTGGTGGAGTGTCATCATGACTTGTCCGCCCTGGCTGACCTGAGGGAGAGTTCCGCTACCAGCTGCCATTACGGCGGCAGTTCCGGACTCAACGTCATTATCTCCTCCCTTTAAAATGTGAGATTATGATCTGATGTGAGAGATGAAGACATACACCAAGAGTTTCGCCGCAAGCATCGGCTTGGTCGCCCTGAAAACGAGTAGTATCCTGCTGAAATGGACGGCGTCTCGTCCCGTCTCGCGGGGTAGAAGCATCAACTGGTTGTATTAATTAAGTATAAACTCCGCAGGGGGTGGAAGCGTACTCCCGATTGCGGTTCCGTCACCACCTTGGTCACCTGTAGCTGCCACGATTGCACCATGTCCAGCAGCAAGATCGCTATAAGCAATAAGTCCGACAACAACGAGAGTTGAAACATACATCCTGAACCTGCAGGTAAGAGGTGAAAGTATAGAAATGGAAAGGAGAAGCTTGGAATTATTTTTTTGATTGCAGATGCTGGGCTTGCTGTCGCTTGAGCTGCTGAAGAATCCAGTCCGGACGATCTATTTATCATTATATAGATATGCCAAGTCATTCATTCTTCAACACCCTAAGAGATCCCGTCACTTAAAGTTCTTACAATGCACATCTTGAGACTGTACTAGAAGATTAGAAACATCTGCAGGAGCGAAATTCTTTCCGAATATGGTCTTTCTCTTTCCATAAACGACACCACATTCAAAAAGTCAAAACAGGCCAAAGCTTGTCAAATAGAAGTAGCAATAAGACTAGCGGATGTGATAGTTGTGCTCAGAGGCTGTGTCAATGAAAGTATATTTACTCTAACCAATGAGATATGAAAGGTATTGGAAACGACCCTGCCTCCAAGCCTTACTCGGGTAGGGATATAAGCTTTGAAAGGAACCACCTACATGTTTGCTCCTGTTGGAATTTATGAGAGACTGAAGAAAATTGTAAATAGTGTGAACATCATTGACTTGGACATTTAACTTTGAGGATTGTAATTACTTCATCTCTTCGATATTTCAAACTATCCTATAGAGGTATATGCTCGCTGGATCCAGTGCAAATTCAATTATACTATTCAAAAAGTTAGAGGCTATAGTGGGTGTTTCTGTTCCTTTTGGTAAACTGGAGTGTTTTGGAACAACAGCTGGATCCCGGGGGGTCGCCAACGATTCGAATCATGATTCTTCTGAGACGATGTGATAGTGGCCATGTACGATTCTCCAAACCGAGGTTTGTAAAGATCTAGAAGAAATATTTAAGATTATAGTAAGGCTGTATCTTCGGAAGAGAAGCATCCGTCCTGGTTCGAAGGGTTGCCTAGTGAAAAGCAAGTTTCGCACCTGCATCTAGATCCTGCTGCCGAGGTCAGCGTAGGAAAATGTCATACTAAGACGAAAAACACGACTCTAAATATGTATCACACGCATATGTATAGTTTCGTGTGTTGTGGTGGGAAGTTTCAGGTCGACAGGAGGTTATAAGTTTCAAGATCTCCGTTCAAGCTTTCCCGTTTTAGGTCCTCATGTTTCGCTAACGCCCAAACGCTATCATGATCACATCGCATTGAGCTGTAGGTTTTCTGCTTGAACACTCGATAGTAATTCAAAACTGAAAACAATGAATATCCTCATTTGGTTGTCACCTGGACAATTCTGTGCGAGAGTTCAATCTCCACTTTGTCGTAGTATCTCCTAGGCTATGACACTGTACCATATGGTGCTCCGTCAATATGGACTTCGACTCTGCTCTACATTCTGAGATTAACTGTGTAGAAGACCACAAACTGTTCGAGTTCCTAGACTGCGTATCTTAGAAGAGCTATTGGCACTTTACGTTCGCGTGTTCGCCGAAGGGTACAGTAAAGTAATGGTATATAACCGAAGTGTGCCAAACGTGATGAGGGATACGTACTGAAGCCGACCTAGCTCAGAGTGGACCTCTCTTCATTTTTGATTCTATTCAGTGCTCGCCCTTCTTTGCTCTCAACTTCTCTGCCTTCTCGATCCATTGCGTACTGAGCTCTTCCAAATTAAGCCCTATGCTTCTTCGCTTGATTTCACACTCTAAAAGTGCTTCTACGTCTCTCCGCCTAGTTTCATAATCCCTCGCGCCTGTTTCAAATCTAGGAGCTCGGCATCGACCGAGCACTGCTGCATTTCTAGTACTAGGTATTCTTAGCATCTCACTCTCGGGGATAAAGCCCAAAGATGATGTGAGATGGGAAACCCAAGAAACTAAGGACGAGTAAGCGGAAGGTTGGCTGTTAGGCTTGCTTTTCATTTTCGAGTCTTCACTGACTTCTCCACTAGTGAACTTTGAACGTAGGGTTTTGAGGTCCCCTTTGGCAAGATTGCTTTCCGAGGCATCTGAAGCTGATAACATCGAAGAAGACATGCTAGATGTATTGGAACTGAATGTGGGCGCACGAGATCGAGCCCCTGAAAAGTCGTGCGAACAACACGGGATTGCAATGAAGGGCGAGTCGCTGAGGTGCGCCAGAATCGGTGTCCACGGAGTGAGTTCATCAGCATGATTAGAGATTATGAATGTCCCTGATGGAAAAGTCCCGTTGTGAGTATTGAACGTTGCTTTTCCAGTGGCCGGCTCCGCGCTATACTGGGAGAAGACATCCGCCAACTCACCATCGCCATTGCGTCTTAGGTTTAAAGAGGAGGTTTCGGTGATTGCATGTACCTTTCCGGCATCTTGAAGGATCTTTGGGATTAAGATCATTTGCTTGATATGTTTCCGCACATACTCGGGGAAAACGCTCCAGGACTTTCGACTCCGAGCATCGAATCCAGAACCTTCGTATCCTTCTTGAAGCAGGACATTTACAAGTACGCCATTCCCGCACCCAATATCTACAAAGCCAGGGAAATTCTTATTCTTTTCCGCTGATCCGTACATATCCTTCCAGAGCTCTATCAGGAAAGCCGCTATGCCGAGATCCTCGAAAACATGCTTAGCTGGATCCGTTTGCTCAACCCATTCTCCAATCAACCGCTTCGCGTATTTCACTTTTAGGCGTGCATATGTGTCTTGAAACCGTGCTTGTGGGATAACGAGATCGTGATGCACACGCTTGACATACCCATCAGCACGTCCGATTCCATGACGATGGATAATGCGCAGTAAAGTAAGAGCGGTACGTGCAAGACGAGTGTCTAGAGTAGTATCCGAGAACATGGAGTAATGTATTGAGAGTGTTCCAGGTGATCTTGAGCTTTGGCCAAGGGACGAGTTTAGAGACGGGGGATACCAAGTGTACATGAACGCAAGGGCGCGAACAGCAGGATGGTACCACGGTATCTGATCCGGAGTTTCAGTATGTGGTATGTAGACAACTAGATAGTTTTCTTTTGTGATTCTCTCAGCGTGGAACCCAATATCCCTTTGCGCATAACCGCCTTCACATTGGGATTGCGCATTCACTCCAGTTTTATGGTGCTGTCGTTCAGCTGATCGAAAGAAATGGCATGTTTGTACAAGAGACTTGTCTAGTTGTTGATTCCGAGGTACCATCCTTCTCGTTATCGTCCGCTCCCACTGATACCCCGGGACACAAATAGCGATAGGCTTCAATTCTTCGCTCATGTATTTTACAAACTTGCTATTACTCCATGGCAAGATTCGTTCGCGTATTCGGTCTGATGAAATACTTTGCTCTTCAAGCTCATTTTCCAGTAATGAAGCATCCTTTTCACTATCCCAGAAGATTTCAGCCCTTGCTAAATGCGTAGATGAGATTTCGGGATGTTTGATCAAGTTGTCCATAACATCAAGGAAATACTGCGGTACAAAATTGCAGGGCGTAGCTACAATAGACAACCATATTTCATCAGGTAATGCAAAGATCGGAGCTTGCTGAGTCAGGTCTTGTGGTATGAAACCTTTCTTGCCTTTTTCCTGGGCAAGGTCGAGCACGGAGGGATGTGCAGAGCTAATATCAGGACTCATTGCGAAAGACGAATTTGATACCATAAGTTTCGACTTATAGAAACTGTACGGATGAGGTACTGCATTCTATTCAATACTGTGAGTGGGTGTGGTAGCTCACAAATCAGAAGGTGTTGAAAAGTAAAAGCTGCGATCGAGTCATGATACGGGCTAACCTTAAACAGAACGACTGAGTCAGCAACAAATCCAACAATACAAGACGACAAGGTACGCACGTAGTTCTTTGGTTGTTCCCTTCTGTTATTGTGTGAAAGATATCTATATTCTATACGTTAAGCATGTCTTAATCATTATGCCCTATGAAAATTTCCCAGCCGATATCCCAGGGAATTTCTTAGTATCTCTTTAACAAATCCATTAGTCCACCATCGACTGCAAATGATACATTTTCAGGTCATATCCTGTTAGTCACCGCTTTGTTTATACACTTGACTTGGGTTTGTCGTAGTAGTGAGCCATCTGCAATCCAGCTCTTGAAAACTCGCACTTTTTGTAGAATCCCTCGTTCGCTTCAGAACAGTCGAGGATAGACTATGGGGCACAGTCAGCGTTTTCTTCTTCACCACACCCTTTTAGGACTCAACCTCGCAGGTAGAGGGTTACCTTGTAACATCCAACATTTTCTGCCACGTAATCCAATGCTTGAATGATTCTTAACCCTAACTTTTTCCCTTGTTGGTCCTTTGCAACCGCAATATCTTCAATATGCCCAACCAGCCCGAGGTTATGTATACTGTGAAGCAAACAGACATTAGCGCAATTATCCAGTACGCCTTGTTCTCCATCGCAAGAAACACTTACAACTTCCTCTCTACTATCAAAGCTCCTGTTCCTACTACCTTGCCCTCGCCATTCACGACGCAGAGTAGAAAGTATTCATCGTTGCGCCCGCGCATCCACTCATATCTCTCGTTCCAGCCTTCCTCGGAAATGTCACCAACTTTCGTCAAGACGCGCAATACGTCCAAGAACCCCGCGTGGTAGTCACTCTTCTGTAGTGGACGGCAAGTGTATCCCTCGGGTAGAGCTGACAGCACAGTGGGAGATATCAGGGTCGGTGAGAAGAGAGGGTCAGAATCGCCATTCGTGTTTGCCATTTGCTTGAGCCGGGTTATTTTGGGTCGACGGTGAGGTTATGGACAGCGTGTGGTAACGTTTGAAATGGATGACCCTGAAAGTACGAGGCCGCGTTCTAATTAGAAGTAAGCAAAATCGATCCAGTAGTACGTTTGATATTACCTGCACACTCCAGGAAATTATTATTGCAATGGAGGTAGTGGTAGCAGTATAAAGTCCCTTTTGCTATGGCTCCCCACCTCAGCCTAGCTCCTGAATCATTGTTTACAGTCCGGCTGATATTCGGAGCATTCAGGCAGCTTGTCTAAGTTTAGTATCAATCCCCAGAAGCTTACTTGGGAGCTTATCGACACTTCATATTACATATATTTTCCACACGCAGTCGATGATGATGAAGATGAGATAGCTCACTGATATTAATTGAATACTATTGAGTTTCTATAGAGAAAGAGTCAAAGGTACGCCGTAAACTTAATACGCAGTTCTATTCACAAATTAGAAAAGCCCGGAGGTTTAGTCGCATGGGTACAGTACCTTTATAGAGTACAAGTAAAGTATACTCCTATTTCATTTCCTAGGTTCAACTTTCTCCCTTGCTATGGATATTGTACGCTTATGCCATACCATCCGACCGATACTGGACCTCAGAAAGATAGATAGCTATATTACACATATCATCTAGGCGCCGGTATTCAGGATAGCTCGAACGTAATTGGACAACTGCGGAGCCATTTGTACAGCTTGAAGCTGTTTGATATTTCTGTTTTATCCTACAGCAGACTCCCAATATCTCTTGCACCGCGGAACATGGCTTACTGCATGCTTACTCCCGAACGGTACGGAGTATGACTCAAAGAATCAAGATCAACACAAGAATCAGTGACTCCAACGGACATTTCAGGGTTTATTTTTAGTGCTATATCGGAAATGTCATCTATCTGCGTATAAAGACCGGATGTCCTTTACAGTTACTGACAACACCAATCCAAAAGATGTGGAATAGAATGAGAGCTGAAGCAGATGGGATCAGAACATTCTTGGCGCCGAGTAAGCTATACGAACATATCCATGTTTGTCAGATATAAGCCTTACTGCCAAACTCGGCATTAAGGTCGGCCTTTTGCCGTAGTGGTATAATCTCACAATGTTCTACTGTAGGGCGTGGTGGCTGTGGCCTTCAGCCCTAAAGCTAGTATAAATCACTCCCAGAGTAGTGGAAGTGGATCCATAAGAACGTGAAGTGAGAGTATGAAACAACAAATCATGGATCTATATCAATACCAACTTCTACCTAGACTAGAGTACGACATCCGCAACCCTCGACAACGCCAACAATGGTTTCGGTTAGCAACTCTATCTCCAGGCATCGGACATGAGAATACAGAGCTCAAGCTTGAGAATTACGAATTATCGCATGCACCTGCGTATGAAGTACTCTCATATTGCTGGGGTCCAGATGAGGGTCAGAACCAGGTCATTGTCAACAGTTTCTTTGGTGTAGGGCTTCTTCGAATCCGACCAAATCTCCGAGAAGCTCTTCTTCGACTTCGATTTCCCGATCTCCACCGCAGGCTCTGGATAGATGCTATTTGCATCAACCAAGAAGACAATGATGAGAAAGGTGTACAAGTCCAGATGATGAGAGATATATACGGACATGCAAATCGGACTATCGTTTGGCTTGGAGTTGGAGACGAGACTACCAATGCTACATTTGAACTGGCAAAAAGAATTTCTATTGTCAGAGCCCAGGATGATAGTGCATTAGGCGATGTCTTTGGCCATTCCTACCGCA
Organism: Patellaria atrata CBS 101060; assembly: GCA_010093705.1. Lineage (NCBI taxonomy): Eukaryota > Fungi > Ascomycota > Dothideomycetes > Patellariales > Patellariaceae > Patellaria > Patellaria atrata. The sequence goes on from MU006094.1 coordinate 1,290,125, forward strand.
TGGGACAATCCAAAGAGCGCGATGTTAGCGAACGCGGTATTATTGCTCAATCCGCATGGGAAGGCTTAGAGCGAGTATACTCTTCTGACTGGTTTTCACGTATATGGGTCGTTCAAGAAGTGCGATCAGCCCGGTGGAGTATAGCGCTCTGCAGAAAAGCTGAAGCAACTGTACTTGAACTCTTATCACCTTTACCATATATATTATATACGTCCAGACAAAGAATTGACGGTAATTTTAATTCTACGTTAGAGTTTTGGGATTTTGTATATATGGAAAGAACTAGCACTGAATCTTTAAACAACCTTTGGGGAACAAGACAGATTTGCTAAACCTTCTAAGGGGACTCAAGACTTCCAATCTACTGACACTCGAGACAAGGTCTTTGCGCTTATAGGAATGAGTACTGAGGGTTCAGACGAATTATATGCTATCAAAGGCGACTTTGATCCTAGGAACTCACTCTCATTTCCAAAAAGAATTGCCTGGCATGCCGTCACTAAGGCGGTCAAGTGAGCACAGGAGTATAAAGTACCCTTGGGTCTACCCCCTCTTAGGCCACTACAATCTGATCAAAACAAATCAGTTCAGGAGGTGTACCGTGACATCACCCGATATTTGATCTGCAAAATACCTCCGAAACTCGATATTATTTCAATGGTACATCATAACGGAGATCCCTACCAAGATGGGTTCCCTTCCTGGGTTCCCAGATTCGACAAACATAAAAACGTTCGTTTCCCGATTAGAGCTTCGGGTTGCTATATGACCTCCCGGACGGTGGTAACCTCAGAACGTTTAGGTAGAGAACAAATCGATCCGAATTGCCTACATCTTCAAGGAGTTTATCTTGACGTAATACACTCAATGAGTCATGAGATGAGCTCGAACGAGACATCTAGCCACTTTTCACCTGAAAGGATATGGTCTGAAATATCTCCACTGGACATTTACTTCTCAGATCGCCAGTTATACTTCAATGGAGAGCCATTAGATATTGCATTCGGAATGGCTATGATTGGCGGTGAGATAGGGGCCTTCCAAGCCCTCATGGCGGTAGGCCAGATTAAGAGGGATGCCACAGATTTCTCTGCCGTGATAGATTCGAAAGAGGTCCTAATACAGTCCATGTCGCTCTTCCGAAATTTCCTCGTCGCGCATACAGCGAGTCAGGATAATTCGGAATCATATCCCCGAGAAGGCTCAGAAGAGGAAACAGCAATACGTCTATTCTTTATGGCTGCTCAGATGCGGTGCACCGGCCGAAGAGTATTCTGGACGAAGCGTGGACGCCTTGGTCTTGGACCGCGTGCTATGAGGCCCGGAGACCTTCTGTATGCATTACATGGCGGGAGAGTACCTTTTGTCCTGCGACTTTGTAACGGTTATTATACGTTGATAGGAGAAGCATATGTTCGCGACGATGATATCATGTGGGGTGATTATGCGGAGCGGCTGTCTGGCTCTGTTCGGAGAATTGAAATTCGAAAAGGAGAACCATTTCACCTGCTCAATGAAGATATCTATAAGTGTCTATTCCCTCGGTTAGAAAGAAATACTATGATGCTAAGCAGAAGCTTGACACTACTAATATCCTCTGGATCATAAGTACATGACCTGAAAAGCTATCGAGTCTCTAGAATCAAGGATTTGCCGGAGACTGCACATCAGGTGTACAGAACTTATAGTTGTCTACCGTACATACCACCAGACTGTATAGTAAAGGGGTCTTGTCGGTAGTTAGCTTTGAACGGCTCGCCAACATTTGTTGACCAAGTGCTTAAAATCGTACGAGTGTCAACCACGATAGATCGCTCTCTACTCGCCCCCGGGTCTCATTAAAACTTCTCTAGGGTTTGAGGGAGTAACAGATTACCTATGTAGTCTCAAGTATCAACTGCTGCACAAGTACAACCCAACCACCCCTTGCGTGACGCTGTACCGTCCATCCTGAAGAAAAAGTGGTGAGTCAGCATGAGAAGAACCGAATCATATGAGTAGAAATGAGGTAAATAGAACATTCCTACACGTTTTTCCTAGCTATGTTGCACTTCTACTACAACCCCTTTTCTGTGGCGGGTTCATTGGAGGAGCATGCGGGATTATCCTTCCACCCGCAGGAGGGATTTATCACAAGGATCATCGTATTTCTCGAAAGCTACATTGTGGAACTTGGGTTAGCTACAGATACCGGAGTGTGTATCCTGAAGCCATGTAAAGTTCACATTGGATACTATAACGCATCACAAAAACCGTTTCGTAAACCGTCGAGTTGTGAACTACACTTCCCCATCATCCGCCATTATTCCCCCAAAAAAAATCAACAGTCACATCATCACATACCCTAGGCGAACTCTAACATGAATCCAACATCATCCATCGTCCTCCTTCTAGCCACCTCAGCGCTCGTCAAAAACACAACAAAACTCTCCACATAGAGCAAAACAGATTGCGCCCACGTGATTCAAACAAATTACATCTTTCCTAACTCCGTTAGATGTAAACCCCTCTGTACGCAAATCTTACCCTCCCTCACCTCCAATCTCGCTCATTTGAGCTTCTAGTCGATGTTGGGAGTTTGGGTGTCCATAGTCTCGATCCTAGCTGTACATGGACGTTCTTATATCTATAGAATAGGGTAAGGGTTGTTTGATTCTGGTATGTGGAATGCTGATACGTAGATGAAATAGTGACGTATTAGTATGATCAGCTTTGTGCTCGCAATCGGTATCGTGCGAAGGTTGGCAGTTGTGCTGCGTACGCGCGAGGGGCGCCAATCAAGGCGCTTTCGCACGATTGCTTTGCCTGAGGCTGGAGGATATGATGCTGTATAGACGGACGGGACATAAGTCAGTGGCGGTAAGTTCTCGGTTACTGTACGCGTACTGTTGGTCGAGTCCTCCACTCCGCTGTACGGTAGTGGCGAAAACGGATAGGAGCTTCCAAGCGTAGAGAGTCCTGTATATCTGTACGGACATTTTGAAACTTATTTAGCATTTGGGACATGAGGGCGAGAAATAGCGTTCGGTACGTAGAGAGATGAAGGAGCGCTGAGTCCTGACTGTGACAAGAAAAATATCTTTTATTGGATGTAAAAGAGAGCAGATACCAGGATATACTGTATCTGGAATACCTTGAACCATGACTTATGCAAAACCCGCATCACATGTAGGCTACCCTATGTAAGACTACAATCTATATCACTATACTTCCCATTCAAACAGCATCTGTTTCTCAGCTATAAACTTTCAATGCCAATATCCCGCCCAACCCCTAACCCTCTCCCTCCAAGCCCTCCTTGGACTTCTTGCAAACCTTGAACTCGAGCTCGACGTGCTCATTCCACTTGCCAAGCTCGAAAGGCTGTCGACCCGCTCATTCACGTCCTGTTCTGAAGCACTCTCAACGCCGTCGCAACGGTCACATAGACCTACGCGGATGACTTCCGAATTCTGGATTCTGCTGCTGAGATTGTCGTCATCGAATTGAGAGAGCTGTGCTCGTTCTGTGCTTCCCATGTAGCATCGGTAGCGGCAGAGACGGATGCGGGTGGAGATGCAGCCACAGGAGTGGCGGTAGTCGGTTGATCTGCACATATGGGTGTCCTGTATAGGGAGAAGACAGAACAGCAGATAGATGTGATTGGGGACTTTTTTGGCGGTTGATAATAATGGGCTATGTAATGGAGATATGCCTTAGCCGTATAATGCTGATAATTGTATGATGTATGATGTATGATGTTTGATAGCTGAGCAAGCAAAGTGGATATGTTCAATGATGATTGCGCAAACAAGCTGAAGAATAAGAAGAAATATACGTTATGATATATGATTGCAAAGAAAAGGCATCGTGATCGGGATGTTCATGAGTTGTCTTAGAGATCTATACACGTGGTGCGCTATCACCACGAAACCGAAAGGAAATCTGAATACTCGGAAGATGAAAATTATGATAGAGATATATTGATCGTTTCCAAAACCATAGATATTTTTCTATTTGTTATACGCTGCCAATGATAAGATTATCCCAGTACATCTCTGCTATTTGCTTGTGAAAGTATCTTTATGCTATAGTGAGAGCACCTGTCGTTCATTTGTATTATTTGTCCTGACAGTCTGCTTTTCTTTCAGCTGGTCGACACGGAGAGCAGCATATACTAAAGACTTCAAGTCTTATGAAATATGACTGTATTTGGAGTTAATGTGTTCTTGTGATGCTGGTCTTGAGACGAGGAGTGGGCGACTGACGAGACATGAGGTCGTGTGAGAGGATGGAAATGGTCTGCATTACATAAGCTACGCTAGTTAACTTATACAAGCCAGGTGCACCTCAGTATCAGACCATCACGGCAATTTATTTCGAAATAGTCCTCTTGCTGATGGAGCAACCAGACCATCTATATTCTCTCCAAACTCTCTCGTTGAAGGCTCGGTGAATCGCATCAGATATTTCGATACCATAAGGAGACCGTCTATTACTGTATATCAAGAATCTATCCCATCTCACAAAAATGGCTCTGAATCGGATAATCGACCCTTGGCAACTCCTCCGTATATCTCCACTGCTCCTCAGCACCGCAAGCATCACCTACGCCGGCTGTGAATCTCACTTCTTCAGCGTCTTCCTTGCGCCGGCGCATCGTGAGAAGTCGAACTCCCTCCTTCCTAGCTGGATGGAAGTGAGCTTCTACCGCGTCATCGGTCCGCTTATCGGTACATATACTCTCTGTGCTGGATTAGCGGGAGCGAACGCGTATCTGAACGGAGATATGATTGCGCCCGAGTCCTCAACTTGGTATCTTCGCGGAATGGTGTTTGGTCTGGGCCATTTCGCTTTTGTCCCGCTTGTTGCTGGGACGTTGGAGAGGATTATGAAAGATGTGTCGGGTGGAAGAAGCACGGAGGATATGGCGCATTGGTTGAAGATACATCGGATTAGGATGGTTGTTGCGGATTTACCGGCTTGGCTGTGCTATATCAAGGCTGTGACATTACTGTTATGATACGTCATTTGGGTAAGATATAGCAACAGACTGCGCTCTCTGATATGGACCATCTCGGGAGAAAGTTTATGTGCAGTGGATCAGACGAATGGATGCCATATAGCTGTTTCCCAAATCTTGAATAGTGCAGTACTATTATTCTGTACGCTGCTACGTAGGGCGCCTAAATTCTGTACGAATGCTCTTGAGACTCCTTAGGACCCGCTGTATGTAGTTTAGCAGGTCATACAACCTTCTACAGCTGTACGGACACCCGGAATTGTAATATCCTGGCCACGGTACGGTTGTTCTTCATGATGGTCCTAGGACGTACGTGACCGACTACGGCGCGCAAAGATCTCTAGCTGTACAAAACACTGTTACCATGTCTAACGTGAAATCTTACAGTACTTCCTTTTCGAGTCTTCGCATATATACGCAAATACCGTACAAGGCTTCTTCGTATGGTGATTGCTATAAAGGGTAGTCCACACGTCTCTCCTGATTGGCCAATATTTTATCTCTACGAATCTCGCGCTAGTGCTTCCTTGCAGGTTTTCGCGGGCCACGGACATCATAGCAAACTTTCCTTTTCTTTATCAAAAACTTCTACTCCTCGTGAAGTCTTAACCCGACGAACCATCCCACAAGAGATGAGAGCTCATCATCTTCGTTCAGTCCCGATTCCATCACCCAGCTTGCTCCGATATCTTAAGGCTCAGGTAGATGCGCCATTCTGCTGTCGAGCACCTTCATCCCGACGCCTAGCTTCGACTACAGCTTTTTTTTCTGGCTTTGAGCCTATCCACCAGGAATTCATACCACTATATTCAGGACTACAATGGCCCTTCTCACGTACACCGACAGAGACGCCGATTCCAGCTCCGCAGAGCTATAAACCCTCGATTCTATATCCGCACCCACGGCAGCCTTTAAACCCTCGTAGGACCTTCACAAGCACACAGAAGAAAGATTCGATATGGAATTTCTGGCGCAGGAACCGGAAGCCTACTTCTCAATCAGAACCGCATGATCTGCCCCCGCTGGCAAGCTTTCTGGACGATAATGCGAGCTTGGGACGTATGCTGCGAGCTTCGAATGAGTTAAAGCTCAGATGCACCGAATTTGACGAAAACGGGAACGTCACGCTGGTTAACGGCGAGTTTAAAAAGAGTGAATTGATCGCGAAGGTCAGTAAAGTAACTATACCCCACATCCTAGTTGTATACAAGCTGCGCTGCGCTAGACGACATCAACTAACATTTCTGCTATAGTATGGCCTCCTCCCTCGTGATCTCCGCAAAATCGACTCATCCCTCCTCCCACATATACTTGTTCGCCCCTCCGCAATCCTTCTAAACCTCTTACACCTGCGCGTCCTGATACAGCATAACCGTGTCCTCGTCTTTGACGCTTACGGCACTGCGGATTCATACACGCAGTCTCTCTTCATGTACGACCTCGAGGGCAAGCTGCGCCAAAGAGAATCGCGGCTCGTCCCAGGTGGCGCTCTTCCCTACGAATTCCGCGCCCTCGAAGCCGTGCTCATCAGCGTAACAAGCGGACTCGAGAGCGAATTTGATGGTGTCCGAGACCCCGTAGTGCGGGTTCTTCGAGAACTGGAAGAAGACATCGACAGAGACAAATTGCGGTACCTCCTCATTTACAGCAAAAAGCTCGGCACTTTCGAGCAGAAAGCACGTCTCGTGCGCGACGCCCTCGAAGAACTCCTTGAAGCCGACGACGACCTGGCCGCTATGTATCTCACCGCCAAGCATACGGGACACGCGCGCCCGGAAACGGACCACGCGGAGGTGGAGCTCCTGCTGGAGAGTTACCACAAGGTGTGCGACGAAATTGTTCAGGCGGCCGAAGGCCTCGTCAGCAACATCCGCAACACGGAAGAAATCGTCAAGGCGATTCTAGACGCGAATCGCAACTCCCTCATGCTGCTCGACCTCAAGTTCAGCATCGGCACCCTCGGCCTCGGCGCCGGAACCTTCGTTGCCGCCCTCTACGGCATGAATCTCAAGAACTTCATCGAGGAGTCCGACCTCGGGTTCTGGGGTGTCAGCGTCTGGTGCGCCATCTGCACCGTCGTCGTCTTCGGGTACGGACTCAGCAAATTGAGGAGGGTACAGAGAGTCAGCATGTGGGGTGAACGTGCGGGCGGGCTGGGCAGGGGCGGCGCCGGGAAGAACGGAGCCATCGACGGTGTCGGCATCGGGAGAATTCTACAGGGCTCTTTGGGGAGAGCTAATTCTTACGGCGCTGGGCCCAGCGGAGGCGTTGACGGTATGGGTGGTGTGGGTAGGTTGATGCAACCGGGGGAACGCAGAGCTCTCGAACGAGCGAGGAGGGGCATCGGTGTGAGTGTCGATGGGTCTGCAGGTGGCGGAACTACAGCGGTAGGCAGTCCCACCGCTGTCTCTGATGCGAGCCCATCCGGCCCTAAGTCGTCGAAGGAAATCGCGGAGGAGATTTCGAAACGCCAGTGGGGGGGTGGACACACTGAGGAGGCCGGTCCGCTGCTCGAGAGGAAGGATAAGGGGTCGGAACCGTCGGGTTGAGACGCTTCCTACTCTCTCTCTTTCTCTCTGGTTTTGCTTTTGTGTAAAGTTGAACGGTTGTTGCTTTTTGCGTCTCCTCTCTGCCATTATGCGTCGCTTTTCTGCCGCTGGACTGCATAGCGAGGCGTTTGGGTCCGGGTATATAAGCTAGATAAGGTGTAAAGATATGGGAGTCTATGATGTTGGATTTTTTTTTCTTTTTTTGGGAAGAGCGGGGGGTACTGTATTTCTGCTGGGGGAGGATAGGAAAGATGGTGAGGTGAAGCTCAACTCAATGTACTGTACTGTTCTGTATTGGGGGAGGGGGGGGAGGGGGGTATTGTACTCTACTGTAAGGTAGTAACTCTACACTAACCTGATTAAATCTACTCGGTAATGATATTGTGTATTTCCTCCGCTGGTTTGGCGTTGTTGGTTTTAGGGCTGCTGTGATTGGTGTATTGTTTGCCGTGGAGACATGAACATTGGCTTGGGATGCTCGGCTGAGAATTGTAGTTTTGGGATTTATACAGATTTTTGGATTAGTGCAGTCCGCAGCCATTCGTACAGACCGACCTAATCCGTACAGCAGAGCCAGGGATATATATTGAGAAACAACTATACAACAAGCTAGCAGTACCACCAAAATGTGTAAACAAGGGTACGTAACTCTAGCGGCCCAAATGTAATCACATTACTACTTTATCTCCACCTTCGAAACCCACCTCTCCATCCAACTCCTCTCCCCCTCTTTTTGCTCATACCAGACCTCCCGACCACCTCTCCCATTCGTGACCACGGTGTCTAGGATCCGGTTTGCGCAGCGTTCCCATATGCCCTTGACCACTAGTGACTCGATATTATCGACCCTGCCGCCACGGAGACGGGTAGCTGTACGACGGATCTGTGCAGCGAGCTGCGTGTGGGCTGCATTGAACTGTTTGGCGAACTCTGGGGTTCTTGCGCAGGGGGGTGTTGAGCAGTCCGCCGGTTCTTTCTTCTGATTTTCAGAGGCGTCTGACACTTCGGGAGCAAATTCCCCTCCTGTAAAGCCGCTATCGACCGCGATATCCAAACAGAGTCCTTTCGCTTTAATTTCTTCTAGGTCGGCATCTGGGGTAATTTTGAACAGGGGATCGGTCGCGAGGTGGTGATGAACCTTTTCGGCAAGTTGTGAATCTGCAAGTGAAATTTCCGTACTCTCAAGGAAGAAAGCGAGGGCAAGGTACCGGCGGAAGGATGCGAGGAGTGGTGTTGAGGTGGGGAGATTAGAGATTAGGAGTGCACGAGGGGTAGAGTCGGGGAGGGTGGTGAATATAATTGTGGTGAGAGTGTGAAGCTGTTCCTCTAAGCTGTTAGAGGGGTGGTGAGAGAAGAGTGAGGTGAGGGTGGTGTGGAGAAGAAGTTGGAGCGGTCCGTTGGAAAGGATATTTATATCGATGATCAGTAGTAGAAGGAGATAGATTGAACGGTTTCTAGTATCGAGCGAGAGTCTGAAATGATTAGGTTGGATCAAACTGAGGACAAAAATATTGAGTGCTTACGAGGGGCTTAGGGATTCAAGGAGGGTAAGTGTCCATTTTACTCCATGCGGGATCTGTTGTCGAGGTACTTTGTCTGTTAGCAATAATTCGGAAAAGTATTATGTTCAGACGTACCATCAGGAAGTTGCTCCTCCAGCATGATTCCGTTAGCAGAATCTGTCATATGGATTTTGAACCCTAGACCTTGGAATAGCTTATTCAGCCGGTCGACGTCGAGCAGAGGTGCGGATATAGTATCACATGACTAATAGAGATAAGTACTCTCCAACAGTAATCTAAAGTGGTGATAATATTTACCTTAAGGACATTAATATAAGAATAACATAGATCCTCTCGGCCTGAATAACATACTGGGACACTGTTAGAAAAACATATCCGTCTACAAGGTGATGAAACTCACAATCATCGAACATCCATAACACGATCTCATCAGGAAGCCCCTGGGTTGCTGCCATAGCCCTAATAAGTCCGGATTGAAATGCATTCTCCCTCTGTTTGGGATCTACGTATAGTTAGGTAAACCGTCGTATATGTAATACGGAAGCGTAAATTTTCACCTTTCAGCAATTTGATCCACGGTAGACCAAAAGTATCCCCAGGAAATGGTTTCGGAGCCTTCTTGAGAGCTTTAGGATCATAGAAGTTCCATACTTTTTCGTACTGTAGCGCATTGGTACGTGCTGCCGCTTCTAATAGTCTTCTTTTCCTATCCTGCTCACCGTTTCCATCTATAGCTACAACGAGCATATTGGTGATCGTAGCCGATGAATGGATGGAGGGTGTTCTGTCCGATTCTCTCATCTGTTCCTTTGCACTAGCCAATTTCGCCTCCGTCATTGCGCTTTCGTTGATGTGGTCTATCAATGAACCAATCGAGTACTTTGGTCTTTTTGCTGCTGGTGGGGTAGGGAGATATCTTCCACTCCCTGACTTTGTCCCCCTAGAGAAGAAATCCCGTTTTTGGTCGTCACCCCGCTTCTTTGCAATCGAACCTTGATCCTGATTCAGATGACTAGAGGAGCGCTTACGACCTGCAATCATGGCATCCAAATCTGGTAGCTCAAGGGAGGAGTCTGATTCATCTTCGGTATCAGACGGCTGGACGAGTTCGACACCATTTTTCACAGTTCGTTTACTACCATTACTTGAGAAGGAGCTCGAAGGAGGGGTTTGTGACAGACTAGTCAGGGACGAACGGGACGCTGTAGTCGTTGATTCATGTCTATCAACTGAGGATTTGGGCGTCTGAGCGGGGGGTGCGGCCATTGAACTTGCGAGCGATTTGCGAGTATCAACTGCTCCATTTTTGCCCACTATGGACGCCCCATTGTTGAATGTTGGAGTTGATGGTCTAGTGTTCAAATCTTTATCCTTATTTGACGGCGCTTTGAATTGACTCTCCGGGTTTTGTAGTGTGGATGGTCGTTGAGGGGTTGGAGAGGATGGGCCTCGTTGCGAAGGGTTAAGCTGAGACGAGAACTGGCTGCGCGAAGACGGTGAGCTACGTATGGCGAATACTTCTACATGGCGATCCCTTGCACCAGGCGACGACAGTATATCTCTTTTTGGAGATCTATCTGCGAATTAAAATTAACTTTTTCGGGCTCGCATTCATAGTGTAGTTGGATGCAAACCTTGTCGTGAGGAACCAGTTGCATCGTGACCTTTCCCAGGTTTTGGTTGGGTGAAGGGTTTGAAGAAGTTTGTAATATTTCGATTAGAGGGCAAATTACCTGGCGCCATAATTATCCCGTATCCCAAATACAAATTATCTGGGGATAGAAATGGTGGAGACCGGTGGTGTCGAGTACGGGACTGACCTCAGACTTGGGTATGCCGAATCTGGAAGTGCGTAAGGTAGTTTTACGCGAAACGCGTCACGTCAACGGTTGCACGTGTTTGTTACTGGATTCGTACAGATCACATGTTCAGACTAAAAATAACACAAAACTACACAGTAATTGTACAACTGAAGGAGGAATAATGTTGTTCACTACTTTACGCGACATACGAGATGTGCACATTTTCTTCTGAGATTTGATTCCGCCTTGAAGGCCATTCTTTCTGCTCTAAGCCCAGGTGCCGTACTGTACAGTACTCTGTACTTTTCATTGGTTGAACATTCCAGACTACAAAGATAAAATAGAGTCTCCTTGAGTGGTGGCCTTGCTGGCTGTGTCGTTTAGGCGTCTCATGGATTGGATGAGATCAAACCTGGATAGTTTGCTCAGCTCATGAGCTATTCTCGAATTTCTTGTAGTCTTTACCTAAAATAACCTGCGGTAAAGCAGTTGGGAGAGCGCAGTGGAGGGCCGCAGGAAGAAGTAAAATAAAGTTAATGGGTGGGAAATATGGGGTTGATTAAACATGCTTGAACTATGAATCTTTTTTGACAGGCCGGCCCGGATGTAAGTGTGGAATAATACCGGAGCTTTCTTGAAAACCCACGCCGACAAGAAACATCAGCTTGCCAGTGAAGTCGTAAAGTATAGAACGACAAAGCTGATGAAAGGTCTCCATGGTGAGTTAAAGGGGGAACTGTTCGGACATAACAGCGGCTGATAAACAGACGGTCGCATCTGGGTCCAAAGTAGCCTCTTATTACCTATTTCCAGTATATCGCATTGACTTACATCTATCTTTTTGCGCAATTGTAGTTCTAGTTAACGGATAATAAGAATAATGATGATAATGATAATGATAATGATGATAATAATGATAATAATGATAATAACAATAGTAATAATAATAACAATAATGATGAGGTCGCGTGTTACGAGCATGCAAGCAAGGGAGTTTGCGGTTTTTGTGCAGCCCTTTTCGCTCCGCCGTTGCTCTGTCAGCACAAGGTTTAGATACCCGTATCCCAAAACCTCCGCCGCCCGCTTGAGCACTAGTCATTCAGCCTCCCTTTCGACTCTTCACAACTCGACATCTACAACAATTGCGCAGAACTCGCCCTGATCCTCTTCTCCAACTCTTTCTCCACGTCGCCCAGAGTCCCTTCCTCCTGTGACTTACCGTTCGTTCAATCGCATACCTAATTATCTCTATCACCCTTGCGGCCCATCCCGCACTAACCGAAACTACCAACAACCTTCACCTCCGTGTCCTCAAGACACTCAGACACGAAACTCGGGACCGCCATTTCAACACGAACCAGATCCATATCCATACCAAAACACTTCAAATTGGCTTCTCGGACGGTATAGGGCCTTTCCGGCTTGGACCGGCCGTCCAGATCCAGCCTCTGGATTCAGGGAGGAGCAGCGATCCCGTCAACACCACGCAATGGCCACGCAACAAGACGACAGTGAGCGCTCTGCTCCAGTGAAAAGGATAAGATGGGCGACTCGCAGAGCTCCGGGTCAAACGGGGGCGCAGAAGCGGAAATCCTTGATGGACCGGTTGCACAGTCGAACTGGCTCGACGGAGAAGAAGCGCGACTCAAGAGGTTCCGATAATAGTAAACCCCTCGATATGGCAAATAATCCCGAAGATAGTTCATCGTCTGATGATGGGAGCGATTCTCCAGATGGTCGCAGAGTATTTTTCAACATTCCGCTGCCTCCCGACGCTCTGGATGAGGACGGACACCCACTACAAAACTTCATGAGAAACAAGATCAGAACAGCAAAATATACCCCTTTGAGTTTCGTACCCAAAAACTTATGGTTTCAATTTCACAATATCGCGAACGTGTACTTCCTATTCACCATCATATTAGGAGTGAGTTAATTCGCACCGGAGACTTAGTGTCCGCTAATCTGTTTCTTTCTAGATATTTTCAATTTTTGGCGCTTCTAATCCCGCACTGAATGCCACCCCTCTCATCGTTATCGTAAGCATCACTGGGATCAAAGACGCTATTGAAGATTGGAGGAGAACAACACTTGATGTTGAATTGAATAATGCACCAGTACACCGGCTTGTAGACTATAATAACGTGAATACCGCCGAGGACAGCATCTCACTGTGGCGAAGAATCAAAAAGGCTTCAACAAGAGCAGTTAACTTTTTATGGAGAAGATGGCAAGAAAGGAAGCAGGTTAAAAGTGGAAAGGGGAAAACATATGCAGAAAGAGCTATGGACGAAGGAAGAGCATCAATCGATACAAGGCGAACATCCATGGTTTCCAGACGAGCGTCAGTGACATCTACACATAGCGAACCAGGCGATGATGGAATCCAGATGACCCCAGTCCCATCCCCACTTCCTGGACAAGGTCCCAACGGCGACGATATCTTGAATGTCAGAGGCGCACCAGAAGTTACAGTCACATTTGAAAATGATAAGAAAGACGACAAAGCAAAACGTCAAAGCGCACAACCGCCGCAGAGATTTTACGGCAGTCTCATTGATCCGTTCATGGAGGTGCCAGAAAAAGCGCGATTCAAAAAAGACTATTGGAAGAATGTCCAAGTGGGTGACTTTATTCGTTTATACGACGAAGAGCCCATTCCGGCAGATGTCGTGATCCTCTCAACTTCCGATAATGACGGAGCTTGCTATGTGGAAACCAAGAATTTAGATGGCGAGACTAACCTTAAGGTGCGGCAAGCTCTACATTGCGGACGCAAAGTTCGACATGCAAGACATTGTGAAAAGAGTGCGTTTGTGATTGAAAGCGAACCTCCTCAGGCGAACCTATATTCCTACAGCGGCATCATAAAGTGGAATCAACGTGATCCAAACAACGAATCCGCCCCGGGAACAGAGATGGCCGAGCCTATCACTATCAACAATCTTCTCCTTCGTGGAAGCAGTCTCAGAAATACAGAGTGGGCCTTGGGCGTTGTTGTCTTTACCGGGCAGGAAACGAAGATCATGCTCAATGCGGGAATTACACCAAGTAAAAGAGCGAGAATCTCTAAAGACCTCAACTGGAACGTCATCTACAACTTCGTCGTTTTGTTCTTCATGTGTTTGGTGGCTGCGATCGTTCAAGGCACCACTTGGGGTCAAGGGAGTAACTCCTTGAACTTCTTCGAGTTCGGTTCATATGGCGGTTCTCCTGGAATTGATGGTTTCATCACCTTCTGGGCAGCTATAATCTTGTTCCAGAACTTGGTACCCGTTTCTCTGTATATCACTCTGGAAATCATTCGGACAGCGCAAGCAATCTTCATCTACAACGATATAGGCATGTACTACGAGAGACTCGACTATCCATGCACCCCTAAATCATGGAATATTTCCGACGATCTCGGCCAAGTAGAGTACATATTCTCGGATAAAACCGGCACTTTGACGCAAAATGTCATGGAGTTCAAGAAAGCAACAATCAATGGTGTTCCTTATGGCGAAGCATATACCGAAGCAATGGCCGGTATGCAGCGACGTCAAGGTGTGGATGTTGAGGATGAAGCTGCTCGAGCTCGAGAACAAATCGCAATGGATCGTGTTTCGATGATTGACCAACTACGAAAGTTGCACGACAATCCATATCTGCATGATGAGGACCTCACCTTTGTTGCACCGGATTTCGTTCGTGACTTATCTGGTGAACAAGGCCTCGAGCAGTCCCAAGCAAACGAAAACTTCATGCTTGCTCTGGCCCTCTGTCATACTGTCATCACCGAAAGAACGCCTGGTGACCCTCCGAAGATTGAGTTCAAAGCGCAATCCCCTGATGAAGCCGCTCTTGTTGCTACTGCAAGGGACTGCGGTTTTACTGTAATGGGCAGACACAAGGACCAAATTATTCTTAATGTGATGGGTGAGGACAGAGCATACACTGTGCTCAACACGCTTGAATTCAATTCGTCCAGAAAACGAATGAGCGCGATCATTAGAATGCCAGACGGTAAGATCATACTATTTTGCAAAGGTGCTGATAGTATCATCTATTCTCGCCTGAGACGTGGCGAACAAAAGGAACTACGTGCAATCACGGCTGATCATCTAGAGATGTTCGCTCGGGAAGGTCTGCGAACACTTTGTATCGCACAACGAGAACTTGGCGAGGAGGAATATCAGTTATGGAATAAGCAACACGATCTAGCTGCAGCTGCCGTTACGAATCGCGAGGAAAAGCTCGAAGAGATTTCAGATGCCATAGAAAGGGAACTTACACTGCTTGGTGGGACTGCCATCGAAGACCGTCTCCAAGACGGTGTTCCTGACTCTATCGCTCTCCTGGGTAAAGCTGGAATTAAGCTGTGGGTTCTCACTGGCGACAAAGTGGAAACTGCTATCAACATCGGCTTCTCCTGTAATCTTCTGGACAACAATATGGATCTCATTGTCCTCAAAATCGAGGACGACTCTTTAGAGACTGCCGAAGCGGAACTCGATCGCCACCTAGCAACATTCAATATGACCGGTTCTGAGGAAGAACTGAAAGCAGCACAGCATAATCATGAACCTCCGGATCCAACCCATGCAATTGTCATTGACGGTGACTCCTTAAAGCTTGTGCTTGACGACACTCTCAAACGGAAATTTTTGCTCCTTTGCAAACAATGTAGATCCGTGCTGTGTTGCAGAGTTAGTCCAAGTCAGAAAGCGGCGGTCGTCGATATGGTTAAGCATGGATTGGATTGTCTCACTCTCTCCATCGGCGATGGTGCTAACGATGTTGCCATGATTCAGACAGCACACGTTGGCGTCGGAATTGCTGGTGAAGAAGGCAGACAGGCAGTCATGTCGTCCGATTATGCCATCGGTCAATTTAAGTTTCTAACTCGTCTTGTGCTTGTTCACGGCCGGTGGTCTTATAGGAGGTTAGCAGAGACTATTGCTAACTTTTTCTACAAGAACTTAGTCTGGACATTTTCTCTATTTTGGTATCAGATCTACACCAATTTTGACTGCCAGTACATCTTTGATTACACCTACATCATTATGTTTAACTTGGCTTTCACGTCTCTCCCGGTTATTCTTATGGGTATCCTGGACCAAGACGTAGATGACAAAGTATCTTTGGCTGTTCCCCAGCTCTACCGACGAGGCATCGAGCGGAAGGAATGGACCCAACCGAAGTTCTGGTGAGTTGAATATATGAGATGTTCGAACTATTCACTAATAGATATATGCAGGATGTATATGGGTGATGGTCTCTACCAATCACTTATCGTTTTCTGTGTGACCTACCTTCTGTTCCGCGACGGTAACTTTGTTACTATGAGTGGTCTCAACATTGATGATACCAAGCGAATGGGCGTTTACATAGCCACAGGTGCTGTTATCGTCGCTAACATCTATATCCTCCTGAACACCTACCGCTGGGACTGGCTTGTGATTCTCATAGTTATCATTTCTACTCTCCTTATATGGTTCTGGACAGGAGTCTACACAGCTACTACAGCAGGATTCTCCTTCTACCAGGCGGCTCCTCAGGTTTATGGCCAACTTTCATTCTGGGCAGTTGTCCTCCTCACTATCATCATATGTTTGCTTCCACGCTTTTCCGTTAAATCGTTCCAGAAAATGTACTTCCCTTATGACGTCGACATTATCCGCGAACAAGTTCGGCAAGGGAAGTTTGACTATCTCAAGGAAACCGAGCAACTTATCCCACCTGCACCGGAAGAGAAACTGGCCATGGAATCCTCAATGACATCAGATGACGCTCCAAAACCGGTACCACTCACCCGTAAGACCTCACCTGGTCATCATCGCTATAGGCCTTCAATTCCGGAATCTGAGCGTCCGATCTACCCACCGTCTGTAGCTCCTACAACAACTACAACCAATTACCAGCCACGCTCACAGAACGGCAGTGACGGTACAGACTATACACGCCATACCCGCTCATCCTTCGATCTCATCCGGGAAACACCCCGGGAAACGCCTCGTGGATCTCTCGATCAACGTAGAGTTGCTACTCGCGACTCTTACGCGGGAACAAACCGCGACTCGTACGCGAGAGACAGCTTTGATCGTCCGCGGCCATCATTTGATAGAGCAAGAATGAGTATGGACAGGATCAGACCGAGTTTCGAGGCAAGTCGGGATTTCACGAGTGCTGCCCTACTAACCAGGTTAGAGAGCAGTCATTCGGGTCCCAGCCACAGCCGAGACCCTAGCCTAGGCCCTGGATTCAGTCCTGTGAGTCCGCAGGTCAGTAGGAGGAGAGAAGATATCAGTGATAGTTTGAGGTGATAAGATTGTGTTGCAAAGTGCTCCTGGGGTTTTACTACGAGCATTTCATGTTTTTCTTTTCCTTATGCACGGCGTGCTGTGCTGGGCGTTGGGGTTATATTGGGTAGAACGCCTTTGCATTGGGGTGACATTTTTCTCTACCTTCTCACTTCACCTTTTTGTGTCTCTTCCACGTCCAAATTTACATTTCTTTCCGAATATTCTACCTTTCGCCAGTCATCTCCAAAGGTAATGACCTCTTTGACTCATCACCTTCCATTCGCATTTCGGCTCTTTCTTTTCTTACCTTCTACCCGAACCGTTTTTCTACTTCTTCAGTCATGCTTCCATGGAGCTCATAAATGTAATTTTCCCTTATCGTCACGATAGAGATTCCGGTGTCTGGCGTTTTAGCGAAAGGATCGGCGATACGACTCGTCATGCTCTCTTGACATTCCCCATCGCTTATTGGGATTGTAGATAGTCTAACTTGCAAATTCGAGGTGCCTGTATTAAGCATATACTGAGCCTTCGTGCAGTGATATCAGACAGTCAGAATTAGAGGATCGATCAGAGCTCTGTTACGATTCCATATCTTTTCTTTTTGTGGATCTCTCCGCTACTGACTACTGTACGGTTAGTCAGTACATTACGAGAAGATCCAGAGTTTATGAAGGAATAACGACTGTATTTATACAAACTTTCATCATACAGGCAATACAGGTCTGTTAAACTGCGAGCTTGACGGCCAGTCAGTACTAATTCCGCAATGCGAAGCAATAAGAGGCACAAGAAAGCTGAGGTTAGTATAGGAGGCTGCGATAAATGGTAGGAGGCTAGCGCAGTTCAAGTTTAGCGCAGAATCCTGGATTTTATTCTCCCTCTTCAACACCTTCCAAATTGTTTCCTCCAACCACTCATGAATATATCTTTCACTAGTTGCTAAATGAACATCATCATCATCATCATCATCATCATCAACTTTTACAAGGGATATCACAGCTTGATGGTGTGATCCTATTTTAGCATCAGCTCTGGAGGGCAAAGTACTTTGCCTTCAAAATCAAAAATGTTCAATCGTCTTCATTTCGTTTTCTTCACCAAATATTTTCTTCGCTCTCTAGTTAACGTCATCTAACATTAAAATACAGTCCTACATTAATAGCTTATTTCTCCGCCACGTTGTTAGTTCTCCCGGCGTTTCTTTAACATATTAAGCTAAACCCCCCTTTCAATCGAC
The DNA here is from genome assembly GCA_010093705.1 of Patellaria atrata CBS 101060. Taxonomy (NCBI): domain Eukaryota; kingdom Fungi; phylum Ascomycota; class Dothideomycetes; order Patellariales; family Patellariaceae; genus Patellaria; species Patellaria atrata. The sequence goes on from MU006094.1 coordinate 1,308,525, forward strand.
TCTTTCTTACCGTCTCCAGTTCTCATTCGCCTTTTGGACGCCGAATCGCTCCGCCAAAGTCACCCATGCAGAGACGAACAGCAGAGTTCTGAACGCCGGAGAATCACCCTCTCCGTCAAATGCACGATCTAACGCACTTTCAACAACGGAATATTCAACAAAGCCCAACCCTTCGACTGCTTCCCGTGTCAAGAGCCCCTTGAACATTTGGTGCAATGCACCGTTCTTTGGCCATCTCGTGGGTGCCAAGAATGGATGCTTCCTCCTCTCGTACAGTTCCTTCGTGATATAAGGCTTTACTGCTTCGCGGAGGATCCACTTCTCTGTTATCGATTGTCTTGCTGCGCCAATACCCTTCCATAACGGACCCTGCTCAAGTATCTTGGCTTCGTCGACTGGTGTGTACGCCATCTTGACGCTGGGTGGTAGCCCGTTGATATACTCAGTCAAAACATGATCCAGGAATGGCGTACGAGCCTCAACACTGTGAGCCATTTCTGTTCGGTCCCCAAGGCAAGATAACAGCAGGTTAGCCAGTGATGCTTTGTTCCACATATACATCGATGTGTGAAGTGGATGCCACTTAGAACGCATCTTAGCTCGCACATCAGGAGGATGTGATGCCATAACTGTTTCCCGACAGTCGATTCCTTCATATTGCTTTCGGATCCACGGAGCGAAGAGGCTCGTTTTTGGGTGCCATACTAGAAGTGTCTCAGGCATCGTAGTGCCGTTGGCGTCAGCCATCGCTTCACTCCTTGCCAGATCGTGTGCGGTACCGCCGATGTTGCGGAAAATCATCTTCATCTCTTCCTCAAGAATTTGCTGCATAGTATCGCGAAGTTCGTTGTTTTTGGCGAGCGGGGAATCTGGCAGTGAGAGATCCGGTTCTCGCAGGAACTCCTCTGCGAAATATGGATATCCAGCAAAATGCTCGTCGGCGCCTTCTCCGGTCAAGACTACCTTGACGCCGTGCTCCCGTGGAAGAGTCGACAGAGCAAATTTGGCAACAAAATTTAGATCCCAATGATGGTGCTCGCAATGGTAAACTGCATCGGCAAAGTCATGGGCGAGAGTAGACTCGTCAACGTCCCTTTTGATGGTTTCGACTCCTAGCCATTTGGCCGTACGCTCTGCAATCTCTATTGTGTCTATTAGCCGATATTGGTTAATCTCAACGTTTCAGTAAATTCATACGGGACTCATCGTAACCAGAACTTTCTGGAAACCGGACACTAAAGCATGCAACTCGGGTTTTGTTCCCCTGGCTTCCAATGCTAACATGCTCCTTCTGAGCCAATTCCGTCACAATACCTGCCACAGCCGATGAGTCGATTCCTCCTGAGAGGTATATTCCCACAGGAACGTCGGCTCGTAAGCGCAAGCGAATCGACTCAACAAGTCTCTCGCGAACTCCAAGAACCATTTCGTCAATAGTCCGGGTCTCGAGCTCAGTCTATAACACTCTCTGTTAGCATCCGAGACCCCAAGTCTCGACCCTGAAGACGTACCTTGTTCTTGTACTCGGCATCCCAATACTTGTGAATTTCCATCCCCCGCTCTTCCGTGAGCTCAATCCAATGTCCAGGTAACAGCTTCTTCACACCATTAAAGAGTGTTCTGTCGTCCATCTGCCAGCCTCCGTCCACGATAGCGGCCACATCCCACTCCGGCTTCCATCCCATAGGTAGAAATGCCTTTGCCTCGGCCGCCATCAACAATCTCCCTTCGACGATTGTGTACACCATTGGCTTAATACCATACCTATCCCTCCCTGCAATGACTCGTTTCATTCCCCCACGGCTATCGTATAACACAAAGGCAAATTCTCCCCTTAGGTGTTCGAACAATCCCGGTGCCCCATGAATTTTGTACAGCGCGAGTACCAGCTCGCTATCGCTTTCACCATGGAATCTATAGCCATGTTCTTCTTTACACTCACGACGCAGACGGTCAAAGTCGTAAATCTCGCCATTCACGACCGCTTGAAGCTCTCCGCAGTCGCTGTGGAGTGGTTGGCGGCCGCTCGGTGAAAGATCGTTGATGGAGAGACGGCAGTGTCCTAATGCGACCTCATTTGATGGGCTGATCCAGATCCCGGATTCGTCCGGGCCGCGGTGGTTAAGGATGTCGATGGATGCTTGAAGTTGAGATCTAAGGGTCGAGTTGGTATCGTCAATATTGCCGTTGTTGTAGCCATTGGTTATGCCGTTGGTATAGCCATTCGTGTGGGCTTGGATGTGACCATTGGCATATCCATTGGTATGACCATTAGTCTCTTCATTGGTATGGTTGAGGTATCCATTGGTATACCCGTTCGTTTGGCCATTGGTATAGCCATTTGTATGACCGTTCGTATGACCATTTGTTCTGGGTTTAGGGAGAGCAACGCTTGCCGTGATACCACACATTCTGACTGACTGTTATCCAGCGTCGGGTCGGCCAAGTGTTCAAGTCACTCCTGAACATTAGAAATAAGGCAGCTTCCTGCTTAACATACTATATTCACTCTACAATAGCTAACGATATACACAGGGTAAACATTGCTAAATTGGAAAATCGACAAGGTAAGCAATATTTCCTGATTCGGTCACGGGCCGGCCAATGATGTGCTACCCGCTTCGGACCGAGGCCACATTAGGAAATTTATTAACGGTGATCAGGTAAGTTAGTTTCTACATCTGATATCCTCTTATCATGATAATTCTTCATGGGAGACATTGCTGAAGGGTCTCCTACAGTCTGGACAGATTGGAGTCGTAATAAGTTGATAATGATAGAATTAGTAGTACCATCCAGATGGTGTACACCCCTGTTGTTTCTATTAATTCAAAGATCATACTGTAGTGGAGAAACAATGGTAAAAATTGTCGTAGCGAATTATTGGAGACTTTTTCAAGAGTTCCAGGCTCGATGTTATATCTACTTAGTTATCTTTCAATGGACTAAGGAGGTAGAAATGATGATATAACTATTTTAACTTCAAACCTTATGCTGTAAGTAATGAACACTAGTTTTCTTTCGGTTTCAATATTCATCGAATTAAAGTTGGAAAAGTTCGATTCGATTCTACTTGGTCTTCGGCCTCTTCCTTTATGTCTACTCTGCAAAATGTTCTCCAAGTATTAATAGGACTTTCATAAATACTATATATTTTAAAAATCCATCAAAATTATACCGTCTTCTGCCCAATCCAAACCTTTCTGAAGCCTGTCAATACCTACCCTGTTAAGAAGTATCAGACATATTTCTCCGAAACTTATTCCTTTGATGTTGACGGTGATGGCCATTCTGACCGCCTTGTTGGACTGGTGTACAAGTTTAGCGGTCGAACAACCAAGAACTCGGGATCATACACCACGGCTTCGGTCGAGGAATCGTCAAAGTGATAGCGGTAGACCAACTCGGCCAATACCATCTTCACCTCCAACAACGCCAAATTGAACCCCACACACCCTCGTCCTCCGGCAGCAAACGGGGTATACAAACCCTTTCTCGCCGCTTTGCCCGCAGTCCCTTCCGGTATCCATCGGTCAGGATCAAACCGTGCGGGGTTCTCCCAGTGCTCGGGATTCTTATGGATACTTGGGAAACATGGGATTACAATCGATCCGGCAGGAATGAGGTATCCGCCTGGCAGCACGACATCTTTCTTCGCGTTACGGGCCGTCTGAAAACTTGGGCTGTGCATTCGCTGTGTCTCTTTTACAAAGCAATCGAGAAACTTCATACTGTGTAGCTCATCATGAGTCCAGGTGCGCTTGCCGTCGGCCCCGTTGTCGATTAGTTCTTGCAATAGCCGTTCTTGGTTTCCGGGATATTTGACCAAGGAGTAGATGCACCAACTGAGCAGTGATGCGCTGGTGGTGAAACCCGCACCGAGCAACACTACTACGTTTGCGAGAAGGATATCCGGAGGAAGACCTTCTCCTTTTTCACCCCGAGCACGATACAAGAAGTCTGCAATACACGACGCCTTCAGCGAAGCGGCTGGATCTTGCAATGACAGAGGTCCACCGTCCTTAACAACACATTCATTGAGCGCCTTCTCTACATTCTCCCATAACAACCTCTTAACCTCCCTCAATCTCGCTGGCTCGCCAAATGGTAAGCTGCCATACCACTTCGGTCTCAAGCTCGTCTTCTTCATCAACTTCAGATACTCCCCGAACAGTCTTATAACAACCGCAGGTGGAGTAGAGAGAGATTTGAAGTGCTCCAAATCCTGTCCGACGACTACGCGCCAGATAACCTGTCCGCCCATTTTAAACATGTACTGGTATACGTTGAACGCGAGCTTCTTATCCGATAATTCGTCGAGGATGTTGAACATAGAGCGCGCGGCGTCTTGCACGAGAGGCGCGTGGTGCGCCATGGCTCTGGGACTCATAGCCGGCGGTACGAATTTATGCGCCATCTGGAATGCCGGGGAGTCCGAGTCGCAAGTGAAGAGCGCGGTCTGCTCCCGCATGTAATACAGCGGATGCGATGGATCGGATGTCAGTTTCGTGAATAACTCCCCTTCGCGTAAAACGTGTCGCGATATTTCCGGTGAGTTGGTATGGAAGATGGTCGTGCCCATGTTTGTGGTTTTTATGACGGGTCCGTAGCGGGCGAAGAGTCGGTCATAGTTCCCGAGGGGGTCGGGGTAGATTTCATAGTGGTTCCCGACGACAGGGAGGGGACGCGGTCCGGGTGGGCTGATGACGGAGGCATATTGGGTTGAACGTATCTCGATCGGTGAGGTGGTCGATTTAATTGCTTCCAGCGAATCCAGGGGTCCTATTTCAGGGCTATGGAAGTGGAGAGCTAGTTCATTGGTGAGTTTCTCTTCCCTATTTTTCTACCCACTCTTTGAAGAATGAAAATGGGGATATGGAATTGGGGACGAACATTCGACATCTGCGAAAGCGAAGAGCTTCCCAAGGTTTGACTTTAGACTTTGTAGGGATGAGAATGAGGATATGTCGAGCTTCTGGCTGTGAGAAGCGCTGGGTGTTGCGCCAATGAAGAACTCATTCAACATGGCGGCGACGAGGTGCTTGAACTCTGTTGGACACGGGGAGAAAAAGATAGAGCGCAAAAATCTCTGCAAATGGTTTGCAGCAGAGATACAGTTTATAGTATGATTGCCATCAAAGTAACTTCTAGGACTCAGTTTTCCCTCCTCAATGCAGATACTTAGAACTACGATTCTTACTTACAGCAGCATGGAGCTATCCATCGCCCAGACGGACGACCCTTTTCCAATTCTAAACCATCATCTACTCTCAACCTTGAGCATTCCATATACGTCGCTTACCGTCTTACTATTCACCTCTTCCCCATTCGACGTTGTAAAGCTTCCACTGTATCGAGATCGGACTATACCCGATCGGGTAGTCGGGGTTGCTCAAACGGGACCGCCAAATTCGGAATGCGTACCCGAGGCCGAAAATAGTAACTAGAACTACCGGATTAGGCAGTCTGATTATCAAATACGAATGCTCCCACTCATCGGTTTTAGGACTATACGCTTAGTAGGTGAATCTATGATCCTGAATTCTAACGCTATTTTGTAGAGATACTGAAGTCGAGGTCGAAACGCCAGACTATCACGCTCCAATATCAACAGCATCACGAAACAGTTCTTGGTCCCAGACGACATCAATCGAGAGTAATACTCTAAGTTATCGAGATGATAGCACTCAACGCCGACCAATCCATCCCCTTCACCGCCCTCTCCTCCCACAACTCCCCAAAGGACCTCTGGATCGCGGTTAATGGCCACGGTATGTCCCTCCACTTCTCCTCTTCGTGCCTTTAGAAAAAACAATCAAACCCCAATATCGCAATCATAATCGATGCGACCCCAAACCATACAAGTAATCCCAACCCAATGAAGGAGTTAAAACATCGAACTGATCACCTATACACAGTCTTCGACCTAACATCCTTCGCCGCCGACCACCCCGGCGGCGCGGACGTACTAACGGACTGCGCCGGCACAGACGGCAGCGAGGTATACGCCTACGCCGGGCACAGCGAGGGCGCCATGGAGACGCTGGGACGGTATCGGGTCGGCGTGCTGGAGGGGTGGGAGTGTACATCCACTCTGAACACGGAACCCGCGGACGTCAAGAGCACTATTAAAGGCACGGGCAGCGCTATCCCAACCCTCCTAAACGTCGCGAGGGCAAATAGCGCATACCTGCTCTCCGGACTCGCGGTGTTAGCGGTCGTGTCGTGCGTGTATGCGCTTTTCGGGGCTTTGGTAAGTGCTGCAAAGGGGATGCATGGGGTGAGCATGGGAGGGTTCATGTCCCCTGCGACGTCGTTCCTGGGCGGTGTGCTGCTGATGTCGGGTGTTGGATGCGTGGGGATGGCGTTCGTTTATGGGGTTTTTGTCGAGACGATCAGGCATGAGAGGGAGGTGTTTAGTTATCCGGCCGTTATTCCGAGACGGGTGGGGTAGGGGTATGGGAATTTGGTGGGAGAGGCGGGGTGTGGGTTGTGCTATGGGGGTCTGGGTTGGTTCAGTCTATGGCGTATGTGGTGGAATAGAGTCGATGGGTGTAATCTGGATATAATGAGGATTTTGTCTGAAGGGGAATACTATCTCATTTCCTCAAACTATGCGCTATCTGCCTTGAATAACAGACTGAAAACGCTCTTGACATGGAACACTGATATTAGTTATGGTTGAACGATACGGAACTGATGTACACAACGGAAACATTAGTTGATGTGACTTAGATAGCTAAGTTGATATATTTTATACACCAAATGACATTCATTGTAAGATGTATTCGAGACCGGTAACTTATACTTATCGAATAAGATTATGTGCAAAATGAAATTATTTGAATTATATATTTCGCTATTCTATTATTCTATTACTCTAGATTCTACAGTGAAATTTTTGAAATGAAAGCGAACAACCGATTAATCCACCCAATTATGCGTCTATAACCCATTAAAGTTCGTGATATCATACAATACTTCAATAAAAACTACACATCCTCACTGGCGTTCAACTTCACCAACGCACTCCTCGTCGCAATCTTAGCAGCTAACTCCGCCATTGGAGTTGCGCTCAAAAGCTCAAAGACGGAAACATCACTCTGCATCTCCTTCAATACGCGGTTTCGAATCTCGACAGCCTTGAGTGAGTCCACTGTAGAAAATATATTTAGCATATTATCGTAAGCAGCTCATAGCGGGAAAAGAAACTTACCTCCAAAATCAAACAATGGCTTCTGTCCGTCCACTTCCTCGACCTCAACACCAATGGCAAGCGCAATCTGCGCCTTCATATTATCTTCTACCGCAGCTGAGGCCTCAGCAACTGTCGTCGCCTTGCTCAACATTTCTCCTACGCTAACTCCCTTCCCGCAGCCTTCGCTAGCGCCAGCGTCGGCGGTTGTAACTCTGAGCTCGAATTTTCTGTCTTTCTGGAAACCGGTTGAACCTTCTTCCCTGACCAAGTTGTCTCCGAGACCCAGCACAAGCTGTGCGGGAACCTCTTGTCCATTCGACGTCGAACCCCTCATCACGGCCTCCAGCACCACTCGGAGCTCATCGAGACTGGTCTGTAAACCCTTCCAACCATGCTGATAACGGTGGAGATAGTTATCGAGGTCGCCAAACTCACCGGCGGAGGTGAAGTGGGACGAGTCGGAGACAAGACCAACGTCGATACTAGTGGCCGGGATAGAAAGATGGGCACGAGCGTAGTGAGCCAGAGCGTCTTCAAAAGTATTACCTGAGGCATAATTGGCTTGCGCGGTGTTACCGATAATGCCGGTGATGGAAGATAGGAGAATGAAGAAGGGGGAGTCGGGAGGCGAGAGATGTGCTAGAAGGTTTCGTGAACCATGTGTCTTAGGAAGGATGGCACGAGACCACTTTGCGTGTGTCATGTTGTCGAAGATAGTATCCTATTATCGTTAGTATACTGATGGTTTCAAACATGCATCGTATACGGACCTCTAGAACCATAGCACATTGTACGAGACCCTTTACTACACAACCTTCAGACCTGAGCTGTTCGAAAACATTAGCCACGCTCTGAGAGTCGTTGACGTCGCATTTGAAGGCATCAGCCTTGACTCCTCTGCTGCGGAAGTCCGTCAATTCTTTTTCGTTCTTGCTACCACCCGAACGTGACAGAAATACTAGATGGCCAGCACCATTATCTATCATCATATTGGCGATGTCCAGACCTAGCGCTCCAAGACCACCGGCGAGTACATAGGTCGCCTCCTTCTCTAATGCTAACTTTGGCGCGGGCAGCGCAGGCATCAGTACTAAGGAGTTCTTGTCAAGCGACAGGACGATCTTGCCAAAGTCTTGCGCCCTCAGAATATCAAGTGCTTGCATCGTGTTGCTGACTGATATGACATTTGTAGGAGCAATAGGTCCAATAGTACCGGTACGAAGGAAGACACTAAAAGTCCTCTGGAACAACTCATTGATGACATCAGGCTTTGCTTTGGAGACGCGATCCATGTCAATGCGGACAAGTGAGGCGTTCCGCTTGGAAGATGGTAAATTGAGTTGTGGCGCGTTGGAGCTGTCGCTACTAAGGTCGAGGAAGTAGCCAAATTCTCCAAGTACTCGTAGAGATGGAACGACCGCTGGACTGGATTTCTGGCAAAGTATTGCATCTACCCCACGGCCATTCGTGGCTAAGGAAATTGCTGTTACGAAGTTACGAAGAGCAGGGTCAAAAATGTGACCTGGAGACATTCCATAGCGTTCGACCAGAATGTCTTTCTCCTCTTTGGTACTTGCTAAAGCAAAGATGTCGGCTCCTACAAATTGGGCAACTTGGAGAGCAGCTTGCCCTAATCCGCTAGCGGCAGAGTGTAGGAGAACGGTTTGACCTCTGCTAAGCCTGGCAACTTCAAGGAGAGCATATTGCGCCGCGATAAAGGTGCAAGATAACCCAGCTGCTTCCGATGGTAAGACTGTAGCTGGTAAAGCTGCAACAAGAGCCTCGTTCTGGCGAATATGGGTTTTCAGAGCGTTGCCTTGGTAGACAGCTACACGCTGACCGACAGACACAGATTTAACCTGTTCGCCACATCTGGTGACGATGCCAACAGCTTCATGCCCTAATTGTGGAGACTCAGATGTATTGTCATCGGCATTGACCACATCACTGGCGTTCAAACCTACAAATTCGACCTGAACTTCTACGTCCTTAGAATCCAGGGGAGATGTTGAACCCTCGTCGGTGACCCAGAGGAAATCTCCTCCGCAAGTGGAAGATGCTATCTTCAGCGCAACCTCGCTTCCTTGGATCGACCTATATACGGGTTTAGCGCTGCCGTCTGCAAGTTGTAGCTCTCCATCGAATCCAGAATCTTCAACGGCACGGGGAACGAATACAGCCCCATGAAGCTCAGCATATTCCATCTCGGCTCCTTCGACAAGGGAAGCTTGCCATATATCAAGGACCAGTTTTCCATTCTCGGTATTGTTCAAGTCAAATCCGGCAGAAAGATCTAGATGCGGTAGGGTGATTAGGGGGTACTCGTTGCGAAGAACGCGAAGTAGACCTTGGGCAGGTGCAAACTCAACACCATTGCTCCATGATTGTAGAAGTCCACCGTGAGTAACCCAGAAAAGATGTTTTGCTGAAGACACGAGGGACTTGAACAAAGTGAATTGTGACTCATCCCAAGAGTAGATGAGAGGGGATTCGACTTCCAAAAGGGAAACAACGTACTTCCCGGAAAGATCGGGCGTACTGGTTGCCGAGAAACTGATCGGACGGACGGTAACATTAGAATCAGAGAGTAGAGAGATGAGAGTGTTTAATAGAGTTGAAATGGCGGAAGAGATGGAGGAAGGAAGGAGCACGTAGATCTCGGACGGAGGTTTAACGCTCACAGCAGAGTTGTTTGACGCGATTAAAAAGTTTGAAGAGCTGTTGGCGCTGAAGGTTGTCGTATTCGCAAAGCCTGCACTCTGTAGAGTTGACTTGACGTCGCCTATCTCCTCTTCCGACTGAAGAATAACAAGGTGGCCCGAAGAGGATAGAGCCTTTTGTAGCTTGACGAGAGTATCATTGTTGCTCTCTTGAGTACGGGAGCCAACGGATATAATGACATCGTACGAGTTATCTGTAACCGCTGGGGTTTCTTCCTGTGTGGTATTCCAGATATCAAGAAGACACGTGGGGTGTAAGATCGAACGTATGATCTCACGAGCAGCCGGACTCTGGGAGTCATTGTCAATGACTAGGAGAGCTTTCCTCACAGCTTTCTTGTGAGCCAATCTATCCAACCAAAGGGAAAGCTGTCCCAATATATGAGGTGTTTCGGATCCGTTTGCTTCTCGAAGACGGGCAACATCATCTCCAGTTTTGATGAAATCCACGTCCTCTTTCCATTCTACGCGGACGCATTTCTTGATAGCTTCAAATCCTTCAGTGGCAATAGAATCAGCGTTTTCGGCTGATGTAACCTGGCGAAGCGCAAAACCTTTGATTGTAAGCTTAGGACTAGACCAAGCATTATCCGACACGACTAGATCTCCCACAATCTCGCGACCGCCTCCCCTTTTTGCTGCTTGCTGCCCGTAAGCAAGGAAGTGCTCGCCAGCACCATGTGGCTGGTCAGCCGCAACATACATGTCCTCAATGCTGAACGGAACGGCTGCCTCTTCTATAGGTTTGCCGTCATTGAAGGCCGCAAGAAGAGGGTGAAATATGGCGTCCATAGTAGCGGGGTGCATGATATGAGGGTATTCATAGTTCTCTGGCATAACTGACTTAGTGTCAGGGATAATGATAGTAGCGTGAGCAGCATGCATCGAGGGGATGGCAGTTAGGGAGACGACATTTCGGAAGAGAGGACCGTATTCCATGCCAATTGTCTCTAGGTGATCGTAAAATGTTTCGATATCGACGTCCTCAGCACTGCTATCGGCAGTAATGCGCTTATATAGTTCCGACTGTTGTGCCCACTCCGCATCAATCATAGTGTCTTCGACCTCACTCACGCTTGTGGCAACGTACTCGAGCGCTATGTTGCCATTGCAGTGCTTTGTCCACGATGTTCCCGTAGTAGTTGAATAGATAGTGAATTGGAACTGCCCAGGAATTGTTTTGTGGGGTTGCAAACTAAGACGAGTCTCAACGGCAGTCTCGTCCCCAGATGTCACTACTAAGCCGCGCATGAATGCGATATCACGGAACCGGAAGCCTTTTACTTGCTTCTCAGGGTCAGCTGTCTGTAGCGCACCTTCCAGCGCCATTACAAGCATTCCTGCACCAGGGTACAGAATCGTCCCGGTGATCTGATGATCCTCGATCCACGGGTTCTCCGAAATGCGTAAATGATTTCTCCATCTCGGTTCGGCGCTATTCTGAAGATCTTCAGCCACACCCAAAAGGTCCGTCCGTGATTTAGAGGGGAAGCGGTTTGAGCGGGTGATATAGGCCTCATGCCAGAAACCCTTGGAGTGGTTCCAAGGATACGCAGGTAGATCTGCCAGAGCTTTTAAAGCTGCTCGTTCGCCGTCGCGCGAGTTCACAGCAGAAAGATCGATGTCATATCCCAGAGCCCATAGTTGACCCGCTGCGGCCAGCGCAGTCTCGTTGGCATCTTTACCACGCATAATCATAGACGTATATACAGCATCCTTAGCTGTTTTGTTGGTGCTAGCCGTGATGATTTGTTGAACAGGACCCTGAAGCGCGGCATGTGGGCCAAGTTCGACGATACCGCCCCAGCGAATAGGAGTTTTCTTCCTGCTGCTAGTAGACTGTGTTGTGTGCGCGACAAGTGCCGCTACAGCGGATGAGAACTCAACAGGAGCGCACATATTCGAGACCCAATACTGCGCGCTGAGTTCTTCGGGCGAGACAATCTTTCCTGTAAGTGAAGAAAACATCACCGTCTTGTTACCTTCCCCGTCCGTGTCTGTGTCCGTTACCGGAGAGATTTGGCCCATACGCTCATAATAGCCATCGGCGACTGCACGCATGTGCGGAGAATGGTAGGCAGTTTTGACCTTTAGTTTGCGGGCAAATTTACCGTCCCCGGAGATAAGTTTCTCCAGTGTATCTATTGCTTCAACATCACCGGACAGAGTTACACTGGAAGGACTGTTTACACAGGCAACAACTGCAGATTCGTGAGGCACCCTCCCGAGATACTCAAGAGCTTGATTTTGGGACAGTCCTGCAGCAAGCATGGCCCCTTGACGGGTGACGGTGGCGGAACTCAGCCCACGTACGTATGCAATTTTGATAGCGTCGGCATGTGTAATGTACGATGCTGCATATGCAGCGGCTACGGTAGCGTTAGGGCTTTTGTACTCAAGGACCTAAGAAGTTTGCAGAACTTACCGATTTCACCACTTGAATGTCCAACGGTTGCTCTTGGTGTCACCTTCCAGTGTCTCAAGAGATCAACTAGAGCAACTTGCAGCACTGTACATAATGTTTGACTGTACTCTGGTAAGCTGATGTTAGAATCATCTGTCTTCTTGAGCTCTTGAAATGCGTCCCATTTGCAACCTAGCTTCTCGAGATAGCGTTGTGAGGCATGTATGCTGGTTTCAAAAACTGGATTGTTGAGTAGTTGCCGTCCCATAGCGGGCCATTGAGCACCCTGACCGGTGAAAACGAAGAACAGATTGCTGTCCTGTCGCGAGGAACGCTTGATCTTGGGAAGCCCCTTCGAGAGAGTCATGGTAAGCTCCTCGGCAGTTGATGCAACCGAAAAGCTTCGGAAGTCAAAATGAGACCGTCTTGTCGAGAGTGTGTATGCAAGATTACTAAGATAACGGGGGTCCCCGTTATCCATACAAGACTTCGCGATAGAATCCGCATATGAAGCTGCCACCCGTTGAATACCAGCCTGATCTTTAGTACTGAAGACGAAGAGGCGCTTAGAGTTCTGGGTACATTCGGGCATCGGCGTTCCGGGCCCAACACTGACTCCAGAATCGGAACCGTCATCTTCATCCACAATGGTGTTGTGATTTCCTTCGAGGCTGCGTTCTGCCAGGTAGTGGTATGCGTCGTCCAGAATGGCGTGGGCATTTGCTCCGCCGAACCCGAAAGAGTTAATACTGACGCGGCGTTGACCTTTTGTTGGCCACTTCATTCTTGTCGGAGGCAGAGCAATGTTCCACTCAGAGAGCTTCAGCTTAGGGTTGATTCTCTCGACACCATACGTAGGCACTAACATGCCTTTCTCCAGGCATACAAGGGCTTTGAAGACACCTGCCAACCCAGAACAGCCCTCAGTATGCCCAACACTAGGTTTGATACTGCCAACATAGAGAGGGCCCATGCCGGCGGCTGAACGGCTAGCACCGAGGGTTGACGCTATCGCTGAAAGCTCAATAGGGTCCTAGGCAATCTTAGTAAATTCATTCAACAATAATATGTGGAAAAGCTTACGCCAACTGGAGTGCCAGTCCCATGGCTTTCAAAGTATTGCGTAGACGATTGAGAAAGTCCAGCCGCCTCATATGTGGTATTGATGAGCTCGGCTTGGGCGAGTGAGCTAGGCTGAGTGATACTGGGGGTTTTACCATCCGCATTTGCCCCAGTACCACGAATAACAGCGCGAATTGTGTCTCCGTCTCGAAGCGCATCAGACAGACGTTTGACAACAAGGCAACCAATGCCCTCCCCACGCCCATACCCATTAGCCCGGTCATCGAAAGTGTGTGAAATACCTTCAGGACTTAGCATATGCATAGCTGAGAGTTGATGCATTGTATTCGGGTTGATAATAAGATTTACACCAGCTACAAGTGCCTATTATTGACGGTTCTAATTAGCACTATCAATCACAAGAAGTTTAATACGCCAATACTTACCATTTCAGATTCCTTGAGCTTCAGTGACTGGCATGCAAGATGAAGCGCGTATAAACTAGACGAGCATGCCGTATCAAGCGTAAGACTCGGCCCTTTCATACCGAAAAACCATGAAACTCGGTTCGCTATCATAGCCTCACTCGTAGCTGATGCAGCAACATGGCCGACGTCGTATATATCATGTAACGACATCATCTCGTAGTCGTTGGTCATGCAACCAACATAGCATCCAGTTTGAGAATTCATCAGACGTTCGACAGGAATGCCAGCTAAATTGTATCATTATCAGCAATTCAATTTATTCCAATATTAGGTGTGTTTAGAAACTCACCATTCTCGATACTTTCGTAACTAACCTCTAACAATAACCGCTTCATAGGGTCCATAGAAGCCGCTTCCTTTGCTGTTGTTGAGAAGAAAGGAGCATCAAATTGACTAATGTCTTGCTTTAGGAAGTAACCATGTTTCACGGCGATCTGGGATGTCGTATCAATAAAAAGTATATGGTTTTGAGGATGATACATACCGAACCCTTCCTATCCGCGTCTGGGTGATGCCAGACATCGGCATCCCATCGATCAGCAGGGACTTTGCAATGGCCAGTTTTCTCGTGGCTGACCATATCCCACAGATTACCCAAGGAGGAAACCTCGCCTGGAAGTCGACATGCCGCTCCGATGATGGCGATGGGCTCTTGTTTATCGGTATTCGCCATAGCCATTGTGTATTCAAGTTCTAAAGCGCTAAATGAACGATAACAACAATGCTGTTTGGTTCCAAGTCGGTGTCGGTAAAAAGTGATTAAGAGCCTAAAGAGGGACGATCTCGTACAATATTATTCTACAGTTGAAAAGTCGACGAACCTTGGCCTCTGATTAAGGGGTTGATTCATGTTTAAAAGTCATGATAGAGACACATAGAGTAACATGACTCTAGGCTACATCAGGAATCCTTCGTCTTCACTCGACGGCATGTAACATCCATCCAGATGCGGAAGAATATCAGCGACACCGTTCTATGAAGCGGTACCACCGGTTTGGTCAACGTTGCGGCTGCTATGTCATCGTGAACATCAGTTAGTGCGCTCCAAACACGCAGTACGAAATAGGTAACTCCAAGCTCCTACAGATTTTCAGAGCCCACACTCTTGTTACACATCTCTAAATGTAAACGGCATTGGGGAAATCGGCCATCTAAGAATATAATTCAAACTTGATTAGGCAATCCGTTCTCTTGGGGCACAATTGCGTCAGCTTTTGTACCAAGTGGAGGTATCCGGTTAGTGAAGCCTAGGGACGGGAATCGCCAAATCGGGCAAAATGCTTGGCATTGGAGCACGAATGAATGGTAACAATGAGGATAGCGCTCAGTGTACGGGATAAAAAAGAGGAAAGATAATAATGGTAATTTTTATCCAATGGTCCATGGGTTGATACGTCTACATTGCAATAGAAACACATTCGGGAAAAATAATTGGAATTCCAAGCTATCGTTTCCATCTCGGGATGAGGCTCCTTTGTTTACACGGTGTTGGTAGCTCGGCCAGAATCTGTGAGAGTCAATTTAGGCCTTTTCTTAAGGCTGTGGACCCGAGTTATGAGTTTATCTTTGTTGATGGACCTGTACTGTCTCGTAGGGGGCCAGGTAAAAGAAAAGACTTCCTTATCTCTCACCCGTACCAAAGAACATGTAACTGATAACCACGGCAACGTAGGGATAGGACCCCACCTGGAAGGACCGTTCTACTCGCACACTACGGGATACTCGCCTAAAGAGATGCAAGATGCTCAGGAGCACCTCGACGCTACCATAGAAGAACTTGGCCCGTTCGATGGAGTACTTGGTTTCAGCCAGGGAGCTGCCCTCACAATTTCTTACATTTTTCAGCGCCAAGCTTGCGGCGAGGCGATTCCTTTCGATTTTGCTCTCTTCTTTTCATCGGTAATTCCGTGTTCAGCCGATGCCGGATACTGCGAGAAAATGATTCAACGTTTTTGCTCCCTAGGACACGATATTACGGAAATATCCTCCACAGGAGACCTTATGCTACACGAGAATGAACGCCTTTTCATCGATTTGGTGTCCCGGACTGTCGTCAAAGCGAGGAAGAATGACGCTTTATTACCTGAGTACGATATGAACATTTACACAGAAGGAGATGGGTCCGAAGCTCCTAGAGTGATGCATCCACAATTACTGAAAGAAAGGATAACCATGCCGACAGTCCACGTAACAGGAAAGCGGGACTTTGACTTCATGCGAAGTATGTCAGATGCAGCGTATGGATTATGCGATATAAGACACACAAAGAAACTCGAACACAGCGGGAGTCATCATCCGCCACAGAAGACGGCTGAGGTCAACGCCGTTGTGAGAGCCATGGAATGGGCTATTACCCAATCTCAAAGGGAATCTACAGGTGGAAGTCTGCGCTTGTGATAACGCAGTGATGGACAAGCAAAGTTGGAGATACGACTATGATTATTGGAAAAGGAAAAACTTTGATGACACGTTTTGTTACGACTATTTAATAGATGACAATTCATATTCTCGAGTATTTATGAGATGCGAACCTATTTGTGACTGAAGGACAACCTGATTGAGATATGCATCGAAGCCAAAGCAACCTCAAACATAGAGAGATTGATATCCAGCGTAATAAATACAAACGGGGTGAAGTTTAAAACTGCGAAACAGATTGGATGCTGATAATAATTCTGTAGTCATCATCAAATCCAAAAGACGAAGATTTTGTATAGAAGTACAAAGCACTTCTGGGCAGTCCTTGGCACTTGGTATCTTATACTCCCCCTTGTCCGTACAGTCCAAGGGGTCCCTTTTTTTCTCCCATCTCCATTTTTTCGATACTATCTTGTCGCCTTCATCGTCGCTGATATGGCTCCACGTATGAATAACCATCAGCATTTTATTCTCGAACTTTCTATCAATGCCGAATTGAGTGCTAAGCAGTGCGCTGAGGTAGCGGGGTGTACGAAACGGACAGTTTCGAAGGTGAAAAAGAAGCTTAAAACGACCGGACTATAAACAAAACCTATAATATGGCCGGCTAGGACTGATATTAGCGAATATCCTTAGTGAGCTACTTCATCATCTACAAGAGAACCCTCACCTTGGCCAAGACGGGATGTGTCGGTTTATATACGAGTCGTATGGCGTGACTGTTTCATAGCAACGTATCTCCGACTATCTTAAAGAGCTTGGCTGGTCTCGGAAGTTGTAAGTGTCCAAATTGCTTTTTCGAGCGGTTTGTTGAGTATCAAAAACTAATATAATACAACTGGTAGGCCCGTTGGATTGTATTTGAGAGGAGCCCGAAGCTCCGAGCCGAACATGAGGCCGAGGGTGGTTGAACATTGTCATATGCACTAGACCGACGTGTATGGCGTAGTAGTTCTACCGACCACCCTCCCCTTTAGCCTGCTCGAAGGGTCATGTTAGGTAGCTCAAGCCCAGACATGAAAAGTTCGACCTTCATAACGCCCAACATGCGACCACATGTGAAGACCTATTTGATCAGGCAGAAATCGAGCTGAAGACATTAAAGGAGGGAATGTTGTGACGCAGTCACGCAAGATGGTATCTGCACCCCTGAAGCTCACGTACTTTTGCGGCAGCATCCCCCAGCTGATTTGATTCCCACAAGGCCGGATCCGAAGACAGGAACTGGGTATTCAGCCAAATGAAGATGGTACAATGAAAAACTCTGTACGTTGTAGACACGAGAGGGGAGGGTCAGATCAGCACAGTGAGGATGGGAAGTACTATGTCTCCAGGTCCAGGACAGCATGAAAAATAGGCGTACTACGAGTGAAACAATAGCGGGATAGCGTTCTCAGTATTGTAGGATGGCCGCGACCATGTCGCTCGAACTACTTTGTAGCCATTCTATTTACAATTCACCTTCCGCGCCTGCAATCCCCTACGAAATTCAGATAGTGACCCGACGAAGTCGAGTCCCCTTTTCGACCTCTATTCTACCCTACTAACAAATTCATCTTCCAAACTATCGCTCCAGCACTTATTCCACCTACTTAGGAGATGTTCCTAATAATGCAGTGCTCGACTCATGCATACTGCGCAGTGAGATTATCACTGCCCAGGAATTTGTATGCCGATCAGGTTCGGATTATCCCCCTAATTTTCGTTGGAATACGCCGAAGAAGCCTCTCAGTGTACGAGATCTAAAGCTCCTTAGCTCATAGGTCCCATCGGCCATAGGTCGAATGTAATAGAGAATTTATAGTACATACTACGCTCCGGGACGTGATGGTAAGAACTTAAATCTCCGTTCCGACACTGCCGGGGAGCCATTGTCTTTCAAGTCGATATCAGTTAGATATAACTTACATAAGATATTCAATTGTATATCATAATTTACACTACATCAACAATGAGCTGGTGGCATTCTGGTTCGTGTTTACCATCACAATGTGCCGCTTGTATACTCCAGGTTGGAGCTTTAGAGGTAATATGGTCACCCCATTTCCCATCTAATTTTCAGAAGAGCATAGTCTTCATCTTTGAATTTTTGCAGAAGACGCAGTATATATGTTCACCATCTGGTGTGTTTACTAAAAGCAGAACCGAATGTACGTAACCGAATCGGTAAATAGTTTCAGCCTCAATCGCGGGACGTCCTTGACCGGAATCACGAGAACTGAAGGAATCCAATTTACCTTCGAAACCTCAGCTACGTCGAATGGATACTTCGTTCAGATGGTAGTGAGCAATGTTTGAATAATCTGTGTACAGATTTTAATACCTACTGCTGACCGCGCTTCTACAGTCCAAGTGAGGTATGATGAAGAATTCTACCATTATGAAGGTTTCCATAGAACCAACTCTGACTCTATCAACCGAATAATGAAAAGACTCAGGACTAACTAACCTACATGCAGTTCCTCCTTAATCAACTTTTTACTTAGATATGACGGATCCTAGCCCTGTTCGAACTATACCGAATGATTATCAATTCTACCGGCCTCTCGATATTTCGAAGAAAGAGATACGCCTCCTTCGGCTTTTGCCTGCTGTTTCGACAGAGGAGCACCTCGTGTGTGCACTCATCCGCACTAGTTTGGATGATGCGCCGCCTTTTCAAGCATTATCTTACTGCTGGGGCAATTTTTATGGCACCAGAAAAGCGACAGTGATGTTTCAGGAAAATGTCGTGGTTGACAGCTCCGCCGGACCCAACCGTATCGCTCAATTGAACGAGCAGTTTTCATCCCAGGGGTCTAACAAGCAAGATCATGTTACTCTATTCAATCTCACGGCCACTTTGCATACCGCTTTGGTATCCTTTCTCCTACGAGATGCCGGAACGTTCCTATGGGCTGATATGTTATGCATCAATCAGGGCGATCCTCGTGAGAGATCTGATCAAGTTGGTATTATGCATTTGATTTACAAAGGAGCGAGCTCTGTCGTTGTCTGGCTAGGTGGAGACCCAAAGGCAGACTCGAGACTATTTCTTGACGAAGATTCTGATCTCACGTACTTCATGACAATTATGTATTCCCGTGGTTTCAACTCGGATGACTTAGGTCGTAGTTGGACAGATATGCGGAACACTTTTATCAAAGAGACCCTTGATCCTGAAGGTGGACCTCTCCCGATTATGGAAAAGCTCAAAATTGCGAGTGTAACTTTACGAGATTTCGGCCTACCACAACCACCGAGCTCGGACCAAGAGTCAATTACCGAATCTGTTGACATTACTGTATATTATCTCATCCTGTGGCTTCACTACCCGCTGTTGGATTGGCCCTTAGATTGGGTTATCTGGTATGACCGTGCGAACACTCCTCTAACTACTCTCTCATATGGGACATTAGACACCGCCTCACTTGTCATGTACATTAGTCGAATCCTACAAACAGGATCATCAGTATGGGAATGGGTTAAAACGTCAGTTTTACAAGACGCGGGAGGTGGAGTAACAGAGTACATAGTAGGATTCCTTAGACGGGTATCAAGATTAGCATCGTGCGTATGGTTCCATCGTATCTGGGTATTCCAAGAGGTTGCGGTAAATTCCGAAGTTTACGTTCGGTATGATAGTAAAGAAGTACCATGGCAGACAGTCCGTATCCTTTTCCTGTTTCAAAATATGGCGAGAATCTATCAACACGTACACAACCCGGTAACCCCTGGTCTAGCCAATCTTTCCATATTCAATGAATTCAAAGTAACTATGCAAGCGACCAAGTTTATTCCGATATTATGGAAATATATACACCGTTTTTCAAGTACACACAGCAAGGACTTTCCTCTTCTTGATCTCCTGGAGCGCTCCATAGAACTCAAAGCGACGGACGATCGTGATAAAGTATTTGCCATATATCATCTTGCAACGGACATTCCCGCAGCAGAATTTTCTCCAGACTACACACAAACTGTTCAACAAGCTTTCTCCAGGTTCACGTCTTGGGTGATTGACGCACAGCGTTCATTGCTAATCCTAACATTTGTTACTCCTCTTTCCAGGCGTGATCCGGTGTTTGGATTCCCATCTTGGGTTCCTGATTACGCGAATATTCACAGACACTTTTCTGGAAGCAGTAATGGTCGTGTTTCTGAGTCGATATTTCGAGCAAACGGAGATAGACCTCTACGGAGACACAGGAGCGACGCACCGCATGTTCTTCAACTTGAAGGAATTCCCGTCGCATTAGTCGTCGATGTTCTTACCTTCGATGACCCCAGACTTCGTTCCGATTTCTCTAGGAATGTAACTAACGCCTCGAATCATATTCCGATAGCTCTCGTTTTTAGCGTGCTTTATCAGACGTGGTGCCTTCAGTTCTCTCGTGACTCCAATATATCTAGAGACTCCGAAGAGACACTGGAACAGACTTTCGACGTTGAGAGTTTTACCCGATTGTTATACAGAGAATACCTACCAAAAATGTCTAAACTTCTAGGATCTTTCGCGAAGGTTTTCTTGGCCAGTGACCCGGATCTCGATACTCACCAATACTCGTGGAAAGATAAGATAACACTACAAAGATGGCGGAGCCAGGTTTCTGAAGATCCTCGCTTTAGTTACCAATATGACGCATGGGAGGCGCTCGTCAGCCTTATTTGGGGCCAACTTGCCGGATGGTCATTTTTCTTCTCGCATACTGGGAGGATAGGGCTTTGCCCCACGGGTACTAAAGCAGGAGATATCATCGTTGTCCTGGGAGGCGGTCCCAAACCTTACGCCCTCAGAGAAAAGAGTTACCCATTTAACACACCTCTATCGGAAAAGATGATGAAAGGACCGCGATATGAGTTCCTCGGGGAGTGCTATCTCGAGGGATCAATGTACGGCGAATCAATAAATGGGTTGCGAGATGATCCTTTACATGAAGATCCTCTCGACCCTGATCCGAATCTACCTTGTTTCGAGGGCGAATGTTACTTAAGAGGCTCGTATAAGACTCAGATCTATGCCATGGAGTAATCGATCCGGGTTCTTGCGCGCTCATTTTCAGACCACACAACCACTTACAATGCATGTAGGAAGCTCTTAGAAGTGCTATAAGCGACCATCCCATGAAGGATATGCACTCTCATTCTTCTCCTTATTTCATTAGCGTACTCATGTGTTT